>OU898281.1:8664392-9093236 GCA_918026665.1 Diabrotica balteata | reverse complement strand
ATCCCATTTCATAAGGACTACTTGAAAGCGACTGAGATGTATTAATATATTAACTGTATAATGACTCCAAGAGTCTTTCTTCCGGATCTCTAGTACTTGGCAAGTGGAGTTGTTATTTTTAAGTTAAGAACAAAATGTCACAAGAGTAGGATAGATATGTTGCCAAATTATAAATTTTCTGTTAAAAATACACATTCTCTTTATGTCTCTCCCTCTCTATCTCTTTTTATATACAGGGTGTTTCAAAAAGGTATCTATCTATCTATCTATAGCACAAAATCTATTCATGTGTTGAATATAGGCCTCTCCCATTTGTCTCCATTTGTCTCTGTCTTCGGTTTGTTTTTTCCACATTGGACCTGCGCTATGCTCAATGTCATCTTTCCATCTCATTTGCGGTTGACCTCTTGACTTTTTTGCAGTATATGGTCTCCAGCGGCCAATTTCTTTATTCCATCTTCCATCCTGATATCTTTCATTATGGCCAGCCCATTTCCATTTTAATTTCAATGCATGTTCGACAGCGTCTGTTGTTTCGGATTTGCATCTTATCCACTCTTTTTATCTCTCAACGATATGCCCAACACTTGTCTTTCCATAGCTCCATAGAGTTTTCTTTATTCTATCTAAGTTGCTCTTGGTACACGTCCACGTCTGGGCACCATATGTCAGAACAGGTAGGACGCATGCATTAAATACTTTCGTTCTTAATTTTAAAGGTATTTTTTGGTTTTTGATAATATATGAGAGTTTTCCGAATGCAGCCCACCCCATTCTTATTCTTCTGCTTATTTCTTTAGTCTGGTTACTTTTGTCTGCTCTGATAGCTTGTCCTAAGTAAATATATTCTTGGACGTGTTCTATGTCTGTTCCACCTATGGTAATTACTGATCTGTCTTCTGTATTAGTCATTATTTTAGTTTATTTTAGATTTATTTTTAGTCCTTTCTCAAGAGATGTTTTTTCTAGGTCTGAAATCATTATTCGTAGTTGTTCCATAGTTGTTGCTATCAGGAGTACATCATCGTCGAATCTTAGATAATTTAAATATTTCCCGTTTATACAAATCCCTTTATTCTCCTAGTCTATAGATTTAAAAATGTCTTCCAACGCCAGAGTAAATAGTTTGGGTGAGATTGTATCCCCTTGTCTGACACCTCTACAAATTCTAATTAATGGAGTTTGCAAATCTCTGTCTAGCTGAATTCTCATAGTGGCGTTGTGATATATATTGTGGATTAACATTTTGTACCGTGAATCTATTCGGCAATTAACTAGCGCTTCTTCCACTGCCCATAGTTCTATGCTGTCAAACGCTTTTTCATAGTCAACAAACGCTAGGTATATTGGAAGGTTGTATTCGTTGGTCTTTTCTATCAATATTTTAAAAGTGTGAAGGTGGTCAGTTGTGCTGTACCCCTTTCTAAATCCTGCCTGCTCAACTGGTTGGTATGCATCAAGTTTGTTGTTTACTCTAGTTGTGATCACCTTAGTGAAAGTTTTATAGATTTGTGACAAGAGAGATATTGGTCTATAGTTAGCTAATTTTGATCTGTTTCCTTTCTTATCCGAATTGTATTTGCCTTGTTCCACTCTTGCGGTATTTGTCCTTCAAACAAACATTTATTGAAAAGTATCTTTAGGTAGTCTTTTATCTTTTCCCCTCCTTCTTTTAACATTTCAATTAGAATTTCATCGTCTCCCGGAACCTTAGTTCTTTTCATATCTGTAATTACTTTTTCTATTTCTTCTCCGATTATGGGCGGTAATATTTCAGAGTTTACATTCATTATTTTCTTTTTCAGGTTTTGTTGAGTTGTATCAGGTGGACTGTTTTTAGAGCTGTAGAGGTCACTATAATATTCATATGTTTTCTTAGATATTTCCGTTCTGCTTTTTTCTATTACACCTTGTTTATTTTCCATCTCTATGATTTTATTTCTTCCTAGGTGGGACTTGATAGGTCTTAAGTTTCTATTTTCTTCTATAATCTTCTCGATTCGTTCGTCTTGATGCCGTTTGGAATCTTGTTTTAATGTCTTCTTATTTCTGCATTAAGGGTTTTGTATTCAGTTGTATTTCTTTTATTTTCTTGTAGTAGGCTTCTCCGTTGTTGCAGCATATCTAAAGATATGGCACTTAGTTTTGATTTTTTGTCTGATTTTGCTAGTGTTACTTCTAAGCTAGTCTTTAGAAGTTCTTCAGTGATGGCTTTGTTTAGTTGATCTAGATTTAGGTCTGTTAGCTTTAGTTCTTCAGCTGTTCTTAATTTGTTTTGGTATTGTTCTTTATTCTCCATTTTTCTGGGTGGACTTTTTTTTAGAGTGTACATATTGTCTTCGATCTTTTCTGTGTTTAATACTTATTTTAGCCCGTATCATTCTGTGATCACTACTAGTAGAGATTGAGTTTGTTACTGTGGATTATTATATATTATGGTATATATTATGTATATATTATGTATATATTATGTATATATGTATATAGTATATATTATGTAGATTATTTATAGATATGGATTATAAAAGGATTATCACTAAATTTACGCAACTGATCCTTCAAACGCCTCCAAACCCTTACGTGAGGAACATTTAGTTGAGCAGCTATTACCCTTGTACTTGTTCCAGGGACTTCTACAATGATTTCTAAAATATCTTCATCAGTTGCATCCATTATTATTGGACGACCACTATTGCCAGCGACTTGCGGTTTTAATATGCCCATTTCCCGTAAACGACGATCAAGGCTCAGAAATAATCATCTATCGGGTGTATTTCGATTGGGCTATTTTACTGCATAACGCCTTGCGGCTACTGTACTATTTCCTTGACATGCACCTATGTTATTCTAGATAGTTTGTACTGATAGATTTAAATCCTATTGAACATCTATAGGATATGATGGGAAGGAAACAGTCCACTTTGTACCATCCTCCAGCGACTCTGGTACAGTTAATACATGAAGTTCAAGTTGATTCGAACGAGGTGCCACAAGCAGACATGGGTGTAACATTCTGGGTGTAACACTTTTAATGTCACTGAGTATATTTTATATTTTATATATCAGATAATTTGAATTTATTTTATCTGTCAGTTTATCAATTCAGATTCAAAAACAAAATCTAATTGACTCATAGGTTGAAATTTCAGTAGTTCAGAGTTCTTTGTTCAGATGGCGTTAGGATTTTAAATCTAAACTAACATAAAGCTTTAAATTATTTTGTATTAAATTAGATCTTAACAATATTATTAATTATATTAATATGTAATTAATACAGTATTATTAATTAAACATATCGTTTGAAGAGCAAAATAAGATTGAAATGTCAAATGGTGGTAGTTTAGCTTTCTTTCCTAGATGGCGTCGTTAGTTTACTGGACCAACAATATGACCTATCATCATAGCCTTTTATATAGATAGATATGTGGGTTAACGAAATTTTAACTGAATTATCATCAACTATACCGTACTGAGGAGATCTAAAGAGATCGAAATACGTATATGCGCCTAATCAAAATATAATACCGTCATTTGTTTTGTTTATTTACTTCATTTGGAGTACCAGAAATCGAATTCACTACGAATATAGGCCATGATGAACGGCATTTGGAGTGCAATTTTTAGACTCCCTTGCCGATGCATTCATCAAGCTGTTTGCTTCGCAAGTCTTAGGAGGCACGGCGGCTTATATTTGAATTCGATTTCGCCAGGTAGAAATCGTATGATTTCTCTTTTTGTTCTTAGATGGCGTAGTTACGTCCGTAAATAGTTATTTTTAATAACTATAATCTAGTACGGGAAAATATTTTGGTTTGATATGGAGTAGTAACTATATCGCACTGAGGAGATCTAAAGAGATCGAAATACGTATATGCGGCTTGTTGCTGCTCTGTATCAAATCAAAATATAATACCGTCATTTGTTTTAACTGAATTGTTAACATTTTTTTATAATCACACTACACAATTAAGTTCTTTAAAATCTCTAAAATCTTAATTTTCCCTTTAAAAATTTTGTTTAATGATTTTAGTAATTTTCGAATTTTGTTAAATTATTGATAGAATTTATTCATCATTTACATTTTCATTATTATTGTAATCAAAAATTAAAATAATTTTGTTAAGATGAATAAACAGAGATACATGGAAATATGTAATTCAAAATGATTAAATAATTCGAATATCAATACTATCACGTTTCCCAGTAATGTATCTCCGCATTGAATGCATCTGAATGTAATACTGAATAGAATTCGTACGTTTCCAATTATTAGGTTATCTTACGATTGATCAAAGTATAAACATAAAATATAGAGATAGTATTTTATATTTTCCAAATACACTCCTTTCATACTTTTGTTTTCCAGTAATTTATTGGCTTTTTTTCAATATTATTCCAAATGGAAATACACTCATGCATTTTGCATAAGATTTTATCTTCATCGATACCCGAAGAGACATAAGTTAGAATTTTCAATGTATTCAAATAAAGGATATGCGATTGTTTTAAAATTCACTAAATTATGGAGACGGGAAAGGTTTTAAAAATGTCATTAAATGCTTTTATAGTTTACTTTAGCGTTAAGCCACTTTTACGACGTAAGTGCATAAAACTTGTATTAGAACAATGACCTGTTACCTATCGAAATGTAAATATTTATAGCCATTGCATTTAATTTAACGATATGGTGCTATAAATCGCAAATATGAATCTGCATATCGAAACAGTTTTTTATAAAGTAAAACATATCTCACAAAATGTTTTCAACTACGAAAAATGTTTGTGTTGTGGAACAGTACAACAAATACAAGAGTTTATTTGGATTTTGCGAATGTGTGTATCCATCCCAAAATATCAATGTTTGCTGTAAAACCGTTTTTAACAATATTAAAATTTTGCTGTAAAATGGTTTAAACATTTTTTAAATCTTCTTTATTTAATATTTTCATTAGTCAATTTTTGAACACAGGAATAATGAATACATCTATTTCTATGTCTGAATTTTTGAATGTCCCTTAACCTAATATTTCTCCAAAAGGAAAATAAAGTTCCTGTAGGTGGCTGTATACTATAAATCCTTTATACTCCAGTACTCTAGAAAATGCCATTTAAAAATTATGCGAACAATCTCAATTGCTAAGAATTTCAATTTTGGGACCTCAAAATAGATGCAAAAAACTAATACTGAAAAACAAGATACTGCCTGCTACGACTAATACACCAATATTTCAAAGGTAAGTGTTTTTATTTTGTACAGATGACAGCAATGAATGAAGCCAGCTAATTTTAATTAATTGCTAATTTATTCTCTCTCTCTATTTGTAATCCATTTTACATCCACTCCTGAATGTAGGTCTCTCCCAATTGCTTCCATCTTTCTATATCTTGCGCCAATCTAATCCACTGTTTGTCTGCCATTGCTCTTATGTCATCTATCCATCTTTTTTGAGGTCTTTACTTGGTTCTTGTTTTCGTCCTTGATCTCCATTCTAGAATTCTCGGTGTCCACCTGTCGTCATGATGTGGGGCTACGTGACCTGCCCAGCGCCATTTCATTTGTGTAATTTCTTCCACAATATCCCAAATCTTCGTTCTACGTCTTATCTCAGTGTTTCTCATGTTGTCTCTTAGTGATATTCCAAGCATGATTCGTTCCATTGCTCTTTGCGTTGTTTCTAATTTTTTAGCAGATTTTTTGGTAAGGGCTACTGTCTCCAAGCCGTAGATACAAACTGGTAGTATACATGTGTTATATAGGTTATTCCACGAATATACGACTGTTTTGGATTATTACGACAACGAATATTTTACTGTGCAAGTAGAAGTATGAAAGTAAATTGGTCTAAACAGTATTCCAATAAAATGGATTTACTGTTAGTTTGACACTTACACTAAAATTATTTTAGTTAATATATGTTCAGATAGACGCAAAATTTATTGTGAAATTTAACCCGAAAATAACAAAAATTTTTACGCAAATGGTCCTACAAATAAATACAATGAGTTCTATGAAGCCAAAATGTGTTCATAAGACATTTGGGTTGGGTTTCCGTGAAATCCAAAATCCGTAAACACCAAAGAGGCGTGCCGGGTTCCTTTGATATCACACTTTTTATTACTATATTAGGTACTACAACTCTAATAAAAAGAAATATACTTTTAATATAAATAAAAAGAAATTGGCAGAACGATGGTTTGGAAAATTTTACTTTGTTAGTTTTAAATATTTGTTTGATTTGAGTGGATGTACTCTTAAAAGTTCCGAAAGTAAAGGGTATAACATACCGGCTATTGATAGTTAAAGTACCGAGTCGTTACAGATATTAAAAAGTAACGAACATTTATATACAGTTTCATATATCACCAACTGATTTTAGTTTTAAAAATTGTCCTTATAGAGGTGTCCGATGAAGGAAGGTGCCTTAATTACTATTTAACTGGGAATAAGCCACAATTAAAGATAAAAATACGTTTATTGTTTCATCGTTCTCAAAATACTTTCCGATTTCCGAAGTGGAAATTGAAACGTCAATAAACGTATTTTTATCTTTAATTGTGGCTTATTCCCAGTTAAATAGTAATTAATTTACAATGCCACAAGAAAATAGCTTCAGGACAATATTAAGAAAGGTGCCGTTAAGAGATTAGTGTAGTGTATTTGTTTATTGAAGCCAAAACGCCGAGACGTGTTTTAGATGTAGACAACTTTGTATTTAATGTACTTTCCTATGGTGAAGTTCTGTGAATCTGATGGTTGATGATAGTTTTAGGAGATTATGAGAATAAGAGAATAAGTAAGATTTTTTGTTTTCTTAATACTAATTGAATATTCGACTAAATAAATTACACTATTTAACCACCTAAGTATTGTTACACTTCGTTTAAATCACTTAATTCAAAAAACAACTTGTTTACAATACTAAAATCAATGATAGTAATTATATACTTCAAAATCTAAATTATAATTATTCTATAAACTATCAACTCAATATTTATATCATGACTTCATATTTAAATTTTAAGTCATAACAGTATTTTAAAAATAGGGAGAATTTAATATTTGTACAATTCAGCACATTGGACCATTCAAATAGAGACCTTAAACCGAATTTGAAACAGTCGTATATTCGTGGAATGGAGTATACACCATTTTCTTTAACTTTACAGGAATCGAGGTGTTTTCAAGATATATGCTAGTTTGCCCAAAGCGCCGCATGCCAATTGTATTCTTCTTTCAATTTCAGCATCTTGATTTGGTTTTCCTAGTTTGTCGACATGACCTAGACATACATAATGTTCAACATTTTCTATGATATGATTTTGTATTGTTATGTTTGTCTGGTCTCGGCAATTTATTCGCAATCCAAATATTACATTTTTTCTTCATTATTATTTTAAATCATTTAACCATTTAACCAGTATATATATATATATATATATATATATATATATATATATATATATATATATATATTATATATATATAAGCGTTTGATCGAGTACAGCACGCCAAGATGATTCAAGTACTAAAAGAAACAGGAATTACCAACCAAGATTTGAAAATAATTAGAAATTTTTACTGGAATCAGACAGCAAATCTCAGAGTTGAAGGTGAACACACTGACTATGTGAAAATCATGCGTGGAGTGAGGCAAGGTTGCATTTTGTCTCCTCTAATCTTCAATCTGTACTCTGAAAAAATATTTTACTAAATGGTTACCGGCTTAATAACATAAGATATGCAGATGACACCATATTATTTGGACTTAACTTAGAAGATCTACCAGAACCGAGAGGTACTGACCACCATCAAATCTCGAAAGTTACAATTCTTGGGACATATCTGAAATGAATTCAGAATTAAGACTCTCTGCAAGCCATCAAGCAAGGAAAAATATTTGAAAAACGAGGCTCTAGGAAGAAGAAGGACATCTTGGTTAAAGACATCTGGTTCAATACAACATCTGTGCAGCTTTTCCGCGCTGCTGCAGATAAGATAAATATTGCCATGATGGTCGCCAACATCCGTAACGGATAGGCACATCAAGAAGAAGAAGAATTTAAAGTAGTGAGTTTAAAATTAGAGGGGTGTACCCTAGATTTCTTACCCCTGTACCAGCTGATATGTAGGTACGGCACGAGATCCGAATCTAGGTGTATGAATGCCGTACTGTATCAAATTGCCAAAAATGGGGTCGAAATTTTCAAAAATCGAAAATCAAAGATTGTCCCTGCTACTGGTACCAATACACACATGTTCAAAAGTTTGGAATACGTACAAATAATATATCTATGCCCATGTCGCCCATTGTGGTTTTAAAACTGTTGTTGATATTCATTCTAGAGCGTTTTTAAATGAAAATGATAAAAAACTTGAATCGTTTTTGTATGATTTTGGTCATATTCAACTGATTAGCGTATTTATACATTATTTCAGTCTTTGTTTAAATTTGTATTGAACCGTTTAAAAATGTCTACAAACGTGATATCTCATTTTGACAGATCTAAAGTAATTGCTTTGTTACAACAGGGCTTTAGTCAAAGTTATATCGCTAATATTGTTAATGTTACTCAGAGTGCTGTATCGAAATTAACCCTGAGCTACTATCGTGTATTTACACCCACATAACTACTATCGTGGGGTCATAGATGACCTGAATTTTAAAAACCTCTAAACAAGATATAAAAATATATTTTTTATTGTTTTTGTATTTTTGACAAATGAATGTGTATATAAAAAAGAGATTTTTTGTAAACTTAAATTTTATTTCAAAAAAATTAAGATGCTATAACAAAAATTATAGAACTTTTAAAATAAATTTTGATCAAAAACATAACTCATTATTATAACAAAAAAAATATATATCTTAAATTGAAATTAACGGTTCATTTTCTGAAAAGTAGTTTATAATAGTAACGTCTTAACCTAATAAAAAAGAAAATCATAATAGAGTAACCATATAAAAAAATAACAGTCATGTTTTTTTCGTAATATTAGAATCTTGCGACAAAAATATTTGAACAAATTGTAAGTGTTTATCTATTCTTTGCACATAGTACAGGTAACTCTCTGAAGTGAATGTGTTTTGCAGATGGTCCTATGACATTCTGCGCAAAATGTGGAATGTTTGTTATCCTTACCTCTGGGACATAAGTAGCATCTACGTCTTACAACTGGCCTTTTTGGTTTGGTCTGATCTTGATGAGTAATTTTATTTTCTAATGCTTTTGAAATTATCGAGCGTAATTCTCTTGACAAATTTGGCATTGCAAATCTTACTTCTACATTTTCATTTATAAGACTGATTCCCAGCTCTTGAATAAAATCCGATCAATTTTTTCTAACCCCAGGATTAGCTGCGTGAAAAATAATGTGACTGTTTACTATAGCAATATCCATTATGGAATACCAAATTACTAAAGGCCATCGCTGGCATCTTCGACCTGAACAATAAAGTGCACATTTTTGATCAAGTGCATCAACGCCCCCTTTCGACGAATTGTAGAAAGCTTTTTTTGCTTTCCTGGTCAACAGATTTGTCGTGATGCATAGACGACAACATAATTACACTTTTATTTTTTTTAGGGACATATGATACGATTGTATTGTCTCGTGTAAAACCAAATAAACACTTATCAACTTCGTAATTTTTATTTGGTTGAAATTGTGGAGGAATTTCTCTCTTATTTTTACGCATTGTACCTACATAGGTAAGTCGAAGTTTTTTTAGTTTATCAACTAGCTCTATTGAGGTGAACCAATTATCACCAGTGTCATTTCGGTTACTATTGGCAATTGGTTCCACTAAAGCAAGTACTGATCTTGTAGGTATGGATAGCTTTTGGGCATTAGGATCATTTGTTTTACCCGTATACACAAAAGCATTTACCAAATAATGTATTTTTGCGTCACATAAATACATGATCTTGATGCCGTACTCGACTGGTTTGGCTTTCATGTACATTCTGAAAGGGCATCCACCTCTAAACCCAAGCAACATCTCGTCCACTGTAACATATTCGGAACAGGTGTAGTTTGCTGTACTGTTAGATACGAAACATTTAAATAAATGGGACACTGCTGCAAGTCGATCTCCATTGGCCTTCTTTTGCTCTCTTATTTCATGATTGACAAATATTATTGCTGTGAGAAGAAATAAAAAGCGTTCTTTTGACATTGTAGCTCGAAAAATTGGCCTACCTAAAACACTTGTCGAAAATAATGAATCGACATTCTCATGATTAGACTTTAGTACACCTGAAAGGTATAAAAGACCCAAAAAAACCTTAAGTTCACCTTCGTTTAGATGATCGACAAATGTACATGTATCCCCATAATTTACACTGAGCTCGGTAATTTTTTCATTTGTGTACTCTAGAATAGAGGCCAACATGTCAGGAGTTATAAGAAGTGACCAAGATTCAAGTGGACTGGATGGTTTTGTTTCTAAGGCAGGTCTACGAAGACCAGGAAGGTGTGTAATAATGTTCTGTGCGCGAATTTTTGAAGGGGCCGGAGCGTTTTTAGCCCACTTATATCTGTTCCGTCCATAGTAAAAATTTGTTTCATTATTAGATGCTGTTTCACATTCGTCGCTTGATAAGTCACTTACGTCAATTTCTGAATCTGTATCGTGAACCGAATGTTCACTTTCAGTGTCAGTATCACTGTTATTAGAGTCACTATAAGTGTCAATATTTTCGGTTGGTTCCTCCAGAGATTCGAGAAAGTCAAAAACATTTTCACTTGTCACCGTACTTCTGCTAATTCTTAAAGCCATTTTAATGTATTATCTTAATTAATAATAACGTAACTACTATGGTGGGGTCAAATCCAACCGGAACTCAGCAGCACGTGTGCACTATTCCACTGATCGTTTGCTACTAAGCGGCATGCTAAACTACGTACTTAATTGGGAGAATACATAGAATAACAAGGTCGTTCGCCAAACTGTCTACCAGTGGCGCACGAAATTTCAAGTCCTGGGGTCAAATTTGACCCCACGATAGTAGTTCAGGGTTAAAAAAAAATTCCAAAATACAAATGATGACAAGGATCGTCCCAGAAGTGGTAAAAGTCGATGTACAACAGCAGCACAAGACCGGCAAATAACATTGATAGCTCGTAGAAATCGTCTGGAATCTACAAGTGGTATATCTAGATAAATTTCTAGGCTTCAGAGACTGAATATTTCACGGCAAACAATAACACGCAGACTAAATGCGGTAAATTTGTATCGTAGAAGACCGCTACGTGTTCTTAAACTAAACTACCAACACAAAATACTAAGGTTGCAATGGGCTAGAGAAATGGTGCATCATGGTCCTAACTGGAATAACGTGATGTTCTCTGATGAGTCAAAAATTGGCTTGGTATCTGATTCGCGAAGACCACTGATTTTGAGGAGGGCCCCAGGACGACAAGTTCGGTTAGAAACAACCTAACCTCGTGTCCCATTTGAAGATGGAAGTATTATGGTTTGGGGTGGTATTATCAGTGGTACACGGACGCCACTGCTGGTTTTGGAGAGAATACTCACTGGTTCTGTGTACATCGAGGAAGTTTTAAATCCTGTCGTACGTCTATTCCGAGGGGCAGTAGGTGATGAATTTGTGTTTATGCATGACAACGCACTTCATCATTGAACAGCAGCAGTACAAAATTTTCTGGAAGAAGAAGGAATATCTATATTACAGTGACCCTCGAATTCCCCCGACATGAACGTTATTGAAGATGCTTGGGACATTCTCAAAACACGCATCAAGAAGCGAAACAATCCCGCTATTATTCTTCGAGATCTAAAAGATGCTGCTCGTCAAGAATGGGAGAGAATTCCGCAAGCCCAGCTCGAACAGTTAATCGGCAGCATGCCAAATCGCCTACAGGCATGCATACATGCCAATGGAGGAAATACTAATTATTAGTTTTATTAAAAATGATTTTTTTCTATACAATTTATTTTTAACTGTAAGTTGTACATTGTAAGTTCATCACCCCAAGAGAATAAATATTTTTTGCATATCGTTTATCTGGTTTTGAGATTTATTTAGTATTGTTAAGAATTGAAACAAAATGATTTTTAACTATTCAGAAGAGTTTATATATAAAAATGAATAAAAAGATGAAATATTCCAAATTTTTGGACATAATATGTGTATTTTTGTACGTCATTAATGTCGGACAGAAATGTTTGACCAAAATGCCCCCCTCCTCCACCTTACCAAGTTATTATTACATATTGTAGTATTGATTTATTTGTGATTCATCCTAGCTCAAATGTCCCCTTAAAAAAATATCCCATAGACTTGTAGTCTATAAGAAGTTAAAGCAGACCTACACATTACATGAGGCAGAGAATGGCTTTAAAAAAACTAGGATTGGAAAACAATGAAGAAAAATTGTTAAGTTAAAAAGATAAAATAAGAAACTGTTGAAAAAAAAAAGGATCTATAGAAAATATCTATAGATTGTTACGTAACTATTTTTTTATGTTTATAGTCAAATTTTATTAACAATAAATTAAGATTTCTTTATCAATCTTTTTTAATTTATTCGAAATTTCTAAACCTACATAATATATATCATAGTAGTAAAAAAACTGTTAGGATATTAACATTTTATAAATTACTTAAACTACTTTATTATTTATAATGTTCCTGCTGGAGCTACTAATTAACATCGATAATGGCCATTTATTTCATTTCCAAGTGCCGTTAAACTTTTTTCTGTGTGTGCGTGTTAGTGCATTGTTCTTTCTGCAGTTAATTTTTCCTGCTGTAATCTGTTGAGACAATTAAAAGGCCACTTATGCCACAACAATAGGAATTAGGTTAAACCGGGTTCGTTTTGTAGATAATTCTTTTTCTGGGCGAGCAAACAGAGTCGGACTTCGCATTTTAATCCACTAACTGTAATCGAATTGAATGAAAATTACATTCTTTAATTGATTAAGACGTAATTGGAAACGGTTTGTGAAATGATTCGGTTTATATTGTTTTTTATTTTGTTTGTTGGTATATGAAACATTATTTTTAGTTTAAATAGGTAGATATTTTGGAATATTTCGGGTCGGCCCAAACATTCTTGGTGCATTTTATTGATTGACAAGATTTTCGTCAGCAATCGAATCGTCGTCGCTTTCTGTCATATTTTCCACTTCTTCATTATCAATTTCTACTTCTCCATAGAGTTGTCTCAATTTTTCAATTTCTCTTTCATACGGATGGATAATTAACTGTTAAGATACTGATAAGAGTACTGCTATGGAACACTTACTTGTTTTATTTCTTGATTTTTGATAAATCCAAATAAATACTAATAATATACTAGTCCGCCATGTGCGTTTGATTCTGCAAGGGAGAAAACTATTTACTTATTACGTGGTAACTCAATGAAAAAGGAAGTTTCTTACATTTTTTTCAATAGTAAATTATCAAAATAGGTTAAAACTTTCTATTTATATGCAGCTTTTAGAGAAATATGTACCATTTAAATCCTCTCTCTTCCTTTCTAGCACATATTGGATTAAAGTAGCAATGCCATTTTGCGGTATTTGTCTCCAATTGTTAATAAGAACCTATTCTAACTCTATCACAGTTTAAAATTTACCATAATTTTGCTTAACTACCCTTTCCAAGTTGTCCCACAAATGCTCTATCGAATTAAGGTCTGGACTTCTAAGAGGCCAGGCTAGTAACATCTCTAAAATATTGCATTGTTATTCCTGCTATGTGCAGCCAAGTATTATCCTGTATCACATCTTCCAGATATTCCTTAATGTACCTATTGGCATTAAGGCTACCTCTGTCTCATATTACAAGATCTGTATAAGCTTCCAAAAAAATGCCGTTCCATACCCTTATATTTTTACCACCAAACTGTACTTTATGAGTTAAGCAATAGTGAGCATAGCATTCTCCAGGCCTTCTCCACACTCTTTGGGGATCATCGGGTTAATATCCTGTAAAATGAGATCCATCTGTATACATAATGTTTCTGTAATCTTCCATATCCCAATCTGCATAAACCGACAGAATTATAATCGTTGTCTTCGATAAGTTGCGTCCAATAAACCTACCAAATTCCTAGTCAAAGTTTTAGCAGTAACTGTCCGCTCTCGAAGCACTTGAAGTCTACAAAACAGATCTTCCACGCCGTTTGTTGACCTTGGTCTTCTGTATAGGTCTTCTTGAGTAAGAACCAGTTTTTTTTAAATCTTTGTAAGGCATCGGATATTGTATTCCGCGAAACGCAACTATCTTTGATATATCGCATGGAACACTCATCATTATGAAGAGCAACAGCTTATGCTACTTGATCTGACCTCATTACAAATTATTCTTTGTTATCAAGAACACTTTTCTTTCTCGAAAAAGCAGCCAACATACACAATCAATCAACAACCACACACAAGGTCTAATTTCAGATATTGCATTATTATTTGTTTTGCCCAGGTTAGCTAAACAGAGAGGGCATAGTTATGCCTCGCACTGTACATTTCCTGAACTGAAACTCGCCTGAAGCTTTTTAGATATTGATTTATGTAAATATTACTATATGCTTAATAAAGGCATTTAGTATTAGTATTTTCCTTACTCAAATCATTCCCTTAAATATACAGGAAATCAGGCTGATGTAAACTAATCACGATAAATGTTGTATAATATTCTAGCTAAGTCCAATAGTATCCCTGTGTCCCTGATTTCAGGTGTTATCTAATAGTTTTTTAGTGACTACAGTTGCTCAATAAGTCCTATCTTTTGCAGGAAGATTTTATTATAATTTCATAATATTTTGAATCAAATTTAATTATTAAACGAAATGGTTCTCCCTCTGTATTTAATCTGTCAATAAGACGTAATGTTTCCTGTCTATCGGCTATTATGATTGCGTCATCGGCTCAGTAAACCTCAGTTTCTTACAAGGCTGATTCAAAAATTGCTCCAGATTTATTTAATTATCGTATGGCATATAGTAAGAATAGATAATTAAAAATCAATAAAAACGTTACAAACGAACATCTAATGTATTATGAACATAATGTAAAACATTTTCGGTCGCATTGAGGAACTCATCGAAAACTCCAGTAAATCGCCTTCGGGGGCATCATTGTAATTGATCTAACGGCATTCAACAATGTAACGAATGGTCTGTCGTTGCGCACCACAGTTACACAATATAATATTGCGAGTCAGTTGTAAGCCTGGCGGTTTCTGATTGATACAGACCATTTGGCGTGCTTTCCGTGGTGAGTCGCCCTCCCTCCCATTGTCTTCGCCAAGCATTGGTGAGGTTGAAATGTTCCTGATGTAAGGAGTTGGCTCTTGGCAATGGAGGATATCTGGAGCGCAGTCTGTTTGTTTCGATATCAAGCGTATCATGGTGGATGGGTAGTTGATGGTTAGCCTCGACTTTTTCGCAGTTTCGGCGGTGGAAAGTGACTCAGAATGGAAAACCAATACTCCAGTGTGGATCTAATTGTACCTGAGATTATTGGCAATGTCTGGTTTAAATAGATATCATTAATCTTCGTGTGCTTGGTATTGAGCCATACCGGCCAATTTTAGTTTTGTTTGGAATAATTACTTGAGAATAATAATTATAATTTGGTGGGATCCAAAATAATACCTAACCTAATCCTAATCACTGTAAAAACCTAATAACCAGTTTTTACTTAAAAAATAAAAAACCGGTTATAACCGGGACAAAAAAACAACCGATAAAACCGGTTATTTCGAAGTAAAAAAACCGGTTTTCGGGTAAAACCGGTAGTTTTTTCCCATCCCTACTGTCGACGTGTAAACGAGGCATTAGGAAGCAATAACATATCGTAATTAAGCTTAATAGGACCATAGATTTGCAAGTTACAGTGGTTTGAGAGACTTAACTTTCTTGTTTAAAAAATTATTGATTTCTGAACTATCTGTATAATAAAGAACTTTTTTTGGTTCCCTTTCATCGATTAGGCCTTCTTGACTCTGGTTGTCAAGCGCTGGTTTAAAATCTAGGAACAAAAGGTGTATTGCTATGACTTTTAAATTAAATTCTTAGTAGATGGCGCACATTGTCGATTTTTCTTTTATGAAGTCATACGGGAATATTCTTATCGTTTTTTGTATGTAAAAACGTGGATATATTCTTTGAAAATACGGCCCATTTAGTGGTTTAATTCGTCGCTAACGACGTAATAACCGTATATTTTGTCTAGCCGTTACTCTTTTGTTGAGCAATTTTTCTTTGACGCAGTGCTTTTTATGTTAATCTAACTTTTATATTTAAGGTGTCATGCTCAGAGATTTTAAATGACGCGTACGCCAACAACCTACGCTACGCTACGAAATTTAAAATCTGTCTTTTGTAAAGATTCACTTTATATAGATAAAAGGATTCTGAGTAAAATAGCGTGTTCTACTTTGCGATTGTGCAAATATGTTATGGGAGTATTCTAAATTGGCCTTCGCATAAAAATAAAAATAATAAGTCCTTTAGAAAGACGAAATGTTCAGTAAAAGCTTCGCTTCAGTTTTAGTCTCTACCAAATTTATAAGGAGATTTTTCTCCAACAATATTGTATTAACGAAATTCCCAATAAAAAATTGCTTTACTAGTATTTTGTAATTATTGTTTTCAGTTTTAATGAGCACTTATATGATACTTTTTAATAAATTAATTTGTTCTTTTCCGTTTTGGACATAAATGTTCACTTGTATTTTCCATTGGTCTATATAAAATGCCGTTTCTCGTTCGACTGCGTCTAATTTCTAATTCTCTCTATGTACTACTCCCGCGCGCACACAAACAGCGGTCTGGCGTTCCGATTTCTGCGTTATTTTCTGGAGTTCCGAGCGCACAGACGCTGTTGATCGGCGCTAAAGCCCGGCGCAAATTGAGCACAGCCCACGCACATCCCACGCGCAGCCTACGCGTGGGTTATTTTGTAAAACGTGGTTTTAGACGGAGCGACGCATATTAAACCCAAACCACGGCCAGGCTATTGCCAGACTTGGTTGGCGTGGATAGAGTTGTGCTAGCAACACAGTTTCGTGGGTCGTGGGTCTCTACCTAACCATAGTTATTTTGTTTTGTGTGACCAATTTTTTGTTATTCAGTGAACATGGAAAAGTTTATTGAAATTGTTCGAAGCTTTAGTGTCTTGTATGATACTAGTAATAAGGATTACATGAGAACAAAACATAACAAATGTTGAACACCTAAGATGAAAACTTCAAAATAAAATTTGATGTTACTTTTTCGTGAGTTTTCAAAACAAGCGAAATGAAAGTCAGGATATTCAACGGCATTGTGGCCAGTTACAATATCTTCCTGTTATGCTAATTAGTAATTAGAAAGTCAATATCGGCAAAACCAGCTTATTTAAATTATGGGTATCTACCTGTTATAGTCTTTTGTTGAAGGATTTCAATTTATTACCCTTATCATATGTAAAAGTTCTCAAGAAATTAATATCAGGTTCAGTTTTCAATGCAACAAAGATCTAATCTTTAACAGAATTGTGACCATGTAAAATATCTGCTTATTATGCTAATTAGCAACAAGAATGTCAAATTGGCAAAAGCAGCTTATTCAAATTATATCTATACTCTTTTGTTGAAGGATTTCAATTTTTTACCCTTAGCATTTGTGAAAGTTTTCAAGATATTTATATTTTCAGATTAGAAATTGTTAGTGGGATATTAGGTAAAAATTAAAAGGTCTTTAGAAAATAAAATCTTTATTTAAACTAATATACTGAAGACAGTCTATCTTTTCGTTGAATAGTATTTGCGAAAACAATCTCCTATACATAGTCCAGGTTTTTCGTCAGAATCAGCACACTCGTAAATTGTGTTTTTCCTAATTTTATGGATAGAACATATTCTACACAAATATTTGACATGGACGTGGACTGTGGTCAATATGCGTTAGTATTGAAAAACGTGTACTTGGACTAGGTTAGACCATACGTGGACTGCGCGTGGGATGTGCGTGGGCTGTGCGTGGGATGTGCTCAATTTGCGCCGGGCCTAAAAGTAACGTTTTAGTAACGTAGAGAACAGACGTTAAAATGAAAGTAAAAGACTGCATTTCATTTTAACTCGAATTCCACCATTGTTCTACACGTATTTCGAGTTATTTAACTTCTCATCAGGAGCACTTGTGGAAGTTCACAAGAAGTCAGTTGTTTTCTAATATCAATCTAAAATGATCTTATATTCTTTGATGTTCTTATCATCGTAGTGTCTAAAAAAATAAAACTGTATTTTTGATTCAACGGTAAATTGTAGGTATTTGTGAAATCCACTGAAGATGTCAAGTGTAGCTCGACAGTATTCAAACCCTCCGAGGACAGTATTCAAACTGTTCTCGTTTAACTGGTTCCAGAAAGCCCCTCCATCAGATCTCTTATATTTGAATAGTTATTGATACTGATCCTATCCGCTGCTTGCTATGCTACTTTATATCATATACAGAAGAATATACTTGAAATTTTGTAATAGTTGTTTTTGTAAAACTTGTAGTTTTTGAGATACAAATAATCTAAGCGCTAATATCCCAAAAAGTATTGACTGTACAAAATGTTTATTTTTACTTAGACTTTGGTCTTCTATCGAATGGTGAAGTTATTTTTTATAAGATAATTTCCAACCCTGGAAGGGGTAGCATCCACCTTTATTTCGGTACTTTATATCAGTACTATATAACTTTTGTTAATTGAGCTAATCCCTAGCTACAGTTCCAAGTTCACGCCAATCCATCGCATTCGAAATTTTTTTTGTTCAGAGCCCTTCCATACCTTTCACAGTACTGCTTAGTGCAATCAACCAAAATCTGCAGCCCTTCGCTGCTGCTCGCAAAGATTATCGTATCGTCTGCATATCTGAGATTTGTTACTAATCTTCGGTGAATTGATATATTGTCATTTACTTCTTCTAGTGGTTCTTTAAACATTTCTTCTGAGCGCATTTTAAAAAGTAAATGGGAGAGTACTCTACGTCATATAAGTATTTAGATATTTGCTGATCTTTTCTTATTGTGGATTTCCATTATCGGTATAAACTGATATCTATTCTCCCATCCCGATTATCTATTTCTCTGTTCCGTAATATGTTTGCAAACATATCTAGACAGATTCGAATGTAGTTATAAGGATCGGTTTCTGTGCTTTGATCTTCAAAGTCTTTCCACATTTCTTCAAGTGTCTGTTTTTTAATATTTAAATATTCCCTCGTACGTTTATCTTTCCTTATTTTCTTAAATTATTTAAAACTTAGTTATTTCTTGACCTAGTTTTTCTTGTTCTGTATATAATCTCTCCATTTTGATTACGTAAGTAAATAAGTTTGACCTAAATTCAACTTTGAACGTCTCAGCAAGATTACCTTACACAACAATGCAATGAACTCAGTTGACACGGCTTATTGAATGATTATAATAATCAAAATAATTATTGAATATAATTAATATCAAAATAATCAAAATATTAGATTTGAATCAGTACACAAATATTACTATTTTAAGTGAAAAGGTATACGGAATAAAAATATTTCAATCAATTATTATTAAAAATTTGAAGCTTAAGTTTCTTTTTATAATAATCTTTTTAATTTATAAAAAATATGCACTGCTCTAAATGATAAATATTCAAAAACTTACAGTTTTATTTCGACCTTCACTTGTATGTTCCTGCTTCCTTCTTGAACTGCAACTGGAACTGGTGAGCTGGATCTCTGAATGCTGCTAGATTTTTCACCTCCAAACTGCTGGAACAGTAGACTTAAGGACTGTTATTCAGGATATTTGTCGAAGCTTTAGTCGAAGGATCAATAGACAGATTTGAATGTAGTTCGGGGGAAGGATCGTCGAATCGTTTTGTAATACCCCTTTGTCCGATTTTTCTCGATCGACGATGATAAATACAATAAAATGTTGAAGTTGTAGAGTAAAAAATATGGTTTTATTGACAGCTATTAATAATTACACTCTAGTTGTTGGTTAGGTAACTTTCTATAATAGACTGCGCTCAAATGAACTCAAATCCCCAATTTATAATTTCAGAAATAATGTATACCTCAGCACAGAAGTTAATGATTTTATTATACTAACAAACTTTGAACTATGAGCTTACAATACAATTTAATCTTGGCCGCAATTGCAACACTTAGGAAGTTCAATTGGAAAATATATTATTCGACAATTTATTAAGTTGTAGGTAAATGGACTAATTATTAAAATATTACACGATGTGTTTTCACAATGTTTCAATTATACACGGTGAAACTATAAAAGGTTAAGAAAATGCTTTCTCAAGTTGCCTCAAGGTTAAGAAAATGCGTTGACACCTCTCGACACCGTTCTATGAGTGTTTGTACAGTAAATAATACCTCTATAGTTCCGTAGTCTTTTCTACCTCCTTAATTAGTTTCCTTTTACTCTGTCTAGTTTTTTATAGACATTATCATTATCATTATTTATTCTAATGAACACTTTTTAAAATAAATCAAATTTGTACATATTTGTATTTCAATTAAGGACATGAATTAAAATAACGTTTAATCAATTGCGATTATTGTTAAAACTGTTTATAATATATAATTAGGGCTAAAATTATTGAAAGCCAATTAATTGTTTTTCCTATTGGACCACTGTTTAGTCAAATTACGAGTACAGTAATTGTTTAAAGTTATACAATTTCAATCTGACATGCAGTTTAAACTAAATATTATCATAATCATAGTAATGTGTTATTAATTGGCGATAATGAAATACATTAATATAAAACTAACTAATAATAATCTCCTTCATGATTGTATAATCTTCGATTTTCAATTATGCGAATAATTAGTAAAATAATAATATTGCTTTACTAACGCCGAAATGCAGTTGTAAAGCCAGATCCCGTAGCATCACATATAGTAAAAACATCCAAGGCACCAAAGGATAAAGCACACACCATCTACGTAAAGAGAGAACTTAGAACTTTAAAACATGTAGCCACAGAAACGGAGCATTCCCTCCCCTTCACCAGCGAAGATATATCAGAGGCTCTTAAAGACGTTAAGCCAGCAAAAGCACCAGGATTTGATAATATTCACCCTGAATTCCTAATAAATTTTGGCGAGTTTACAAAAGTATGGCTGGCTCGATTTTTCACACACATAATGGAAACTGGAAATATTCCACAAGGACTAAAGCGCTCTAAAATAATAGCCATACTAAAGCCAGGCGAACTCGCCGACAACCTAAAAAACTACAGACCAGTTGCGCTTCTTCTTCTATGGAGAGAGAGCCTTATATACAAAATTCTCTGTGCAATCCTCTGTAAATAAATAGCACGTCTAATATATAGCATGCTCAACGACCGAATGTTTCAAGTAGTAATGGGCACAGATATTAGCCCACCAAAGAAACTTAAGAATGGCCTAGCACAGGGGTCAGTGCTCTCCCCATTACTGTTTAGCTTATATTTAGCATATATGCCGAAAAAACAATCAAGATACGCCGTTAACAGGGCCCTCACTACACGATGCAGAACACTAGAAACATCTGAAGAAGTTCTGACGGCAGACTTATATATATATATATATATATATATATATATATATATATATATATATATATATATATATATATATTGGGCAAATATTTTCGCAAGTGGCGACTTCAGCCAAATGCATTCAAAACAGAAGTTAGTTGCTTTCACCTGAACAATAAACTTGCTGGAAAGGAACCCAACATACGGGTTGAAAATACCACACTTACCCACAACAAAATACCGAAGTACCTGGGCGTAACACCAGACATAACGCTATCATTTAAAGAGCATTTAACAAAAACTGTCCAAAAGTTGAGTACAAGAAATAACATTATGCAGAAGCTCTGCGGTACCACCTAGGAGCATCGGCTTGTACTCTCCGCTCTACTGCCTTAGCCCTTGTTTTCTCGACCGCTGAATATTGTGCTTCAGTTTGGCTACATAGTTCACACGTAAAAAAAATCGACACTCAGCTATACAGCACTATAAGCATGATAGCTGGTACAATTAAATCAACTCCCACCCAATGGCTTCCAGTATTAAGTCACATCCCACCTCCACATTTACGACAAGTTGACGCACTTACACGTGAATACAAAAAGATCATGAACAATATAAACCTGTCGATCCACCAAGATACCGAAGATGCACGAAATACCCGTCTCTGATCTAGAAAACCACCAATGAAAACGGCAAGAATGATACATGAGGAGTTCAACGAATGCATGGTCCCAAGAATGAAACGCATGGCAAAATAACATGCCCTGCATTACCCACAAGCCGCTAGGTTTTGATCTTCCACGCAAACATGGTCCACTCTAAATAGGATCCGAACCAGACATGGCAGATGTGCATACATGCTACATAAATCTGGAAAGAACCCGTCTCCTCACTGTGACTGAGGGGAGAACCAAACGATCGACCACATTATTGAAGAGTGTCCCTCAAGATCCTACAATGATAGCCATGAAGACTTCCTGTTTGCAACTTCAGAGTCAATTGATTATATTAATACACTTGATGTTTGTAACTATTTAAAGTTTGCCATACACCTATATTACTAGTGTTTGTAATTTTGTTCTAAACGTGTTGTAATTGCCATACGATAAATAAATAAATTGCTTTAATAAACTGGTGGTATGTAGAAATGAGTCCCTCTCCGCACAACTGTAACCCACTCGCACACAGATAGCAGTAAGGCGTTCTGAGTTGTGCGTTCTTTGTAGTACTTACGTAATACCAATCAAATAACATACACTGTCAGACTGTCAGAGGTCAGAACTCAGCGGTTAGTGAGAACTCTTGCGGTCTGGCGTTCTATTCACAGAAAGACATAAAACGCGAGAACTCTGCTAAGTATGAAACAGAAAATTTTGTTGATTTAGTTCTAAAAGTATCTTAAACTTTCTTTGTATAGCGAATACATTTTAAATAATTCCTATGGTCTGAGTGATACTAAACTCTTTGTCTTTTTCCATCCACTCCGTATTCGAGTATGTATATATAATGCGTTTGTTCGATTTTTGAAGATAATTGAATTAAAGCAAATTATATTATTTTCATTTTATTTTGCTGCCGTTATCCACAAATCAACCAAAATATAATTTGATTTATGGATTCATTCTATTGATAATTTATAATTTTCATTTGTAATTTTAATTACGTAGCTATATTTATTACTTACCCTTTCAAACTAAAAATTAGAGTCAAACATTATTATACATTGAATCAACTTTTAATATTTACAATAGCGCAGTTCAAATATTCGACAGTTTATGATGAAACATTTAGAACTGAACTATGTATTTATATAAAATGTTAATTATTATGATAATTATAAAATAAGTTAGTTATTAAAGTTTCTGTGCGATTGAAAGGTTATTTACGGCAAAACGTAGACTAAGAATTTAGAATAAATCGAAGGCGAAGAAGGCGAAGGCGAAAAATACTGCACCAAAACTTTCACTTTATATTAAAATGTCCCACACTGTTATAAGGCCATCGACAGCTAATTAAACTATAAAATAAAGCGTGGGCTTTAAGGTGCTCTCAAGAACTTCTCAAAGTTCAAACAATATCACTTAAACATAAAATCTGAGAATCATAACATCTTCTTCTTATTCAGCCGACTGAAGTTGAGTCCCAATCTTTTCGATATTGGCCTCTCCCATTGCTCTTCGCTTTTCTTTATGCCCCAGGTACTGCAGTTTTCGTGTCTTGATGGTTTCCAATGTTTCCATTCTTTTGTTGACTCTTTTCATGACTTCGTTGTTTGTTACATGCTCGATACCTGATATCTTTAGGATTATTCTTCTGAAGTGCCCATGCTTCTATCCCGTAAAGCAGAGTCGAGAAAATATAACACCTTGCCAGCCTAACTCTCAAGTCTAATTTCAGTTCTCTTGCATAAAGTACCTTCCTCATTTTATTGAAGTTTGTTCGTGTTTTCTCTATTCGAACTTCGATTTCTTTGGAGTAAACGTTTGCGTGATTAATTATTGTGCCAAGATAATTGTAGTTTTCAACTTGTTTCTAAAGTTTTACCGTTAATTGTCAGGCTTTCATCATTATTTTGGGGTTTTAATAGTTTTCTTGATGTTTATTGATAATCCATATTCTTCTCCATAATCAACTATCTTGTTCATTAGCTTTTGGAGGTCTTGGAGGTTGTCTGCTATTATGATAGTATCGTCCGCATTTCTAATGTTGTTAATTGGTGTTCCATTGATCTTTATTCCTGCTGTTTCTCCCTCAAGAATTCTTTTCACAAATTCTTCAGAGTATGCATTCAATAGTAGTGGTGACAATACACACCCCTGTCGCACTACTCTTTTAATTTCAAACTCTTCTGATGTGTGATTTCAAACCTTCAAATTCGAAGGTTATTGTATTGTAATTGTTTTACTTTGAGGACGTCCATTAGTTCGTACAGATCTTGGTTCACGTCCAAGAATCTCTGGATTAGTACGTTGAATGCAGAGAGAGCTTCACGTATACCTTGGCCTCTACGGAATACAAATTGGGTTTCGTCAATATCCATATCAAGTATTTTGTAAATGTGTTTATGGAGACATAGAATCAAGAATGTCGAGGTGTTGAGAAGAATGGGAAAAGATAAAGGGGTCTTAAATACAGTTAAAGTCAGAAAACTGCAATGTCTGGGACATATGAGAGGCGAGCGTTATAACTTGTTGCAATTAATAATGCAAGGAAGAATACAGGGTAGAAGGAGTCGCTCCTGGTTGAATAATTTGAGAGCTTGGTTTAGCTATACTTCTGCTGACCTCTTTAGAGCAGCGGCGTCGAAAGTGAGAATTGCCATGATGGTTGCCAACCTTCTTAGAGGAGATGGCACGTGAAGAAGAAGAAGATATCAGGCTTATGGTGCGATGGTCGGTGCATTCTCTAGCATTTTTCTTTTTTATGAGACAAACAAATGTTGAGGTCAACCATTCATTGAGTATGTCACCCGACTGATAAATGTCATTAAAGAGGACATTCAAGTACTCGTTTTCTATTATTTTAAGGATATCAATAGGCAGTTGATCTGACACCGGGCTTTTTTCGGTTCTGGTGTTTTTTAGTGCATACAATATTTCTTCCTTTGTAATTTATATACTTGCTTCTCTGTCCTCGAAAAATATGTCTTGTAGGTTTCCTCTTTCGTCGTGGAAGATCTCTTCCATATATTCTTTCCATCGTTTTAGCATTTCGTCAGTCGTTATCATAGTATTTCCATTTTTATATAAAAGAGTTGTGTTGTGGTTTCTTTTTTTGCAGCCCTGTCATTTCTTTAACCTCTTTATGTGGGTTAAATAGGTCGTATTTGTTCTGAAGATCTTCTATATGTTTACATTTTTCCTCAAAGTAAGTTTGTTTTGCCTCTTTTATCATTTTTCTGATTTCATTGTTAATGATTTTGTAACTGTGACTGTCTTTGTTCTTGGCCTGTCTTCTTCAGTCCATCCTGCTGAGTATTTCGTCGGTCATCAAATTACCTCTTTCTTATCGGTTCTTTTAATATCTCTTTGCATGGAACGAGGAGGCAGTTTTTAATATTTCCCATTACACATATTACCAACCTTCAATAATGGAAAAGAACCTTAAGAACTTAAGATACAATGATGGGTTAATCTGCCATTTTCTACGTTTTTCATTATTAATAATTTTAAAAAGTTAATTAAGGACCGTGGATCATTAACCTAACTAAATTAAAGCGAGTATGTGACAAATTAAAAGTTTTTGCGCCAGGCAACTTGAAAATTCTTGGATAACTTTTCCGTAAATTTAAACTTAAAAGAAACAACTTCTGAATGGCGCCGCATTAATATATAAAAACTGAAGGTATTTGTTGGTATTAATAAATTTTCTCTAAACGACTTTGAAAAGTTTTATTCCGTCGCTTTTTTTAGAAAAAAACTCATTGAGGAAATGTCTCGTTCCATTACCTGTGGTTATGTTAGAGAAACGCTTCAGTAATATTTAACACTTAGTAATTATTGATAAATAAAACAAAGACTAAAATAAAAATAAAATAAAACTGTTTAAAAATGACTTTAATGATATTCGTTGATAAAAAACCTAGAGACCTACCTAGAGACTGAACAAAGCGATTGATTTTTTTTACGTTGTTGTGTGTCTTTAGAAAGTACGTGGGACATATATTTCCCATTAGCGTTGAATGGTGGGATAAATAAATCCCATCAGTAAAGAAACAAACTTATATTTAAAATTAAAAAAGTACATTACTCAAAAAAACATTACTTTTTATGAATGATGTGGTAAAAAACAATTTTTTCATAGAGGAACATTGCACGCTATTCATTAAGTCGTAGTTTGAGTTTCTGATTTATTTTGTGAACATCTAAAGAACCTTCCCCTATTAGGTATTTGTTGTGGCAAATGGTCTCCAATCTTGATTATCTGTTTCTGTCGTTTAGATATTCTTCCAGGACAGCCACTTATTCGTCTTTTTACATTTGCTTTCGATCTTCCTAATTCAATAAGCTGTTCTGCTAGTGGCACCAGAAAATTCAAAAGTGAACATTTTGTAATATCTTGTTGTACACTTCTTTTATGTAAATCATTGTAAACAATCCAAGAATTTACAGTAGCGTACATAACTAGTCTATAAAAAAACTTTTCTCCACTATTTCGCAGATTTTCGGTTATCATATGTGCTAGCGTTTTGATCGGCGAGATCTACTCCTACCATAAAAAATAATTGCTTCTGGACAAGTAAACTTAACTTTTTCTCCAGTTTCAGCTTTCTGTTATTAATTCCAAGAGTTGTACTGTAACAATTGATCATCAGCATTACTTCTTTCGTATCTTTTCATTTCTTCTTCTTTGGGTGCCGTGTCCGTATTCAGACGTTGGCCGTCATCATGCTTACAATTTCCTGAAACCTTTCTCTGTCGGCTGCTGCGCGAAATAATTCTTCTACTGTGAAACCACACCATTGTCTAATATTACGCAGCCATGAAAGTTTCTTTCGACCAATCCATCTCTTTCCTTCCACTTTTCCTTGTATTATAAGGCGAAGTAACTGGTATTTAGGCCCTCTAATTATATGGCCGAAGTATTCTGTTTTTCTCCTCTTTATGATGTTTATGAGCAGACGTTCTGAGTTGATCATTTGATTTGATCTTTTCATTTAGTCGCTAAAATTCTTTCGGATGTAACTAAAAACCCCATATCACCCCTTAAAATTTTGTTATTTTGAAATTTGGTTACGTTTATCCGATTGATCATGTAGCTTCCTAAACATAGAAAATTTAGGGTGTTTAATAAGTTGAACAAACTGAAAAATCTATCAAAGCATAGACACACATCTGGTGACCGTATGGTGTTGATTAGAGTTTTAACAACTCCTAGAGTTCCAGTACTTGGTGTGGATTTTCCACAGATCTTCCTTTGAACTTAGTCATTGATTTGTCGATGGACTGATGGGAACTGCAGTCCTCTCCTTTACAAAAGTTTGTTTCAAACAAGCAACCACTTCATCGATGTATAGGTTACAGACATGATATGTAGGTTGCATACTACTAGTTAATGAGTAAAGAATGCCTAAAAATACCATGGGCTTTGGGGACAAACAGATGCCAGCAAATTTTTGAAATTGCATCATCTGTTGGGACATATATGTCCCAACAGTATTGAAACAGTTTAAAGTGAATTTAAAACATGTAAAATAAAAACTACCAATTTTTTGGAAATATAAATATACGAGTATATTCCCAATTAAATAATGCTTTTAATATATCGATATAAATCATGTAAACAATCTTCAGCATGTACATTTTAATAATATAATAATAGTCTCCCGTTTTATACCGCACGCGGCTTTGGGAGTATAGCAGGGTAGTCTGCTATATCTAGGGCCTACGGTATACAAGGAAGGTAACATGGCCAGTGCTACGCTTCAACCGCCTATTATTACCCCTGGTTTTACCCAAGGTACTCATTTTATTCAGGCTGAGTCGACCTGGGGCCTATAGACATTTTTTTAAAATGCCTAGTTGTTCTTGCCGGCGGTAGGATTCGAACTCACGACCACCGGCATGCGAGGCAAGCACACTACCGCTTGCGCTACGCGGGCCCTATTAATATATAATATAATACTTCTTGATGTTTGCGTAAGAGATGCAATTTCTATGTCAGGAAGATATAATATAATACCGATCTCCGTGTGTGATGCATGTAGGTTAACTTATCAGAATATTTGCATTTCATTCATTCGTGAGTTAAAATGTATGTACAGTAGAAATGTTAATTTCGGTTCCTTGTTTTTGTCAATAAAGAGAACTAGTATTACTCTACGAGAATTTCGGCGGATTTAGTTTTCCTCGAAGATTGTAGTTTTGATGACTGTTGTTACAGTTCTGTATATCTACATTCATATCTACATCGGTTTATAAGCGTAAGATAATAATTACGTTGGCTATCTTCCTTGTAAAGTTTTAGAAAATAATAGTTTTAATAATAAACTTGAGCACTAGTGGCACAATCCATAAGCTCATTAATAGAAAGTTCCGTCTAGAAAGTATCCGGAATTATATATTTTTTCTAATTTTAAAAGATTTCCTTTTTGTAACATTTTAAGACTTTTGTAATGCGTCAAGTAGGTTGTGCCGATAGTAGGTTAAGGACAAAATTGCATGACAACACCATCTGTCAAATATTGTTGTTTGTAAACTGACTTGAGATTTGTGAAATAATGTCGCAAGTAAAAAAAAGAAAAGTGGTGGAATATTTGTATAGAAAGGTTGTCCGAAACGTTAAATTAGTGCAATTGACTGAACTCGGAAAAAGTGCGCAGTGTATGAAACAATAAAGAGGATAAAAAATCGCATAGATATAAGACATAGACCAGTTTCGGGTAGACCGCGTAAGATTGGCGGAAACAATTTAACTACTTTAGTGGCTTTAGGATGACAAAATCCGCGCCTAGGGTTTTGAAAATTAGCGAACAGATTTGGAAATCAACGAAGAATAAAAGTGTGCCCAGAAACTGTCCGCATGTTACTGAAAAGCAAGGCTACATATTAAGGAATCCAAAAAAAATCCCTACAATGACACCTTTTCAAAGGCAACGAAGAATAGATTTTAATAATGTCTTTATATCTGATGAAAGTTGTCTCCAGCTTGATGCAAATGATCTAAAAGTCCTAGCAAGAGAAAATGTTACCGTTCAATCAAATTTCCAAATTTTCGAATAATAATGGTTTGGGGAGCAATATCTCAGCGTGGTTCTACACCTTTCTGTATAGTTAATGTTACTGTTGATAGTGCAAAATATTATGACATCCTAAATGGTTTTCTTCTTGCAAAGTCTCATGTTTTATATCCAGAGGGGTGGAGTTTTCAGCAAGCTAGTGCAAGATGCCATACTTCTGCTCATACTGAAGCTTGGATGCAAGATCACGAATTGGCAACAATTTCGTGGCCAGCAGCATCTCCAGATCTTAGCCCCATTGAAAACATATGGGGACTGATGAAGATTCAAGTGGAACGAGCAGCGCCACGAGATAAAGCAGGTTTAATTCGGTCAGTTTTACAGGCCTGGAACACCATTACCGAAAATTATGGCCTTGACCTAGTTGCTGGTGTACCTGGACGTTTAGTTAAGTGTTTAGATTAAAATGGAGGTTGTATAAGTTTAAGAGATAAATTATTTGTTAAAATTTTATATTTTAAGTGATAGAAATAAATATAGTAAAATTATAATTCTGCTTTCTTTTTTCCGGATACTTTCTAGACGGACTATACAATATTTAGGAGTATGCGAAACTCAACTAATTAATAGGTCCAAATTGAATGAATCTTCAATTAATTGATCGTGTATGAAACAAGTGATTGCTCATCCTCTTGTTTAAGGTATCAACAGATGAATCATTTTTTAGGAGGCTGTTCCAGGGAAAATATTGTCTGATTTTTTTAAAAGTGTTTTTTTAAGCTTAAATTATTTTCCACGAAGACAATAATTGTCAGTATTCAGTACAGACATACTATTCATGTTTCAGAAGTCGATCTTTAGTGACCAAAAGACATCCTAGTGCACTGTTCCGCACAGACACCACATAGTTCTGCAATTTCAGTACTGGAAGAAGTTTATTTTTAAAGCGAAACTTATAGCCTTCTATACTAGCGGTGTGTTACTTGTTTGTCTACAGTAAAATGCTGAGGCGAACGTCGCGATACTAGCACCACATGATGGCTTCGCCACGGGTAGCGTCATGGAATAGAAGTTATTGACATCGATTCACCATTCTCGATCAATTGATTTCTAGTCATCTTATATTTACTTTAAGCAGGTTTAAATTTAAAAAAGAGCTTGGCACTTGAAATATTGATATTGATGTTACTACAAAATTATTCTATGAAGTTCTCTCCATAGGAATTCCTTACTTTGTGCCATTATTGTTTCTTCTATTCGAGTTTTGGGTGTTATTTTTGATAATCTTACTTTCTGTGACCACATAAACTCTATTTAAATAAAGGCGTCTAAACTTCTTGGTTTCGTTACTAGGAATTGCCAGTATTTTTTCATTGATTCAACAAGATTGGTGTAGTGTTGCTTAGTTAGAACTATTCTGGAATACTGTTCAGTTAGTTGGTCACCCTACTTTCAGAACAATATTGATACCATAGATTTTTGAAATATTGTGCTTACCATGTCCACACTACTATTGTAAATCATGATTATTCCCGTATCGATCAACAATTATCTTTACCCTTACTCAAGAACCGTCGCGATATGTCAGGAGCTATATTTATATGTAAGATCATACATGGATTTATTGATTGTCCAAACCTGTTAAGCCAGATTCACTTTAATGTTCCTCATCAAGTTCTACGTTACCACAATGTTTTCAATTTTCTTTCTACAGAACAACCTATGGTATTCACAACCAATTGGATAAATACATGGGGCATGGGGCTATTAAATGTTCTCGATTTTGACATTTTCAATCTCAGTTAAAAAGATCTCTTGCTTTGTGATATTTATATTTGGATTGTTGAATTTTGTTCTTGTTATATTTTGTTTGTTTTTTTAATATGTAAGATTTTAGTTTATTTTTAAAATATTTTAATATTGATTTTATATTACAAATAATTTCAAGTTTTGAATCCTAACTGTAATAGTGTATATTGTAATTTAAACACTTAATGGGGTTGTCCCGTGTATTAAAAAAAGTTCTTTCTTCTTTTCAATTGCTTTGATCATGCTCTCTATCTTGGGCAATTTGCATCCATTTTGACCCGGCGTGTTTTTTCAGGTCATCTGACCATCGCATTTGTGGCCTTCCCCTTTTTCGTTTTCGATTCCATGGTTTCCAATGTATAATTGTCTTAGTCCACCTTTCATATTTCTGCCTTAGGGTGTGTCCGGCGAACTTCCATTTAAGCTTTTCTACTTGGGTTGAGACATCTTTCACTTTTGTTTTATTACGGATCCGTTCGTTTCTTTTTCTGTGTGATAGTTTAATGTTCAGCATTTATCTTTCCATGGATCATTCTGTCTTTGCTATTTTTCCATATTTTCCTTTGTAAACGTCCATGTCTGAGAGCCATATGTGAGGACAGGGAGTATACATTGATTGAAGACTCTCGCTTTTAGGTATTGGGGGTATTTTGAATTCTTTAGAATATGAGACAGTTTTCCGAATGATGTCCAGGCCAATCTTATTCTTCTCTTTATTTCTTCGGTCTGATTTTCTTTATTTAATTTAGTGATTTGGCCTAGATATATATATATATATATATATATATATATATATATATATATATATTGTTATGATATGTAAAATCGAGAAAAATATTGGTTTGCTTAAAATATTTCAAAGTTCCAAAAAAAATTAAAATAATTCACATAGGTAGGATAATAAACAACAAACATTTCGAAGAATGAAAGTCTTTTAATTTTGGATTACCTGTATTGAACAAAATGCAGATATGCATTTGAAAAAAATAAGATATGCATAAATTAATTTCTTTGTTAAAATATATTTGAGTGACCTGCAGAAGCTTAAGTGAAATCCTAGACAATGGAAGCGGGTTTTCCAAATAAATTTGTGCAGTAATTAGGACAATAGAATATATTTTAGAAAGATATGTTTTTGTTAGTTCATAAGAATTGGTAGAAAAAGATTATTTTGTAAGTAAGTTTTAGGAAATTTTATAATTGTAGGTAAAAATTTGTTTGTGTTATCGAAATGAAGAAATGGGAGATGTATGACGCGTTTTGATTGAATGAGATTGAAAAAGGTGGGATGGTTGGTTTGAGAATGAGACTTTAGTTAGTTTTTGAAGAAAAAAAGATTTGGTTTTCCAAGTGTGCAAGGCGAACAGTCATTGCTCTCTGGTGGTTCCCGAGAGGTAGCAAGCAGTAGTGTTGAATGTTAGTGAGTTTTTGTGGAGTTAGTGTATCTCTATCTGTTTGTTAGTTAGTGTCATTTTTCACTCGGGCCAACGAGTGATTCAGTTTATCGAGAGAAGAGGCTAGCATAATTTGAATGATTCGTGCATTTGAAGGAGATCATGAAGGACGATAAACTTGCAACAATTTGTTGTAAGATTGCTGATTACCTAGGGGGCTGCTAATAATAGATAGTGTAGGCTACAAGGAACAAGGATTTGGACCACTCATCATCAGAGAGAGATCGTTTTGTTTTTCTGCGGTTTTTTTTTATTGATAACACAATTTTTACAATTACTTTAGAAAAGATATAAATATTTTGATTAGGAGTTTTAGAATAATAATTGGGATTTTGAGATTTTAATTTATATTATTTGTACCATTAATTTTGAAGTTTCACGTACGTAGAACAAAATTTTGAGAATCATTATATGAGATTTTGTTTATTGAAAACATTTGAGTGTGAATTTTATTTCATTATATTTATTTCAATATATAGTGCTATATCATATATGTTTTTTTTATTATTCCGGTATTCTTTGGACCTTACCTTTCACATGTAAAGAATAGATATTGAAGCACGAATATAACCCTGAGATAAGAGAATTAAAAAGTGTGATAGAATCGTAATAATACCATTTAAATAATTTTAATTAATTAATTAATTAAGTAGCTAATTAATTGCTTGGCGCACTAAGACTTTGAATATCACAATAATATATACTCTTTTACTTGTTCTATTCTTGTTTGTGCCTCTGTAATTATTAGTTCTTCTGGTTGATTACTCATGGTTTTTGTTTTACTGTAATTCATCTTGAGTCCAATTTTTTATCTTATTTAACGTAAATCAGAGCTAGATATAATCATTGCTGACATAATCATTTTCAATGAAAAAAGTACAAATAATAAATATTATCAAAAAACGCGGACCAACTACGATATAAAATCGGATTGTTCTCAAGACTTACAGTGGCCAACTAAGAAACTAATTAGGGCTAGACGTTGTGAGTTCGATTGTTCCAACAAATATTGCTGTCAGATATCACATTGCTGTGTGATTGCAGACTGTATGTGCTACGGCCAAAGATCGAGCCACCAAGTGTTCACATGTTATAATGTTTTTAAAATCTTGTTTTTTTTTATATTCTAATAATTATTATTTTTAAGAATAATTTAATCAATATTTTGTATTCATGAACATAAATGTATGTATTAAATATTGTTCAATGAAAATCGTAATTTTGGTTTAATCACAGGAAAATATTACCGAACTCTCCAGCGGACCACCCCGAGACTCTCATGAATCAACTTTGGTCTGCTAACCATGGATTAGGAAACGTTACTTTATACAGTAGCATCACTTTTATATAATTAGTACTCAAAATAAAAAACCTGCATTAGTATAATTATAGAAAATGCACTGGTGAATGTAAATTTCTCACCCCCAATTAGCCGGTTGCCGAGATGCGGATAATTATCTGTATCTGGCGATAGAAGTTCCAGATTGTAACAAACTACAAATTCAATGCAATTAAAAAGTTCGAGTTCGTAAAATTCGATTTTGTTGCTAGTTATCTGATGAAATGAAACTACAATTTGAATAATAACTGAGTTCAGTTAAAAACAAAATTTGTTCGCGGAATTTCAAAGTATATTTTGGAAAATGTATACTACGCTGCTCTGACTGATTTAATGAGTGTAGCAGATTTTAAATAAATAAGCAGCATACAGGGCACTTATCCTTATATTTGTATTCACTATAGAAAACTTATTAAAGCCATATTGCTAACGTCTAATTAGTAGACTGTTAATTTAATAGATTACAAGAAAACGTGTGAGTGGAAGTGTTTGTTCTACGAAGTCCTGGAGAGATTGAAGATAGCTGAGTTCGAAATACACTATAAGTTATAGTTTCCGTCAAGATTTAAGAAATTTAGCCTGACGCTGGTGGGATCACCCTACCGATTTAGTATTATAATAACAAATGATAACAAACAACAGAACCTCCAGGAGCGGATTCGCTAAAATTAACAAAAAAGTTCAAGTACATATACTATTTTAATAGAGTTGAAATAATAAATATGAAGTTAAATATTATCATACATTTTATCTTCTTCTTACGGTACATTATCCTTAAGGACGTTGGCCATTACATTTGCCCATTTAATCTTATTTGTAGCAGCCCTGAATAGTTCTATGGAGGTCATGTTCGTCCATTGTCGTAGGTTTTTAAGCCAGAGTTGCGTCTTCTTCCTGGTCCTCTTTTGCTATTGACTTTGCCTTCGATTATAAGTTGGAGCAGTTCATACTTTTGATTTCTTATGATGTGACCAAAATATTATGTTTTCCGTTCTTTTATTATAAGCATAAGCTCTCTTTCCTTATTCATCCTCCGCAAGACTTCTGCATTTGTCGTATGGCTGATGTAGAATATTCTGAGCATTTTACGGTAACACCAGAGTTCGAATGCTTGGATTCCTTTTGGTGTTGCTTCTGTCATTGTCCAGGCTTCAACACCATAAAGCAAGGTGGACAAAACCTAGCACTTAAGTATTCTATTTCTCAATGAGATGCCCAGCTGGCGGTTGCATATAACTTTTTGCATTTTGTAAAACATTGTACGTGCCTTTTCCAGGCGTATTCTTATCTCTAGTGAGTGGTCCCAAGTTTCATCAAGATTACTTCCAAGGTACGTTGTTTTTGTTACTCTTTCTAGATCTGTTCCGTCGACATTGTCCTTCACCCTTCTGTTTTGGTGCTTGCTGATGACCATCGTTTTTGTCTTCTTTGTATTCAATTTCATTCCAAATTCTCTACAGGCTGTCGTTACTCGGTCCATTAAGCGTTGCAGGGCTTCAGCATTATCTGCCAGTATGACAGTGTCATCAGCATATCGCAGGCTATTTATACATTGCCCGTTTATAATTATACCATCCGAGGTGCCTTCCAAAGCTTTCTGAAATATCTTCTCAGAGTAAACATTGAACAGCAAAGGTGATAGGACACATCCCTGTCTTACTCCCTTCTCGATATTGATTTTTCTAGATGTTTCGCTTTTTATTCTGATTTTAGCCTTTTGTTCTTGGTAGAGGTTTGAAATGATCCTTAAGTCTTTATCATCGATATTACATGACCTTAAAATATCTATTAGTTTATCATGTTTCACCAGGTCAAACGCCTTATGAAAGTCTATAAAACACAAGTATACATCAGAATCGACATCTCTACATCTTTCAACTAGCACACGTATTGAAAAAAGTGCTTCTGTTGTTCCGAACCCATTCTTAAAACCAAACTGAGTTTGACCAGTGTGTTCATCTAGTCTATTGTATACTCTATTGTGTATTACTCGTATTCATCAGGCTAATAATCCTATGGTCTTCACATTTCTTGGAGTTTCTCTTCTTTGGTAGTGGTATAAACACCGATGTCAGCCAATCATTTGGTATTATGCCTGTTTCGTATATTTTGTTAAATATATCTTCCATTACTTCGATGTGTTCGTCTAGTAATATCTTTATTATTTCAATTGAGATATTATCTTCCCCAATAGCTATTCCGTTCTTTATCTGATTTGCCGCTTTGATAATTTCTTGCTTTGTGATATAAGGTCCATTCGATGCCTCCTGCATGTAAATGTTCGTCCTCTCTCGGTCTTGAAACATCTCTTCCACGTATTCTCTCCATCTACCTATTTGATCTTCTATGTTCAGTAGCGGGTTCCCATGTTTATCTTCGATGAAAGACGTACGAGCTTGTTTAAATATTCCAGCGGCTTTACTTTTTTATGTAGATTGAAAGTATCATGTCTTTGTTCCAACTCTTCAATTTCTTGGCATCTTTCACTTAGCCAGGTTTCTTTGGCTTGTTGGATCTTTATTCTGATATTCTTGTGTATTTCCTTGTATGTTGTTTCATTTTTACCTCTGTATTTTCTTCTTTCTATATATACGTATTATATTTTATACGTATTTATATCTATGTAGGGAAAGGAAAGGTATATTGGTGATACAAGTAATTTGGTGATAATGTTTAAATAAATAATACCTTATTATACCTAGCATTAGAATTATAATGTGTAAAGCTATAGAATAAAAATAAGAGGTATACTATATCTTTAACTAATATACTTGCTAATTATTTTTTAATTTTCTTTTATTTAAAGTAAAAAAGACATAAAACAGATAATATTCCCATTCCATAAAATTCAAGTAATGAGCCCGTTGAAGGTGAAAATTGTTTGTGATAGTTTGGGATCGAATTTATTTGCACTGATAGGTAACGAGTCAGATCTGTGAATAATATAAAGTCCGGTTCTAGTAACCTGTTCCAAAACTATTGCTACCCGTCGCAAAGCCAATTGCGGGATTAGTAACATCAATAGGTGTTGATTATTATAATACTGCGGTCGACTGGGTCATCCCACCAACCTCAGGCCAAATTTCTTATATCTTGAACCAAAATATACTTTCCTTTTCCTACGTAGCTCCAGAATTTTATGATTCTAAATTTGGTCTGAAAAAGACAAACGATTGTGGTTTTCAGTTCGATATATATGTCGAACAAATTTTGAAAGAAATTTTTTTTTTTATCAGAGATCAGAAATTGACTGGTTTCATCGGAAAATTTGTTTTTATTTTTATGTTGAAAGGAACTTTTTTTTTTATTAAAGTACCAGAGTGTTCATATTGGTTACAAAATCAATGTAGAAGTATAATTAAAAAACTGGGAAGCCATTACCAATAGTTTATAGCAAAATATATTGTAATTATACTTTAAAATATAGGAAATGATACTGTCATCAAGTAGTTTTTTAGATATGATTAAATAATTATTAGAAATACAATTCTACAACTTATTTGGTGTGAATTTTTGTGTCGTTTATATTCCCTATCTCTGTTTTTTTTTTTATGTCAAGAACTTGTTTTTTATATTTGGGTTTTTAGCTTTTAGCAAAAGGCTGCAGCATTTGCTAAAGATTAAATTTTTTACACATTTCGTACAGCCCAGAGGACAGAACACGATATTATTAAATTGTTTTCGTTCATGGCCGCCAAAGCAGGTGGCACCTCTGTACGGTAACCACTGTAGTGGTCAAGTTTTAGGAGACATTCGTTGGACTTTCCTAGTTTGAATTTGTATCATCTCGACTATCTGATGGGACAGAGATATGCTGAAATGATTCATAGCACAGGTACTATCTTTGTAAAAATTTAATTTAATTTTGACAATGATTCAGTTTTCTGTAGAGAATTTCCAATCTCCGAAAATTTTGAATAACGCTGGGCCCATAACGGTTTCTTAATATTCTATTGAAGCTATTTTCTTGTGACATTTTAAAGTAATTACTATTTTATTGGGAATAAGCCACAATTGAAGGTTAAAAAAAGTTTATTGACGTTTCAATTTCCACTTCGGAAATCGTTTTCAAAATATAAACAATAATCAATTGGTACTATTTGTATAATATTTATATAATTATGTAAAAAGAAGTGTAAATCTGCTTTTATGAACTACCCTCTTTATTCGTTCTCTAACAGCAAGATTCTGATTCACTTTTAATCAGAATAATGTTCTCACCACTTTTTTTTAAGTTTCAATTTACTTAAAATCCCTTTTGGATCTGTGTTTCTAGAGCAACTATCTAGCGTGATATTATCTAAAAAATGTATGTGAAGTGTTACAGAAAAAAATATGTTTTTGAATGGCTTGAAAAACGCATTTTCAACGAAAATTAAATACAATAAGGAAAATTTAAGTATGAGGAAACGCAAAACAGAAATTAAAACTATTAAAAAGTTAGTTCTTTTGTAATTTTAATTTTTATTGTGCAAATTATGCTTTTGTAAATTTATTTCAATGTTAATCTTCTTTTAGTCTAGGATATGACAGTAAAACAGTAGAAAACATCTGAATTTTTTTGTTATAATACCAGTGGTAGGTGTGTGGTAGTTTGGCAATAAACTAAGAAATCAGGACCGTTCGCGCTTCGTTTCAAAACTCATTTTTCAATAATTTAACTGTGTTACATAAGAGAATAAACAAAAAAGTAATTCTTTAAAAAAAGCTTGTATATATAAAATATCTTCTTCTTCTTCTTCAAGTGCTATCTCCGCGGCGGAGGTCGGCAATCATTATAGCTATTCGGACTTTTGAGACAGCTGCTCTGTCCTTTTAATAAATTCAACATTTCAACAATATTCAAAACAACAAACACATTAAGATCTATTTTGTCTAAAACCAAACCTAACAATGAACAAGAAAGGAATTTTATTTATAAAATACCTTGTGAATACGATCAGTTTTATTTAGGTGAAACATCAAGGCTATTAAATGTTAGAATAAGTAAACATCAATCTTATATTAAAATAGAGAAGTTGATAGATCTCAAATATGTAAACACGCATGGGATAATGAACATAGGGTTCAATGGAATGATTTAAATATAGTCCTAAAAAAAATATGGTAAAAAGAAAAAAATCATAGAAGCGGTTCTAATTATGCTAAATGAGACCAATTGTGTCGTAAATTTCTCGACAGAATGTAGTAGGATCTGGTTACCCATATTAAAAGAGGAAATTATTAATAGGAAAATATCAGTATTAGTAAGTCAGTAACATATAGAGGATACATCATTTATGTTTTTTAAATAACGTAACATATAAAATCAGAATTTTGATGTTTGTTGAGAGTAAACTAAATTCACGAACAAATACTTACAATGTCGGGATAGTATTATGAGGTTTTTTTCCTGGTTTTTCCCTCATAGTTTACTATGGAATCACTAACAGGAGAATTTTACTGTCATCATGTCATGTGTTTGTCTTTTTAAAGACGAATTACATGCTATGATTTTTTTTTCTGACGGATATTCTCAAGTTAAAGTTGATTTCATGTAATCGAATGAACTATCTTACAAGTAAAGTCGTCCCAGGAACGCAACTCAACAATATTGGCAATAAAAAAATTAAATTATCAAAAGGATTTTTCACCAAGTACCAAAAAAAAACAAAATTTGTTTAAATTACTAATGTTCGTATTTTGAGAACGATTTCCGAAGTGAAAATTGAAACGTCAATAAACTTATTTTGACGTTTAATTGTGGCTTATTCCCATTTAAATAGTAATTACTTTAAACAAATTATATATATATATATATATATATATATATATATATATATATATAAATATTATATTAGAAAGTTTAAAAAAGCCTTTTTTGAAAATAACTTTCAAGAAAAAGAAAGTAACAACTTCTATGGGGACGAATGTTTTCGAGTAAGTGTGTTGATGGAGCAAAAAGCCATTAAAAAAAAAATCAAGTGCTTGTTTGTTGAAAAATACTTTTTCTGTTACACCGCGGTTTATCAAACAACCCTCGCAAATGTTTGTTTTTCGTTTGTGTAAACCGAATTTGATTTGAAATTTCATAATTTTAATTAAAACCTCCATTTTTTATAGCTAATCTGGTATTGTCTGCCAAGAAGCTTAATAAAAGTATGACAAATCGGTTAAACAAAATAGGATAATCGTACTGCCGCTTTTGAATAATAGTGCTGCTATCTAGCCGGTGTAGATTATCCTCGTATTTTAAAAACATTTTCCGTGGTAAGAAATGAAGATAATGCACCTCCATGAGATTCATGAAAAATTTACAACACTATTAGCCAGAATGTGTAAGTACGGCGAGAAGTAATTATTGTTAAGAATATTTACTCTGTAGCCGAAACTAAAACGAGAAAATAGGTTGGAAGTGAAGGCTCAGCTGCAAAATTTTCAGACTTATTTATCTCGGACACTCTAATGCACATTCTTACGACCGCCCACTATGTTATAGTTACCCGGAAACATAATAATTTCTGTATTACCCACTAGCGTGGACTTCAGTGTAAGACCACAAACTGGTAAGAATATTTAGGATGACAGTGTAAATGATATAATAAATCAAAGTGGTAATTTGATAGTATCTACACCGGCTTATGGTTTAATGTAAGTGGTGTTCTATTAACCGTATATATATATATATATATATATATATATATATATATATATATATATATATATATATCGGAAAAGGAGTACGACCGTCAATCCATTATATATAAGGATCACTCAGACGAGTGGTGGGTTCTTATATCGGTCTCAAGGTGGAGAAATAAAAGACAAAGTTGATAGGCTACTTTATCTATTTTGAAGACGTTTCGCTTTCGAGTTTTGAAAGCATCATCAGTTCATGTAAAAATTACAATATGAGAACCACACAATCATGGAAACGATGTTAATTGTTACCTTAAAAAGACATGTAGCAGTCAAAGTTATTTACAATAATGTGAATGAAACTTAAGTAAATGGACATAATACGCTGATATTGTATAAACAATCAAGTAACTAACAACATATAGGAACTTATAAAAAATTAGCACAGCAAATGACCATGTAGTCAGAGTTAATACTGGGGGTTCAAAATTTTGTATTATATTTTTATTTTTATATATTTTATAAATATATCTATAAAAATATATATCTATATAAAACAAAGACTTATTTGTACTTCCCACACACACTTTCCCAAACCCACCGAGGTAGGTTGTCCTCCTGCGGTACAACCAGCCCCGGTTTTCCTCCATCCTCCTGGTCTTTGGAGCCAGGTCTCGACTATTTCGCGGTATCTCCCGTCAAGCAATGGGAGATTTCCGTGTATTTACATTTACGTGGTAGGTTAGCCCATTTGGCTTTATCACTACCGGTCAAAGCAATTCGGCGATCTAATGATGGTTGTGTGTGCCGATACTTGCTTTCCCTTTTCTGCACCAAGTGCAGTCGAGAGCGAGCAAGCATCGAATCCTTTCATCCGTCGTCTAATACCCAGTCATTTGTCCAGTCATAACAGTTTATTCTCTTGAAATGACACGATCTCTTTGGGTTAATGCAACACACAGTAATTCGTAACTTCAAATAATTCCACACGATTTTCTTTAAATTAGTTAACACACGCCATAGGTCCTTGTAGCTTACCCCGTTTAACGAGACAAAATTTTATTACGGCTGCATTTAGAATAAAAGATTAAGAAATAAACATATCATGTATATGAAACTTACATTTTTTATGAAAAAGTTCTCTAATGCTAAAAAAAGTCAGTTATTGTCTTCTGCACAACCCTTTCCGAAAAATAAAGTTTTTCTGTAGTATCCTTAATAATCTGAACTGTTTCTCTGCTAGTTGTGGGTGCCTCCCTTAACTGGTAAAACCTGAATATGGTCTCAGCAGCTCTCATTGATCATTCAACATCAATTTCCATGTTTTGCACTTGTTTCACAATTTCTTTATCACTTAAAACTTGAATTTTTTTACCTGATCGTCTACTGAAATGTAGGAGTCAAGATCAGTTCCAAACTTTCTTTGGTTTACACTCAATTTTTGTATCCACTCTGACAAAGGCATTTCGTCATCCTTGTCAAGATCCTGAACATTGAGAGAATCTACAGATAATTTAGTTTGACGAAAGTACTTACAAATTGTCACTGACGTTACTGCACTGCAGGTATTGTCTAAAAACTGAACTGCATCAAGGATGGTAATGCTCACGGGTTCCCCGTTGTCCATACAAAAAATCATCCTTTTCAAAAGCTGTTTTAGATAATGGCACTTCAAACTTCTTATGACTCCTTCCATAGGCTGTAAGACACTCGTGCAGTTTGCTGGTAAGAAAACTAGATTGATATGGGTCAAATTAAGCTTGGGATGAGCTGTACAGTTGTCAACTAAGAGAAGAATTTTCTCTTTTTATTTTAAACAGTTCCTTGCCCCACTTTCCTAATTCTTGCCTTATAAAATCTATGTAGATCTTTTACTGCATTCAATGGAATGGTGTATTTAAAAGAAAAGAATATGGTGTCATAGGAACAATAAGAGAGAACAGAATACCACAAGATGTTCCACTTGTCGATAAAAAACTATGTCCAAACAAACTCGAGGTTATTTGGTTTCAAAAATTGACAAGGAAGATATGATGTTGACAAGATGGATGGATAACGCCATGGTAACAATTGCATCAACTTCATACGGTGTGCATCCTATTACACAGTATAGTAGTAGTAGTACTACACATAATATACAGTAAAACGTTATTCACATTCGGCAAAAAAAAAGTTGTTCAGGTTCCTCGCCCACATGTTGTTGGAATGTATAACAAGTTTATGGAGGCACTGATAGAATGGATGAGCATTTAACAAGATACTGTATAAGTATTTGTAGTAAGAAATGGTATTAGTCTACACTCACATAGTTAATTGATGCTACAGTGCAAAATTCGTGGGTACTTTATAAGTATTCAGGAAGACCGACAACTAATTTGAATCTTACGACTACTACTTATCGCTACTATTACGACTACTAAATCGCGATTACTTACCTTACCAAGTTCAGAAACCTTCCCATTATACCTGATAGACCAACAACAAGTGGAAATAGTCTTACAGTTTTAACAGAATCTCTGACAACATTGGGTACGATGGTATTAACCATCTCGTTATAGCTGTTCCTAACAAAAAACGAAGGCGGTGAGAAATGCGATATTGGACTCTGCGTTGAATGCTTTGCCATATTTCATAAAGAGTAAATCTTATATTATTTCTATAGTATTTTGACCTAGTGTTACCATTATGATCACAGTTTATAATGTCATATATTCGATAAACAAATAAAATTTTTCTTATTTGTATTTTTCCTAAAAAACACCAGTTTAACAAAAAAATTAATTCATGCTTTGATGGGTTAATTTCGGTCCAGTTTATTTATTATTTTATATTTTTGTTTCTTCATTATTTATATTTTTAATTTGTTTTTTGTTGTAGCACTTTCATATTCTGTCTCTATTATTAATTTCTATTTTTAGTCAGTAGAAGACACTGTGTAAGATACACCGATTTACTTTTATTGAAAATTTTGCCGTTGTGCTTCAATATGCACATTCTACTTTCTATGATGTACACGTGGAAGGTATCATTATTTGGAGTACCAATTCCTTGCACCTCTCAACTAAAACGTGTGCAGAACAAATGAATACCGTTGAAAGTTAAACGAACCGATACTATTTTTAGGTCGACTTGATTTTACATCGCGCAAGAAAAAAGAGGATATCTCAATTTTTCGCACACTTAATGTAATCTGCTGGATATAAAGGGATCCCATTTTCGAAATCACTTTTGTAGAACTTGACAAGTGAATTATTTTACTTTTCCACTTCCGAAGATGATGTATATATTCAGTAGCAACGCTTTTCTCGCTTTTAAGGTTATGTAAAAGGTGACAAAAAGATCGCTTATACAGTTTTCCAACTACTCGGCAAAGTCAATATAAAAGTTTGTTAGTGGAATACGGAGGAAATTTTACATTTTTAATGTTGCCCTTGTCGACATGCTAATGGATCTATTCCCTTTAAACTTCATGGGGTTATTATATACTGCTGTTATTAAAATTTTTGGTATATTTATTACAAACATATTAAACAATTAATTACGAGAGATAAAATGTAAAGCAATATACCAGGGATGGCCAAACTGCAGCTCGCGAGTCACATGTGGGTCTTCGGCTCTCCATAATTGTACCTAAGTTTCTTTTTATTTTGTGTTATTATATTTAAGAAAATATCGTTCCTTATGTTTTTTAAAATGTCTTTTAAATTACTGCCAACAAAATGAAGAATAAGTGCAATTGTTGTAACAAATTCCATTTCTATCAAAATTAACCCTAGATTACTAACCTTATTTTTACCTTTATTTGCATTAACCATCGTAAAATTTACTATGCTGAGAAAAAAAGTGTGGTCACGGAAAAAGTATTTTATTTACCTTAATTTTTCAAATTATTTTAAACAAAGAGATGTATCTAAAACCTAAAAATCATCAATTCTACATTTTAGAGCTACACTGCTAACAAGGGCGCGATGTTCACCAGAAAATGGACGTCGATAGTGCTCGCATGGTGGGTTGTCCTTCGACGTTTTTTAGATAGACAAAATTGCACGACAAAAACAGATGTTAAAATATTTTCAATAAGCAACTTTAACGAGCTGTTGAAAGTTGGCCAATTTACACGATGCAGTAGCCAAGGATTCGTCAGTTGTTCAGACAATATGACCATAATTTTTTTCTGATGATGGATTTCTTCTACTATCGTTGTTGGTTATGATTATAAATTATCTATAATATAAGAGTTTATGCAAGCTATGTTTATCATGCCATAGGACAGGCAATAGAATACTTGAGATTCCCTAGGTAGAAATTGTTTCAAAACTTGCAAATCCTTGTATTTAGGTTTGGGTACAGCTATTCTTCCACTGTACAAAAGTTTTGGTCGAATGTCCAGGTATTTTTTTATTTCAACACACAGGGAATCCTTCTTCTTCTTAGATCTTCGCGATAAAGCATTACTTTTATTTTGATTAACGATGGGAACACTTACAAAAGATCTATTGAAAGTATCTCTAAAACTTACCATTTTTGGATTGTTAACATTTACTTAATTAACATTGGCAGTAACCGTCATTAAGTCATTAGGCACCTCGCAGTAAGACTTTTGATTAATCAATCCCATATTGCGGTTCCGAAAGCATTCGATTGTGTTAATCATTCAGAATTAGTAAGATTGCTCCAGGAACGTTCGATAGATGAGAATGACCTTAAAATCATAAAGAACCTTTATATGAATCAAGTGGCATCTGTGAGAGTAGGACTGGAATCTACATTATATTTCTCAATCGAAAAAGGTGTACGACAGGGTTGTGTTCTGTCACCCCTCCCTTTTAATCTTTACTCTGAAACGATTTGCGATAGAGCCTTAAGTGACACTGAAGATGGAATCAAAATCAACGGACAGACTATTCTATTTCTATCTTCGCTATGCTGATGATACAGTCATAATAACTGATAGCCAAGAAGCGCTAAAACGAGAAATAGATAGAATAAACACGGAAGGAGAACGACTGGGCTTGAAGATTAATATAGACAAGATGAAGGTAGTGGTGGTTAGTAGAATACGAAATATACAATTAAATATAAGAGTAAACAACAAGAATATCCAAAAGGTTCCCAAGTTCAGATATGTCGGTAGTTGGATAGCTGAAGATCTAGGTCCAGACATAGAGATATGAGAACCTTGCTAAGCAACAGCAGCCTCAACTTAACGCTTCGATATCGCTTTGTAAAATGTTACATTCACTCCATACTGCTATATGGTGTAGAAACCTGGACCATAAAGGCCAATGTGATGAAACAATTGGAGGCCTTTGAAATGTGGGTATTTAGAAGACTACTTAAAATCCCTGGACAGATCACACAACAAATGTCAAAGTATTAAATCGAATGGGCAGACAACGATAATTGCTGCCAATAATAAAAAGAAGAAAAATTGCTTATCTAGGTCATATATTTTGAAATTCCAAGTACCAGTTCTTAAAGCTTATATTGGAAGTGAGGATTGAAGGAAAACGAGGCATCGGAAGAAAGAAATACTAATGGCTTAAAAACATAAGTGATTGGACAAACTTCGATGCCCATGCATTTTTTAGAGCCACACATGATCGAGAGGAGTATGCCAGAATTGTCGCCAACATCCACTAATTGGATAGGGCACCATAATAAGATATTGCGGTCACATTCCATGTACGAGTGACCACGTATAGGAAATCTATTCAAACTGTCTAGTCGACCACATACGTGTACATGAAAATAAGCAAGTCTGAACAATGTAAACTTTTTGTTTTGGCCTGCACAAGAGTCACAAAACACTGTAAACTGACGCACCTCTGGCTTAAGGAAGTTGAAAATGAAGTGGACTGTAATGTTTGCACTCTTCGAAGTCTGATACCATATATCGACATGAGTGTCTTGTAGCAAACAGGGACTTCTATATATAAGATTTCCGTCTACTAAATACCTTATTTTATAGGAATAAGAATATGTATGGGAATCTGGATCCTCATTACTAGGTCTGCGTTGTTTCACCAATGATGTTGTTATTAGACCACCTAAATATAAGTTCTGTTCGTTATAATCCTCCATCTCATTGAATTTAGTGACAACTAGCTGCCTATATCACGGTTTTCTGACATCGAAGCACCTGGACCTAGAACAACGAAAGTTCGGGCCTACCTCATGACTTCGTTTCAATAGTTTCTTTCTCACTTCGGAAAGTCTACCTAACTTTGGCTTCTTTTTTGGCTAATACATAACAAACTAATATCAAGTAAACAATACTCAGATAGTAACAAATAATAAAGCAAATTTAACCTCAAAACACACAAGTGAACGCACAACTCAACGAAACGTGACTAACGGCAAGAGCCAACAATACTGTTGAATAACAGCTGTAAACTGACTACCATCGTTCTGTCCTCTGAGGCAACTGACGCTCTTGCTTGTTTTATTTAACCGTTAATATCTCTTGACTATCAGCATTATTCCCAAAACCAATGCCATCATAATTGGCTCTAGTCCTCCATCTACATCATCAATCCATGTTATACGCGGTCTTCCTCTACTTTTTCTGCTCTTTGTTGGACAGTGAGTTGAAATTGAATCGGTGATTATTAAAAGGAACTTACAATTTTGACTTTTACACGTGAAGCGGTATTCAATCCCGAGTTAGTTCCGTTCACGACTCAACTTTCGACCGTTGTCAATGGCGCACGCCCAACTTGGCATTGCAGTCACATACCTGATTGAGTTTTACTGTTTTCGCGCTTGTTTTCGCAGTCTGTTCTAGTCGGCTGTTAACCGAAGTGTAGTGTATATTCTGTATTATTTTGTGAAATGATGAATATTGAGGATGAAACTTACGTTCAAAATGGAAAAAAAAACGTATGCGCCAGCCATAGAGCTGGAAGTCCAATGTCAGGAAGGTGAATAAATTAAAAGGAGAAGCATATAAAACTGTAAAAGGAAATATAGTTCCAAAAAAGACAATCGTGTCGCCTATATGCAGGTAAGGCTATACAACCATTTTATGTCTTTTTCGGTGGTTGTAATTCTTATTATTTTCAGCTGTAAAATGGATTGTTACAAAAAGTTTACAATGGATCAACAAATTGATTTATTAAATACCTTCCACAATCTGAATTCTAAAAATGAACAGGAGCTTCATTTACAACGGCTTATGGAATGTTTCCCGATTAGACGCAGAAGAGGGAACGTAGCAGCCATTGTGGGCAAAGCCATATTACATATTTGGATGCAAGACTCAATGTAAAAATAATGTACAAACTTTATAAATCAAAATATCCAAAGACAACGGTCAAATATGAATTTTATTTAAAATATTTTAATGAAAACTTTAACCTGCGATTTGGTCGGCCTCAAATTGATGTTTGTTCATCGTGTGAAGCAATGGAAACAATGTTAAAGAATCCCCACTTATCTCAGTCTGTAAAGCTAACAGTAGAAGCTGAACTTCAAGTACATAAAAGGCGAAGTAAGAAATTTTATAACCAACTAAAAGCTACTCGAGAACTTTGCAAGTCCGATGAAACAACGTGTGGTCTTGTATTTGACTTTATGCAAAACTTGCCATTGCCACATATCCCAGTGCAAGAGATCTTTTATATGAGACAGATATGGGTATATGCTTTTTGTATCACAAATTTGAAAGATAACTCATCACGCATGTATCTATATTCCGAGGGTACAGCTAAAAAAGGCGCAAACGAAGTATGCAGCCTTCTCATGGACTACATTAGAGAGTGTGTACCAGAAACGGCTAAAACTTTGTATGTGTTTTCTGACTCCTGTCCTGGTCAGAATAAAAACCATACTTTCATCCGTTTTTGCTTGGGTCTAGTTGAGACAGAAAGATTTGGAAATATTATCCACATATTCCCCATAAGAGGCCATTCATTTCTAGACTGCGATAGGACATTCAGCCTATTTAAAAGAAGTATAAAGAAAGCAGATCGCATTTATCATCCTACGGAGTATGTTGATTTAATCGCCAACGCAAAATCAAACATAACAGTAAAAGTTATTCGTACGGAAGATATCAAGGACTTTAATAAATGGTGACCAGCGCTGTACAAAAAAACGGTGTTATCTCTGGAATCGTATGGCAGAAACGTTCCCCGTCAACAAAAGCAAACTTTTGCACCAGCCTCGTTCATGGAGTTCAAGTATTTACAAAATGGTCACTTGTAGACATCAGAGTTTATAGGGGCTTATTTAAGCACACATTTAATTTAAAACAACCAGGAATTAGACCGAGGCCATTAAACCTATTTGATGCTTTGTGTATTGCTTACCCTGAGGGAAAAGTGCCAATCAATAAACATAAAGTTGACGCTGTCAGAAAGTTATTAGTTTATATTCCCGAAGACAATGAAGAATTTAAGCACTTTTATGAAGCTTACCTTACATGTCCTACTACTATGGAAGAAAACGATTAGTTTAAATAATGACAATGTAATAATTTAGTATTTATAAATCTGACTTGAAACTAATAATTTGTTTCATTTATTTTTACATACAAGCAATTAGTTTTAGAAGGAACTAATTCCAACGCATTTTTTTCAAATAAAACTTGTTTAAAAACAAATAACCTACTGGGATTATTGTTAAAAGTACTGCAGCATAGTTGCTTTCAATCTACCATAACGTCGTTTTGCTAAAATTACTAGTGTAGTTTATAACTGTTTTTTTTTAATTTCCCAACATTTTAGTTGTGTGGAGTTAGTTCCTTTCAATAATCACCAATTCAATTGTAAAACAGTACTCTTGCCATAGGTACGTCCATTTGTTCAACATTTTTTGTTTTAATAATTCACAATTTAATCGTCAAAACAAAAATCTCCTCAAATACCTAGCTAATACGATGTCCCGAGAAAAACTTATATCCCTGGACTATTCGTTTTTATGGGCTGGCCTACTTGTCTATTTCCTTAAAACCTTGTACTATACTTTATTACAAATACATTCGTGACAAATGCCTAAATATTTCTACTAGACCTTTTTGAAAAAAATTTAATTTCAGTTGTAAGTGCATACTTGTTTCCAATTACACCTCGTAAATGTTCGAAAACGACTTCACGTCATGATGTCGTGCTGGTTACATGTCGATTGTTCTTTCAAAATAAATATGCTACTGAAAGTGTTCGTGTAGACTGTAGATTGTAGTTAATTTGTATAATTTGAATCACTCTGAATGGCGAAAGGGAAAACGGAAAATGATTTTACCGCGTATGCAATTTTTTAATTGTCGTGGTTTCTATGTAGGTCCATTACAGTTTATTAGTAAGCTACAGTGAACAGGCAACTATTATTATTTGTGTAGCTGATTGTCTTACTGATTAATATATTAAGAATTAACAGATCTTCAGGAGACACTAAAATTGTCCGTGATAAATATTTATCTTGACGTGTGTTCAAAACTAAAGTTACAACTTTCGTATTTAATCTGAAGACTAAAAATTTGAACCATAGTTTGATAAAATATTTAAGTAAAATACCGTGTCAACATGTGTCACAAAACAAATCGCACAATAAGAGAAAATTTTCGACAAGATTTCGCCGCCCAGAGATATAAATCGGTTAAATAAAACAAAGTTTCGACAAAAGGAAGAAAGTTTTTAGCCAAATTGTGTCTACAGGCGCTCTTCGGTAACACAAAAAACGAATTTGACTCCAACATTCGAATGTTAAATATTCAAAATACTTCTGCCAATTTTACGATTTTCTTTCTTGCTAGAGGAGAGAAGTTAAAGTCAAAAATAAAAGATTTTTCCACGGCTTTCTGCACACCACGAGATTTAGTGGCTTAGTTTTTTAAAGCTGAAATGTGTTTTATATAGCCCCAAGTTCAGTGAATTTAAGAAGTGAGAAGAACGCAATAAAGTTGGCTTAGTTTCAAAACACAGTGGTCGATATTTAAAACAATATAATATAGAAAGTTATCAGACCTACAATTTACTAGAAAAGTGGAGGTGGGAACGCCAAAGTTGCTACAGCTTATAACAATTAAATATTAAACTTAAGAAAGTAATTCACTTCTAATTTGCCTCTTGAGAGTAGAGTATCGAAGGGAAAGGGGAATGATATTTTTCATATTGGTTAACTCAAAACAGAGGCATATGATATTCTTTTTCTTGTGGCGCAAGCTTAGCATAGCATTTTTCATATTATAATTCGATTCTAATTTTCGTAACAAAGCTAAGAATACGAAACCCATACGGAACTGCTCGATCTTTCATAAGCGTCACCATGGTATAATAAACAAAAAAAATAATCATCATTATATTGGAAATTTTAGAATTATATTGAATCAATAACCAAAAACATTTGTTATTATTAATGATATAAATTTTATGAAATAACTCTTTAAGTCTAATATTCCACAAAATAATAATTTTAAATAAATAGATTAGACAGTTTAAATCTTAATGACAGTTTAGCGTGTGGCAAAATAGTTTAAAGTGTTGCCGCTTTTTTAGAATAAGAATTTTGTTTATGTTTTGATTTCTTACACAATTTAATCATAACATAATATATATTAATAAATTGTATTTATAAATATATATTAAATTAGATTAATAGCTTTAAAAACTGAATATTGTTTTGTATGGTGATTGCGAATGTGATATTATGTGATATTATGCGAAGAGCACTTGAAGGATGGGAAAAGGGCATCTCAATAAATGGTCATAAACTAAATAACCTACGTTTCGCAGATGACACAGCCCTTCTTGCAAATAGTCAAGCAGAGCTGATGGAACTTATACGACTGATCAAAAACGAAAGTCAAATATTTCGTCTGCAATTAAACATATCAAAGACAAAGATCATGATAGTGGATAGACTGCACAACAATCATCCGCACATAACCACAATTGACCGGTTCGAGGTTGTGAGCTCATACTTATATCTGGGATCATTAATCACAAACACAGGGTCATTACAAGAAGAGATTAAACGTAGATGTGATCTAGCAAAAGTTGCCACAGCAAAAATGACCAAAATATGGAAGGAATGTCAAATTTCAAGAGCGATAAAGATGAGGTTGATCAACTGCTTAATATTCCCAATACTGACCTACGGATGTGAATTTTGGACTCTGAGACAATCGGGGAGAAAAAAGATAGACGCCACTGAAATGTTCTGTTGGAGACGAATGTTACGAATTCCTTGGACCGACCGTAGAACAAATAATTCAATTTTAAGAGAGCTAAAAGTTAGCCAACGACTCTCTAGTAAAGTCCATCTCCAACAATTAAAATATTTTGGGCATGTAATGAGAGCAAACACAGAAAACATTGAAAGACTGATAATACAAGGAGAGGTAGAAGGCCGAAGATCACGAGGAAGATCCCCAACAAGATGGATAGATCAAATTACAGGAATATGCCAAAGACCTATGCATGAATTAAAAGAAATGACCAGAGACAGAGATCTCTGGAGACGGACAATACATGACATCACGTCGACCACTACACTCCCCCTGGGGGGTCAGGATTGAAGAGAGAGATGGTGATTGAGCTATGCCAAAACAAATAAATAGTCTAGAGAAAGCTGATAAGCGTACATAAAAGATAGATTATTTTAAACAAGAAATAATGGATAGACGTTTTTACTATTAAAGCCCTAAAAGAGGTAAGTTTAAAATTTAGAATAGATAATTTTGTATTATAATGTTTTCTTATGTATTTTAATGTGTTACAGTAGTCTTAAAACTAAGTGTATTTACTGTTAATATAATAGTTTGACAAATAGGTGACATTTTAAAAATTCCTCACTTACTAACTATTCTGATGTCTTGGCAACGCTGTGGGGTTCTAAAAAATCTTTAATGGCGTACAAGCATTTTTATATGGAAAATGCTATAGCATGTTGGCGGTCACAGCAGCTTTACCTAGGAACGAAATCTGAACAGATAAATCACAGAATACTCCACCCACCAAGAAGCGAAAGCTTTGTTGGTACCTTTGATGTTCATAGGACTGAAATTTTGGAGTGACAATGACAGTTAAACTACTTAGTAGTTAGTACTAATACTAAGAAAAGTAATAAGGAATTCGCTTGAAACTGTAGTAAAATTATAGTTACACTGAGAAACGAAGTTATCATTAAAACTAATGTTTTTTAGTAGTAGATCTGTTTTGTATAAATTGTATTTTTTTTTCTATTAAATGTTCAGATAACTTTTGTAACGAGTTTGAATTTCAAATTTAATTTGTTTACCTGCTACAATCTCTCGGTATTGAAAAGATACTTATCTACTTTCTCAACAGATTTAGATGGGCACTTACGAACAACACAATAAAATCCTCCTTTTCGTGCAGTTATCACAATGAGTTTATTACCAAAATATTTATAATAGTATAATTCTTTTTTTACTAGTAAAAAACATACATGAAATAACACTTCTCAATACGTAAACAAATATCAACCTTCAATTTTTATAGGTTGACAGATAAACTATTTAGAACATGGCGGATTGTCACAGAAATTTGGATTGCCCTTCGTTTCGCTTCTTGTTTGGTGATGTATTCAGTGGATAAACTGACAGATAAAATAAATTAAAATTATCTGATATATAAAATATAAAATATTTATTTGCCAAATAAAGTACTGAATAAAAAGTTATCTGGAAAATAAAATTTTGTTTATTGTAGTTCGTTATTATGTTTTAGGTTGTCGCGAAATTAAAAATATAACCTAAATATTGTTGTTTGGTATAGGTTAGGGACATCGATTAGAATTATTTATTTCATTAAAAGATTTAATGAAATCGGAGAGTATGATCAGTATGGTATTTAATGTTTATAAACTTATGGTGTGCCAGAATGTTAAAAGATTAAGTAAACCAAGAGTGATCTATATAGAAAGTATTGTAAATAGTTGTTAATAAATTATTATAAAAGTAGGTGTATACATATTTTTATTTACTTAGTTTAGGGATTTAATATTTTCATAATCTTGGTAATTAAAAAATTGATTAATTAACCTTTTTCAAGAGATATTGGTGCTATCGATGCAATAATAGTACCTAGTATCGGATTCCAAAATGAAAAATATGCACATAGTAGTTCCTGGGTTGTCAAATTCTTTTAATAATTATAAAATACATTTAATTATGTACAAAAAAAGTAGTAGGTGGAGTGTAGTAGGAAATTTTCAAAACTTTCAATAAATCTTCTATATAATATATGGAATATTGACTTTAAATTTAGTGATACTTCTTGGATATTTTTCTACGTACCTACCAGGTAGGAATAAATAATTCTGTATTCTTGATAAAAAGTTATATAGAGATGAAGATAATAGAAATGGAGATTCTGATTATAATCTAAAGCCATTTTTAAGAAGTCCACTAAACAATCCAATTTTTATAACGAATTTCATGGTAGAACTAGATATGCAACATAAATTTTTATGTATGGAAGATAAGGTTTAGGTACTATTTTATCCATTGGAAGTGGCTGTAAGGTTGAAAATATTCAACCGTTCTAATATACAGCAACATTCTACGAGTATAACCTAGTGAGAGATCAAAATTAAGACAATTTTAAACTAAATGAAGACATTAGTGTACTTTTTAAAGTTGAAGATGTTTGAGCTAACCTTACATTTTATAATATTCTAGCTGTATGGAAAAACCTGAGAAGAATCTTTGAACATGTATTATTTTTTTATTCGTTAGTAAATTTTTCTTTGCATAATTTAATTTATTCCTCTCGCCACCTAAGTTGTAAACTTAATTAAAAGTGATATTAAAACATTATTGTGATTTATTTGACAATTAATAATTAAATATTGGTGTGTTCTGAAATAAATTTTACATTTATCTTTCAGATAAGTAACTGCAGTATAATTTGACGTGAAAAGACGGGTACATTTTATTCTATGAATAAATGACTATCCTTTAGATAACTATCTGTCAAATAGGATAATATTTATCTGGAGGTGAAAAGAGCGACCCTTTTATGCAAAAAGTTTATTATTTTAAAAATTTAATTTTTAATTCTTTTGAAAATTTTGTTGATCTTAAAAAATTGGCTGTGAATTTGGTGATCGGTAAAAAATATACTACAAAACTCGAAATTTTCCAACAAATAGATTCCCAAACTAGAATTACGCTGGTTTTATACCTATGTAGGTTGATTTCATAACTTGATGACTTTATGCAAAAAGCTCAGCGACTCTCCAGAAGTGACTTATTTGTCATGAAAGTTGTACAACAGATTAAAAAATTATTCTATTGTCGTCCTAGTCTTAAATAGGAATAAGACAGAAAAGTTAAGTGAAATAATTGTAGATGCCATTGAATTGGATCCTACGTCGCATGGATGATACGTCTATTATTATATTATATTTTGTCTGATGGGTCAGACACATGTCTAAATAAACGTATTGATTTATTAAATTCATTCCAGTACCCGATAGATGTAAACACGTATACGATTAATGATTATTTAAACTATAATTATCTCGATTACTATTACGTTTATATTTATACACCATCAAACTTATTGACTGCTTGTTTATTTATGTCATATATTAATTTGCTGTATATATTTTTTGAGACTATCCCTATTAGTACAGTGAAAGAAGGTAAAAATCAACTATTACCTCCGATTTCGGTGAACCTCCATCGATTTGCATGAAAATTTGGGATTGAGTATATTTTACTCTCAACTTCAAAAGTGACATAATATGCTCAACTTGCGTTTTTTGCATTTTAGAGGTGAAATCCACCCCTTTTGTTAAAAATGGTAAAAAATGCAGATTTAAGCATTCTGACATAAGTAATCTCGATTAATTAAATAAAATAAAGATTTTGCAACATTTATAAGCATGATTTATGATTTTGATTAATTTTTCAACACTTTTAGCAACTATACAAAAATAATGTAAAATGTTTTTTATTAGCTTTAATAGCTTTATTCATTTAGAAACTTTTTTATTGGTTATGATAAACTTTATTAATACATTCCAAACTTTATTAATATTATTCTTTCCACATTTCCTGAACAATTTTTTCAGTGCTTATGTGACTTATAAAAATTTAATTTGTTAGTTAAAATAAATATTAAAAGATATGAAAAGTTCATTCATTTTTTATGTAAGTAATGTTTCATAAATTAATCAAATATTAATAGTACTTTCATTGTTAATTTTTCACTCTTCATCAGAGTTCTCTTCGCCAATTTCTCAGTTGAATTTATGTTCAATGCTAAATATATGGATTTTTAGGCTTCGGGCCCTATTACATATAACTGAGTTTTGACTCCTTCCTTTATCGATGAAATGACCTTGAACGTTGCAGCTATATCTGTTGAGTTATCTAATCTCTACACCAAAAATGTTTCTAAAAAATGTTATGATCTTTTTACAATAACTCCGTTAATTTTTATGATATCAGGTTCATTCAAAAACCATTTGAAAGGTAATTTCAAGGGCTATAAAGTCGTATTAAATTTAAGTCTTTTAAATCCCTTATTTTTTTTTAAGATAAAAGGTTACACCGGTTATATGGTTCTCGCAGTAAAATTTAGGTTTTAAACGTTTTTATCTCAGTTATTTTTTATCCTACAAAAGTATAAAAAAAGAAGAATCGTATTTAAAAAACTCAAATTTTGTTCTGTATAATTTTTTAAGTATATTGAGTATATATGGAGTTATTCTCAAAAGAAAAGAAAATTTATGAAAATTTGAAAAATTCTGATTTTTTTAAATCAATTTTTTTTCAAAAATATGCATTCTAAACCGTTCAAAATGTGAGAGAAAAGGTATCGTGATTATGCGGTACACTCCTAATATTTCGACACATATACAATAAATATACGATGAAACAAATAATAGTATAAATTAGTAAAAATTGCCTGAAAGAGAAACACAAAAATAAAAATTCATATTATATAAAAAATAAAAAGCAAATAGTTTGTTAACAAAATTATATTGAGGTATGGTTGTTAAAGTAAATGCACTATAACAATTTTTACTGAACAGTTAAATGGTATGATATCAGTTATTGCAAAATTTATTATTAGATACAAACAAAAAATATCTTTTTGAAAAATAATTATGAATAATTTAGTATCCTCAAGAACTAGAAAAAGGCAAGAAACATTATAATTGTGTCTACGTAAATATTCGTCAAATAAGTTAATTTTACGCCTTGAGAATACGTAAACATGAAGTTACTAAGTTTTTGATCGTGATCACTTCAAATATCTATGAATAAAATTTATCATTAATATAACCTACATATAAAACAAATTGTACGTTAATTATACGTATATATTATTCCGTAGTTTTATACTCATAATAGTTCGTTCGGTTGGAGTTAAAGTAAACGTCCATAAATAAGTAAGGTACACTGAACTGGAATCATAAATCAACTTCTAATGATTTAGGTATCACAGTTGAGCTTTAGTCAATAAAACTTATACTCACAAAACAGTAGAATACAGGTGGATATAGATAATGGCGTTACGCCCTCAATAAAGGCACTTGACTTCGGTCCTTGCAACAGGTAGTAGGGACGGCAGGCCAGCAACGAATTACGGTCTTCTAAACGTAATTCCTCAAATTGATTTAGGCCGACGAAAAAAGACAGCCAGACGGGAACAACACAGGTAGTAATGAGTAGTCGAGATAAATGAAAATACAAAAGCACGTAGAGACGAATGAAGGTAGAGATGACTGATGATAGAGATTAATGAATCGTAGAGGTGAATGTATGAATCGTAGAGGTGAATAAACGGCAAACAGAAGTGACTTCGTTCCTTCGAATTGGAAGACGTCTGTTTGAAAAAAGAGAAAATAGTTAAATAGGACACACCGTGTAAAGATATTTTATATAGATAAGGGTGAATTGAAAAGCCACTTACCTCCGATTGATGAAGATAAACCGCTTGCCACCGGAACCAACTCGAAAATGAATTCGGATTCTGAACTTAGACGGACTTCGACAAGCGAAAGATGAAAACAGGGAGGGGATATTGGCTGAAGGGTGCCACGCGAAATTGATATTAAATAGCCGGGTTACTTAGGTTTACTTTCGTAGCTTACTCTTCCTCTACCGATAGAAATTATCTTTCTTCGAAAAACAACTCTTCTGTTTTTCTGAGAAGGTAGAGCGGAGATTTCACAATAGGGACTTTTTCCTTTGTTACTAGGAAAGATTTCTATTTAGCAAAGCTCGATAAAGAGAACAGGAAACATTTGGCGAAATTATTTTTTTGTTAAAAAAGAGCATAACAAATCGCTCGGTACTGTCGGGTTATTTGTAAGGCTTTTTTTAAAGAAGATATGTAGGCATAGACGGCGTGAAAATAATTTTCCAAAGGAAATAATTTACAGAAATTGTAAACATGCTTCAGAATTAATACTAAAAAGTTTTTAAAGCAAGGAATTTATTCAATTTTTTATTAACTTCAATTTTCGTAATGACAACTTTTTTATAAAAATTTATAGTATTTGAGTTACTTATGAAAAACCGCTTTAAAACATGCATTTTTTTTTCACGAAAAATCAAAATCTTTGATCTTCAATAACTCAAAAAATATTGATTTATTTTAATAACTTTATAAGATAAGTTTTGTTTAGATTTGGTCCCTCTATCGATTTCTGGGGTTATTTTTAGTCAAATAATTTTTACCCTCGAGAAGGGGTGGCATCCACCCCCCAGGGTAAAAACGCAAGTTGACACCATGTCACTTTTGTTTCTTAAGGTATCATCTAACTACTCACCAATTTTCAAGATAAAAATCAATGTAGGCTCAATGAAATCGGAGTGAAAACCTTCAGGGGCTGTAATATATACATGTTACAATACCACAAGGAAAATAAAGGGAAAAAATTGAATGAAACTTTTTATCTCATTTCTATTTTATTATTTTAATAAACGAAAATGGTGATAAAGTTACTTTCGTATAATTTGCAATTAAACAACACTCAAATATGATCTTTGTGATGAGAACGCGAATATCATTTTCCACTGGAGATACTTAAGAAAAATTCCTCGAAACTTTCCGGGTCTTTGTAAGAGGTCGAGACGAAAACTCAGCTCTTATAAAATTTTTGTAAAGTAAAATTCCAAACTGTGATACTAAGAGATTAAATGTGGAAAGAAAACCAATATAACTTTGGAAATTGCTTATATCTTAAAATTTTGTTCGTAACATAACTAGCATATTAACATTAACGGAAAGACTGGAAACTGTGCTTTTCTTGCAACGTTGCTAGTTGTTTCTGCTGCTCGTAATTAAATTTTCGCAACGGACGAAACGTAATGAACTCTGCGCGCACTTATAAGGATTTTTATTTACATTCTGAACGGATTTTATGGCGTGGCAAACAAAGGGTTGTGCATCACATGTGTAAATTTTTGTTTAAAATGGTTTTTTATATAATAATCACGTAACTTTTATTAAAAATTCGTTTTATAGAAGGAAAACCGGATTATATCCATGGAAAATCTATTGTTTAGTATTTATTGGACCGTGGGGCATCTGTTAGTTGAATAGAAATTGTATTAGTGGGGTCAAAAATGCGCAAGTTAACCCTTTAACAGAAAAAATAGAACGAACTTTTAAATATTGTGGTTTTTGTAATAACTTTTTTAAAAACCAATTCATCTACATTATTTCACCAAAACATATTTTATGTAATATAGTTATAGTTCAGTATTGGTTTATGAGCTAAGAAAACTACTTACTTGTGTAGAGAGTGGTATAACAAATTAAAAATATAATATAAAAGTTGTTAGATGTGGGGTTATGCATGAAACACATGTCACATGTCGGGTTATGAACATAACAGGTTTGGATATGTGGTGTTTTGATCAAATCAATAGTGTATAAATTTTATTATAATAAATTTTATTTATTATAATTAAATAGTTACCCTTTTTCACAATATTACAGTGAAACCTTATGTTATAGTGAAACATATAAAATGAAACCTTTAGATAATGGTCTAGGTATTACAAGTGATGGGCACAGTCTTCTTCTAAACAGTCACAAACAACTTCCTCCTCTTCTTCAAGTCCATCTACATTTGGAGCAACAATAATGTTTTTGTACCAAAGAATGCTTTCAGTTTATTGCCAGTTTGCATCAAAAAGAATAATTAACAGTTCGTTCACATTGTTCTTTTTTGTCGCGCTTACGGGATGAACTAAATGAATTTCTTCAAGAATATTTTCCAGTATGTTTTTCCAAGTAGTGTGTTGCTTTAGAAGGTTCTATTTGTGCAGCTCTGGTTCAAACCGATAGAATTCATTGCCTTTAACCCATACCTGTAATGTTTTCTTTTTCACAACCTTTCTCAATGAAAATTCTTTTTATGTCACTGATTTTAGTAGGTAAGTGTTTTAAATAATTATTAGCAAGTGACTTTACATCCTTCAGAGACCAATCTGTTTCCAGTACCTTCACAGTTCCAACTTTTTTATATTCTTCAAGGTACTCTTCTTTAAGGGTATCAATAAGAGTAGGTTTTTTCCGCAACAATTTCTCGGCCTCCTTCCAAAAACACAGGTGGCCTTCGTAGGCTGCTAAAAAGTATATTAAAATATGAAGCACATGATTGTTTTTATACTGACCTGTACATCCATTACAAAACAATCTCAGGTGGGCCACATATGTAAGGTCATCTGATTGAAGATAACTAAAAAGAGAAGAAGCTACTTCGGTTGAACCGAGCCCTGCTTGCTTTTCGCTCCAGATATAAAAGTGTGGGGTTTTGTCATTTTTAATATCTGTTATACAAACATTGTAAAGACTTAATTGTCTAGCATAAAAAGCCTGTTGAATAGGCGTTCGAGGAAGTGGTTGCACCTGCTGCTTGTCAAACTATAAAGTTTTCTCTTTTTCTTTGGTTTCTTTCATTAGGTTATAGAAACACTTTGTCCTTTTCTTGTGTATTCTTTTTTCAGTAAAAAGTATTTGCTTTTGAGTTCCTGTAGCATTTTTAATTTTATAGTCCATTATGGCACAGTACCCACAGACGTCAGATGCCGAAGATTTGAAACCGCATTGAACTCTCCGCAGAATATTTTACGAAACATTAAACTTTACTTGGAGTTGGGATTTTCTGTACTAGCATTATAAATCATGTGAACCTTACTGTATTAAATACAATTATTCTAGTTCGGCAATGGATTAAGTTCACACTAAAAATCCATCAGCGCCACGTGTACACATAACAAATAATATTAAACGACCTTACACCTTCAAGTTGACTGAATTTGCTCCGTTAGATTATTTTTAAATTTGATTTTGATAAATTTCGTATGTAGAAATTATATAGCTTTATTAACAAATATTTTCTTTTGTTCCAGGTTAGTAATCATCTTAGTCCTCGGTTGTTTTGTAAGTATAAAATAATTCGTGTATGTAGTTTTACAAGATATGTTTTTGGACAAATTAAGCTTTATTAAACAATAAGGCGGTATTTGAATATTGTGTAAGTTCAAGACATACTATGGCTTTGACTGTTTTTCAGCCTTTGCTTATTGGGTTTGCCGTAAATTTTGGCGAATGTTCTGTAATGAACTGTTTCGCCTATCTTTGTCCTGGTGAATTCCTCCACCATTCCAGAGATTTGTGAGCTACCCAGTTTAAGCCGTTTTTATTACTGTCTTTGCAACGCCGCAGAAGAGTTCCGGTCCAATGAATGGCATTGATGTGCCTTGTTTGACCATCGCATTTGCTTTTATTGCCCTTATGACCCTCGTGCCCCGGTACCCAGGTTTCCGTAGCCTTGCTACGATCTCCTAGTTTATTTATGGCACACAAACAATCCCATACTAGCTTACAATTGATTTCTACAGAATTGAGTGCATTAAGCGCTGCCTGACTATCTGTGAAGATGGCAACTGAACAGAACGTTCTTTTCTGCCTTTATATTTCTTCTAAGCAGTGATGGATTGCCGGTATTTCCGCCTGAAAACTGTCACATCCTTAGATAGAATTACGGGAATGTATCCCTTGATTTGTCTCTACTATGCCGGCTCCCACACCCTTCGATATTTTCGAGCCATCCGTGTACCAGGTAGCAGCAGCTTGTATGGGTACGCCTTTATTCCAGTCTTCCCTGCCTGGTTTCTTAATTGTAAACTTATTGTTAAAGCCATATCTCGTAGCTGTTGCATCGATAGGTTTCCCCATCACAATATCGGCTTTTAGCTCCTCGATTAGTTTTCTGTTGTCAGCACCATACATCTGGCTTATATGCCGCTGCACGACACAACTACTACAGACAATTAAAATAAATTAATTAAGCACTGTATATGTATAAAGTATGTACCTACAACAAGCATCCAACGATCAAGCATAGCATACCAGACCGATCACGATTATCATACAGTTCCTCGTTCCTCGGAACTATCTTAGTTCATCGGCTAATCGGCTCCGGCTCGGAACTAGTTCGTTTTTCGTTTTCGTCGATCGAAGAAATACTTAGAGATGCAGTTTGCTCACAAATGACAGTATCAAATATAAGATCACCAGGAACTAGTTCGTTCCGGAACTACCCACCACTATCGCTGACTATGGATTAATTAATCTGTGCATCACTGTCGACAATAGTAGAATGTTTTTCTTTTATAAACAAACTTTTTATAAACATTTTTTATTAAAAATCTTTTATAAACAAATTTTTCACTCCCTTGTTCACTGACGTTGAAGTATAGAATTTAGTTACATAAAAATATTTTTTGGATTGAACGGTCAATTCTATAAATGTAATTCTGACAGTAAGTCCTAATGGACTGTTTAAATTTAAATTGTTCGGTGTCGGTAAAGGTAGAGGTGGGAAAATGCACTTATCATTTTTCTCTTGCCAATTAGGTTAACTTATAACTTATCTTGCCTTGTTAATTCCTAACTGTTTCTTTAATATCAGGTAACTGGATTGGTCCTACTATCGAAAAAATTGGATTTTATTCAATTTGCTATATAAGGATCATTTTGAGATACCTTTATGAACCTTGCTCATGCTCTTCAAACAAATATGGTGTTTGTAGAATTGGCTGTTAATACAGTGTTAACCATCTTCGTTATGCTGTTCTTTTATTTTTGTTTTTCCAGCAGTGTCTACCATATATTAGGATGGTTAGAACTAATAGGGCAACTATCAAAAAGTGAATATTTATCAATGTCACACTAACATGGGGTGCCAACCATGGTATTTCTTTTTTTTACGGTATACATTTTCTGTTTCTCTTTGCTGACATGAATCAGCGAAGAGCGCCTTTCCAAGAACTGTGTGATGCAGACTTAACAGGATCATTAATATTCAGCTCGTATCTTTTTCTAATTTTAAAACCTGTTTTTTCAAAAATGATGAATTTTTGAAACGTTTTACTTTTTCTAATCAATATTCTGGATCCACATAATATAATTGAAGAAAAACGCTTAAACCTTCATCTAATAAATAAAAATATAAACAAGTTTTTCACATTCCATTATATTTTATAGATTTCCAGTTTTTATTTTTATTTTCCATTATATTAAAATGCCAGTAAAACGTCTTCGGTAACTTGCCGTACTTCTCTTGTATCGCACCACTCTTGGAAGTGCTTGTACGCTAACCGATACTTTATTCCAAACTTGGAGGGCCCCAAACGTGCTATTGCATCATTAGCCGCGGACTCAATTTCGTTTAGGTTTTCCATTTTCGCACTAAATTTGCGCTTGCTTTTGCAACAACAATAAGCTGTCTTTAATCATTGCAAACAACTGTCAAACAACTGTAACCAGGGAGACGCAAATCCCACCGACGACTTAATTATTTTAGTTTCTAACATCTAGATGACTTTGATAGTTGTCACAGTTAATTTCGAGTAAAAATAGCGTATGAATGGTACTATTTATGGTTGAAAATTGCTACGTTTGAAGAAAAAATAGTATACTTTATTCGGCAAAGAAGCGACTTTTCTTGACTTGCCCTCTATTACGCGCCTCACTTCGTTCGGCGCGTAATATCGGGCGCGTCAAGAAGTCATGCTTCTCCGCCTCATAAAGTAATATACTATTATTTAATTTTACATTTTACGTCCCTTTACATTTAAAACCAAGCCACATTTTTTTCCAAGTCTATCGAAAAGTGTATCAAATTGTTTAAAAACTTACAGAACACTTTTAGAAAATTATGAATTACTAAAGTAGTTCGACTGACCATTTTTTTCTCTTGCAGTAAAATTCATTGTAGTCATAATTTGGATTCCTTATTTTGCAGATTCTCGTAGATATGAGTTACTGGAAAGTGACAATCTCTTCCACCTCTATTCAGCTACGTCGAATACTAAATAATTGATGATAGGTTGCTGTATCCAATAAATCAAATAATTACGTTTTTAATTTTTTCTAGCTTTACAATTGAGGATGTTTTATATGATGATTTTGTTTAGCATGGGGAATTGCGACTGACCATTATTGCGATTTGTGGAATTCCGACGAAATTGGCTATTAACGGATCATTAAAACAACGGGAGCATTACGGGCTTTATGGGCCGTTCGGGCTTTGAAGTTTATTACCGAACCAACTGGATAATTTGGTTGCCTTTTTAAAGAAATTATTTTGTTTTTTTATAATTAAAAATATTTAATTTCCTAAATTTAATTCTTTGTTATTCCTCAGATCATCGAGATATTTTTGGATAATAAATTCATTATTATGTGACATTTCGAGTTTCATTTTGGAAGCAATTTTGAGAATACAATTTTTAAATTCAATAAATCTTATATGATTATGTTGAAATCTTATATGGTAACTTGACCACTGCAGTGATTACCGTACAGAGGTTCCACCTACTTTGGTGGCCATACACGAAAACGATTTAATCATATGGTTTAATCATATTCTGTCCTCTGAGCTATATCAATTGTGTAAATGATTCAATCGCTCTTAGCTTGTTTTTTTTTAATACGAAGTAATCGGTGAAATGGATCGTTGGATCGCAACCACCAATTTACTACAAAATCATGTAACAGTAGAAGCATCCGAAACATCAAGCTTTTGGCAGAAGTCTGATAAACACCCTTGCAGTCAAACATGATCGTATTTTAAATAGAAATTAGCCTTTTCGGTATAAAGCTTATTTACGACTTCTGTCAAACTTTTTTATGTTAAAATCTACTCCATATCTTTTTTATCTTTTTTCATCTTTCCTCACTAGAGGTCTGTAATGTAAACATAGCAAGAAAATAAAGAAAAAATAAGGGGTAGTAGCCCAGAGATGAGTAATAATTGTTTGAATAATTATTATATATTCCAAATTAATTAAGGAACAAATAACTCGATCTAGTTTAAGTGTATTACATGAGTTCAATATCAGGTCGCAACAATGGTTTAAAAGAAAAAAATCACGTTTAAAACAGAGACTTTGGTTGAAAAATAACACCGCTGCCTGACCTTAAGCACAAGTACTGAGTCAGCAAAAGCTCGACCTCGGTAATTGAGAATACGGGTTCATAAAAAAACGAACGAAGTGAGTCAGAGAGGCAGTAAGAGCAGAACAGCCGAAAGAGCTCCACGCCAGAAGCTCGGGCGATCGGCATTACGCAGTCCAGTGAGCTCGCTATTGTAATTCGCTGAACCTGAATTCCAGTAGGACTGAAGGGCGTATTCATTAGCTAGGGCCTAAATACGCGAAGGTAACTAAATCTATATTACTAACCCAAGGAATATATAAAAACGTAGATTGTCCACCCTTTAATTTCTTGCTAAGGTCTCTTCTCGTCTCCCTTCGCGCCTGAACGAATATTTATTGGTTCTAACTGACAGCTTGGTAACTTAATTGTAGTATACAGTCTATTTAATACATTTGTAGACTCGAAATTTGGGTTTATTGTTCCTTCCCGGCCGTTACAGGCAGAGACTAGAAGAGTACACAATTTCCGATTATGCATTTCTCCGGCTTCTAAAGTAAGCCAATAACCTCTGACTCCTTACAGGGCCTGCATCGGAGTATCCTTCAGCCCCTATCCTGTTTTTTTCCTACCCTCTTGTAAATCCACGAGGGAGAAACCACGTCCATTCAGACTAGTTGAGCCAGAAAGTCTTGCATCCGATCGCAGAGATAAGCATCCTTTAAAGTTTAAACCGAGGATGTTACAGGGGTTACAGCAGTCTTAACTTCGCTAGTATTACAGGTCGCTAGTAGCATACTATGGAAATTATTTTTCCTATAATTGCCATACCAGTGGGTGCGTTTTGATTAGGTTAGAGTAATTTTACGAGTCTCTCCGATGACGGGTAGATCAAGAAACACGTGTTAGAGAATTGTAAGATACTTAAATTAAATCCAAACGCAACCGTCTACTTATATTCATTTCATATTTTTTTATTCTTGTGACAGATGTGTACACATCTTTCATAAACATATCTAGTGTATATAAATGTCTCATTCGACGGCTAAATAAACTCCCTAAACATTGTTTTAAAATTTAAATTAACGTGTCACACTCCCAAATACACAACTCCGTTTGATTGCATACAATAATATCGAGATAAACTCGAACTTGTAGCAATATAACTTGTTTGGTGTATCTGTTATTTTATTTTCCGCATTGGAATTGCAAGGACTTGATTTCCGTACATATATGCAATCCCCGCTCCTCAATTTTTCATCAAATAGAACAGCGAACGCTAAACAACGCGATAACAAAAGGCTTTAGATGCAGAACAAATACGGTTTTGACAATGTATACACTAAGAAAGATTTCATGTAGTTTATTTAAGTTATATACGAAATCCACTGTTTGTAAGTAAAGCAAACAAGGCTTTATTTGCCAAATGGAATTTGGTTAGTCAGAAATATCGACTATATTTGCATCCAACTAAAAATAATAAACCATGTGTACTTTCGAAGATTATAATACACTGCAACAAAATAGAACACTTAAAAAGAGTTACTACTTGATTTTAGAGAAACATAAAATCCTATACAGGAGATCCAATCAATTTTATGAATTTATTATAACGTGTTGTCAACCTTCCAGCGGTCGCGGCCTTTGTACCAACAAGAATGGTCGCGCGTATTTCCTAGATACGCTAAATGCTAATTACTTATTTTAAGATGTAGATAATGAAATATTGTATGATTAATACAAAATATATTTGGTGCAAGATTGATACACTGTATTTCTTAAAATTTGTTATTGAATTTCATTAAAAACAACAATGGTGTCATAAATCCCAGATGTCTCCTAGATATTGCACATTATACATATTATTGTATCGCAGTTTTACAGTCTTGACAAATATGCTTTGAATGTTCCATACAGATGAATTTCTGACAAATTTCACAGCTGAAGCGCGTGATCCTTGAACGTTTATCATTTTGACAAGGCTTGCATCTTCTTTTACTTGCTGTGGTCTCTTCTACTGTCTCGATACCTAATTCTGCTTTTCTTTTTGAAATTTTTTCTTTGAACTCTTTTTGAAGGGAGTATTGTGTTCTTCGTTCGACGTGTCTTTTCACAAGAACATTTGAAAGTAGTCGAAGGTATTTTCTTCTAAGTATTTTTTTGTTATTATTGGTGGAATAGATTATATAACTATTGATCGCGGCTACATTTAACATGGAAAAAAATACTACCATTGGCCATCTTCTGGTATTTCTGGCAACATTGTAAGAAGCACAAAGTTTGTCCACTATATCTACACCTCCTTTTGTCTTGTTATAGATGTTATAATCTCGGGTTTCTTTTGGTCACCTGTTTCTGCGTTGATTGCTGCGTTATCATGTAGGCTTGAAATTAATATTACGTTTGTATAGCGCTTAGGCACGTAGGAAACAAGAGTCATGTCCTTCCGAAACCCAAAAATACTGGTATTGGGCTCACGCTTTTTTGTAACTTTAAATTCATTGGGAATTTGGGCCTTATTTTTTTTTTTCATCGTTCCTACAAAGGCAATTTTTTTCTGATCAAGATCTTTTATCAAATCAAAATCAGAAAACCAGTTGTCAGTGGTAAGTGTTCTCCCCGTATTAAATATAGGTGTTGCCAACCTTTTTACCACGTCTCGTGGTTTGTTACTTATGGAGCATGGGCTATCTGGATGAGTCCCTGCATAAATTTCCATGTTATAAAGTGTAAAATATGCGAGCATCAACCATTGCATAAATTTTGATCCCATATTTATTGGTTTTTATGGGGATGTATTGAATAAAGGAGCATCTTCCACGAAATACCTCTAGTTTCTCGCCAATTGTAACATTTTTCCCAAGCGAGTAGCATTTTTGGCAATTGGACACAAACTCCTCGAAAATATTCCTTATTGGTACCAAGCGTATTGGTAGCTACTCTCGTAGCTAAGCTATGTCATCAAAACGTAATGCTCTCATTAAAAATATAAATCTTATCCAACTCATCACTGTTTTGAAATCATCCATTCAAATCATATCCCTGGCATCTCTTAGACGACAATAATTAGGTCTTACAGAACTTATGTACGTATTTGTGAAGTTCACGATGCTCTCAATCATAGGATCAGTTATGAGGCACTTCCAAATATCAACGATATCTGGTGAGATTCTTAGCTGGTCCAATGACCCCAGGGAGACGGAGTAATACTCTGTTTGTAATTATTGTATCCGTAGAAACTAATTGTAATTTTATGTCCAACTAGTTTTTCAAAAAAGTGATAGGAGGCAAATTTTTTTTTAAAATAATGTGTTAAACTAATGATTAAGAAGAATTCAAGCCCATATCAGACAGAGTAGCATATATCATCATCAGGATTAATAAAAGAACCACTCTGAAAGTAATCCAAGTGTACGCTCCGACCAAAAGCCACGACGATGAAGAAGTAGAAATATTTTATGATGAAATAAGAACAGCTATAGAAACAAATAAAGCAAATTACGAAATACTATTAGGAGATTTTAATGCTAAATTGGACAAAAAAGGAAGATTATGAACATTTAATAGGTAGCTATAGCTACGGGAAAAGAAACGATAGAGGAGAAATGCTTATCAATTTCATGAATGAACATAACATGTACTCAATGAACTCCTTTTTCAATAAAAAACCAAGCAGAAAATGGACATGGATGAGCCCCGATAAAAAGACAAAGAATGAAATAGATTGTATCTTAACGAAGAATAGAAACCTAGTAGAAGACGTATCAGTATTAAATCAGTTTGACCTAGGAAGCGACCATAGACTAATAATTAACAGAAAAACTAGAAAGAAAAAGAATACATGAAAAAAGATACAAATGGACATCTGAAGAAATCAAAAATAGTGAATTTAATAAAAAGATAGCGCATGCATTAAATCAAGTTAGCATGCAGCAGATAAACTCCAATGATATTGATAATTTGAATAACCTTATTACCGAAACAGTGAATAAAAGCCTTCTGCAACTGAAAAAACCAAAAACAACATACAATGAATCAGACAAAGAAATATTACAACAAATAAAAAGAAGGGAGGTCTTAAATAAATCTAACAAAAGGGGAACCGACGAATATAGAGAACTTAATAGGCAGATTAGAAAAGGAATCAGACAACAAAAAAGAAAAAAAAACGAAAAATTAATAACAACAACTATTGAAAAAAATAAGAGTATGAAATGACTCAGACCGACACTAGGACGACGTCAGATGATATCATTAATGGGAAAAGACGAAAATGAAACCACAACTAGAGAAAACGTACTGACACGAATAGAAGAATTTTACACAGAACTTTACAGAACACATCAACAAGATGATGAGATGAGACCAGCACGGAAATTAATAAAAAATGTTGGATCAGAAATAATGCCAAAAGTAACAATTTCAGAGGTAACTACAGTATTGGTAAACATGAAGAGAAATAAAGCTGCAGGAGAAGATAGTATTACTACAGATATGGTATTAGAAGGAGGTAAGGAACTAATTGCAATTGTAACTAAGCTTGTGGACAGTTGTTTACATCAGGGCAAAGTCCCTAAGAGCTGGAATAACTCTAAAGTAATCTTACTACACAAGAAAGGTGATAGTCGAAAATTTGAAAACTACAGACTCATCAGCCTACTGGCACACCTGTTTAAAATACTCACCAAAGTCATAACTACTCGACTAACAAGGAAAATAGACGAATACCAATCATATGAACAGGCAGGTTTTAGAAAGGGCTATTCAACTTCCGATCACCTGTTAACCACAAAAATATTAATAGAAAAATGTAACGAATACAAGTTTCCAGTTTTCCTAGCATTTGTAGACTACGAAAAAGCTTTCGATACCATTGAACACACGGCCGTAATAAACGCAATGCAAAATTGAAGAATAGACAGCAGATATATTAACTTAATAAAAGAAACTATGAACCAAGCTACAGCTACATACTACCTAAATGAAAATGAACACACGAACCCTGTATCATTAAACAGGGGAGTCAAAGAGGGAGATACTTTATCACCCAAACTGTTCACCTTAGTTTTTTAGGATGTTTTTAAAACCTAAATTGGAAATATAAGGGAATAAACATCAATGGCCGCTACCTCAGTAATCTACGATTTGCAGATGAAATAATCCTGATAGCTACTGACCTACAAGAAATGCAAACCATGCTTTTAGAACTACATACCGAATCTTCTAAAATAGGACTGAAAATGAATTTAAACAAAACAAAAGTCATGCACTCCGAAGACACCGTGACAATAATAAACGATAAAGTTATAGAAAAAGTAGAAGAATATATATACTTAGGACAAAAAATAATATAATAATAATATATAATAATATATAATAATATAATAATAATAAAAAGAAGAAGAAAGTTAGCTTGGGCAGCATTCGGTAAATTGAACTATATGCTCAGAAATCAACAAATTCAATTACATCTTAGATCTAAAGTTTTTGATGCATGCATTATTCCGATATTAACTTATGCGGCACAAACATGGACAGTCACAAAAAAGAATATGAATATACTTAGAGTCACTCAACACGCGATGGAAAGAGCAATGCTAGGTATATCACTTAAGGACAAGAAAACAAACCCATGGATAAGACAGAAAACCAAAGTCACCGATGTGGTACAAAAATCATTATAGTTAAAATGGGAATACGCTGGACATGTAGCTAGGAGCGATCTAAACAAATGGCACAGATCAATTTTAACCTGGAGACCATACCAACACAAAAGACACAGAGCCAGACCTTCTATAAGATGGACAGATGATCTGAAAAGGACTGCCGGAAAAAATTGGCTACAAATAGCGTACAATAAAAAACAATGGAAAGGAAGACTTGAAGAGGCTTATGTTCAGATATGGACGTGAATGTCTAGACGAAGAATAAGAAGAAGAAACTAATGATGCCATAAAATTCATTTGATTTGAACGTACTCAACAGTTTGCGGGGAATTAGGCTGCACAGCCCCTTTAAAATTTTTTCTGTGCACTTAGATTGTGTTGTTTCTTTTGTATGAAAAATGCTTTCAGAACAAGAAAGTAACGTGTTCATTTTTATTACAAGATATCAAGTAGTTTAAGAGATAATGCAAAAAAATAATTTTTATTTTGTAACTTCAAAGGGCTGTAACTTTTTTTGTGTACACTTTTGTACTAAGATAAGCTGAATTCAATCAATTTATTTTTATCCCTGGAATGCGTGATTTACGTTATGGCATACCTTTTTGAAACAACCTGTATGACATACTTAATAAACTTGTAGCAGGGTTACGTACACATGACCCAGTCTAACAACAAACCCTTACAAGTTGTCTATATATTACTCGTTTCTCCCACTAAGCGTTGTCTTATTTTCGGTTTAAAACTAGAAACTTCAAGTATAGTGTGTTCTATTGTTTTCGCGGAGTCGGTAGTTTCAAGATATACTCTCGCATAACTTGGATAATTTGGAGTTTCACTTAAAGCTAAATTAAGGTGACTGTTAAAAGGATGTTGTACATCCGTAGCAGCTACAATGTAAGGAACAAATTTGCACGCTACAAGGTTTTAGCATTACTCGACCCAGGAAGTAGGCTGGAAGTAAGTGAGTGAACAATTAAGGAAATAAAAACGATGATATCCCAGAAAATTTAACAATACACAAATTTGTCTTGGAGGATTTTATTTACTTTTCTTTTGAAAAACAGAAATAACGAATTACTCGAGTCTGTATACATGATTTCTTTAAAAAATATTTTTAAAATCATGTTTTTAAATTATGACAACTTTTTATACTCCTTTAACACTTGATGATTTAACTACTTTTAGTATTAAAAACGTAGTTTTTTCTTTCTTAAAATTTCTAGGAAACCTCCAAATATTGCGCAAAAGTTTTTTCAAAATGTTTGACGCCTACGCCCTCCTCTTCCGCACTTAACAAAATCAAACGAATCAGAGAAAACACGTCTTGTTTTCTCTTCAGAAAGTTACCATCTCGTGCACCTGTCAATTTTCTAATCCCATCCTTGCCAATTAGGGTACACGTAAACTCATCACCAATTTGCATAAACACCTTCATACATAGTACAAACTCATCACCGCCATAAAACTAGGGATTTTAAAATAGACCCCGAGAGATTGGTAAACTCATCACTGGCCTGTACTGCACCCCGTGGCAGGTATATCATCATCATCATCATCATCACTGGCTCGACAACCCTTTTTGGGTCTTGGCCTGTTCAAGGATTCTTCTCCATTCTGACCTGTTTCGTGCTTTTTTTCCAGTTTTTAATTTTTAATGTTGTTATATCATTTTCTATTTGTTCTACGTATCTCAGCTTTGGTCTTCCTCTTGTTCTTTGTCCTACTGACACTTGTTTGAATATTTTGTTTGGTATTTCGCCTTCTTCCATTCTTTCCACATGTCCAATCCAACGTAGCCTTCCTATTTTAATGAATGTTATGATATCCGGATCCTGGTATATGTTGTATAGTTCAAAGTTATACCTTCTCCACCAAATCCCGTTTTCTTTTCTGCCCTTATATATGTGTCGCAAGATTTTTCTTTCAAAGGTGGCTAATAACGTTTCCTCCCTTTTAGAGAGTGTCCAGGTTTCTGAACCATATGTGAGTACCGGTCTTATTAAGGTTTTGTATATTTGGCATTTTGTTTTTCTGGAGACGTTATCTGATCTTAGTTGCCTAATTAAGCCATGGTAACATTTATTGGCAATAAATATTCTCCTCTTCACTTCCTCTGCAACGTTGTTATCAGACGTAACTAGGGATCCTAAGTATGTAAAGTTTTTTACCGCCTCAATGTTGTATTCTCCTATGGTTCAAATTTGGCAGCTGCCTTATTTGTGCGTTTTTATTTGCAGACATATATTTTCTTTTTGTCTGATTGATTTAAAGACCACTATTTTTTGCAGCTCGTTCTATTTGAGTCTTGATCTTGCGATTATGTCAACATCATCTGCAAATGCTAGTACTTGCACGCTTGTATTAATTATTGTTCCCGGGTATTAACTGTTGTGTCTCTTATTATTTTTTCCAGTATGATGTTGAATAATATGCATGATAGAGCGTCTCCCTGGCGTAGTCCCTTCTTCACATCTATTGTTTCCGTTAATTCGTTTTGTATCCGGATTTTACTTTCTACTTTTAGTGTTTCTTTTATCAATTCTATTAGCTGTGTTGGTATATTAAATTCTTTCATTGCTTTTGTTAGGAATTCTCGGTTTATATTGTCATATGCGCTTTCGAAGTTTATGAAGAGATGATGTATGTCGATGTTATATTCACTTGTTTTTTCAAGGATCTGTCGCAGAACAAATATCTGGTCTGTTGACTTCTGTCTACAGAAGCCACATTGGTATTTGCCAACTATTTTTTCAGCGTATGGTCTAAGTCTTTCATATATTACGTTGGACATTATTTTGTATGCCGCATTCAACAGCGTGATTCCACGGTAGTTTTCACATTCTAACTGGTTTCCTTTTTTATGTAGTGGTAGAATAATGCCGCTATTCCACTCCTTTGTTAGCTGTTTATTCAACCATATTTTTCTTATCAGCTCATGTATGGCTTTAAGTAATGCGTCACCTCCTTCTTTCAGTAGCTCCGATGATATTTGATCCGATCCCGGTGATTTATTGTTCTTTAATTTGTCCACTGCTGTTCTAATCTCTGCTATTGTTGGTGGACTCTTTTCTCTGTTGTCTGCTTGGTCTAATGGTATATCAGGGTTCATCTCCGTCCTATTCACCCCAAGCTTTTCCTTAAAATGTTCTGTCCATCTTCTAAGTATCTCTTGCTGTTCTGTCAATATATTACCCTCCTTATCTTTACACATCGTTGTTCTCGGTTTGAACTCTTTTCTGCTTTTGTTGAGTTTCTGGTAAAATTTTCTTGTCTCTGTTGGTTTAGTTCTTGTAGTTCTTGAAGTTCTTTGTTGATATATTCTCTCTTCTTTCTTCGGTGAATTTTCTTTTCTTCTTTACGTAGTTGTTTATATTCTTCCTCTGCTTGTCGGGTTCTGTGCCTCTGTTGCATCTGTAGATATGCTCTGTTTTTTCTTTCTGTTATAGTTTGACATTCTTCGTCAAACCAGTGATTCGTTCTTGTACTTCTTTCTTTACCTTCCATGCCCAACACCTCTTTAGCTGTTTCTTTTATGATTTCTCTGCATTCTTCCCACTCCTCATTTAGGTTTTCATGTTTTGGTCTGTTTTCTAGTTTGATGCTTATATTTTTTTGTACTCTCTATGTTTGTTTGTTTCTTTGAGTCCTTCTATATTGTATCGTTCATGTTTAGAGGCTCTTTCCTTTTTGGTGTTTGAAATTCTAGCCCTTATCCTACTTTCGACCAGATAGTGATCAGAATCCGCATTTGCCCCTCTTCTGGTACGGACGTTTATTATATTCGATTGGTGTCTTGAGTCTACAATAACATGATCTATCATATTCACTGTAAGTCCGTCTGGTGATTTCCAGGTGCCTTTGTGTATATCTTTTCGAGAGAAGTATGTGCTGGCAATCACCATGTTAAGTGATCTTACTAGGTTTACCAACCTATTGCCATTGTCATTTGATTGCTCATGGAGGCTGTGCTTACCTATTGTGGGTTGGAATTGCTGCTCTCTTCCAACTTTTGCGTTTAAGTCTCCATAAATTATTTTTATATCACTTTTTGGGCGTGACTAGTATGCGGACTCTAATTCATCATAAAACTCTTCTTTGACTTCCTCTTCTTTTTCTTCTGTGGGGGCATGCGTATTAATTAGACTGTAGTTGAAGAAACATCCTTTAATTCTTAAAATACACATTCTTGGACTGATGGCTCTGAAGTCTTTTATTATATGTCTTACTCTCTTGTTAACTATGAATCCAATGCCCAGAATGTGATCTTTAGGAGCGCAGCTGTAGAAAATGGTATGGCTCTTTTTTTCCATAATATTGTTTCCAATCCACCTCATTTCTTGTATAGCAGTTATGTCAATTTTGTATCTACTTAGTTCGTTTAAGAGATTTTGGAGAGCCCCTAATCTGTACAATGTTTGAACATTCCATGTCGCAACCCTCAAATCGTGTTCCTTTTTCTCGCACAGTCGTCGTCGTTTAATCAGTCCGGCTTTTCTTCCTTGAACGTTCATAACTCATGGTTTTTCTAGGAGAAGGTAGTTAACCTTCAGCCCAACCCCCTATTCGTCGGAGGACCAAGACTCCCTTCTTTGTCAGCCCTGACCCCACCTTCCATTGGGGGTTGGTTACCCAATCTCCAGTGGGGTTGCTCAGGTTACCGGTGTGTACCAGCTTGGAGGTGAAGATAGGAATTGAGTAGGAGAGGCTAAGTGACGCCAACAGGATACGGCATCATATGTTGCGCTTCACTACCCCTTCACACACCACCCCGTGGCAGGTATAGACCATAAACCCCTTGCAAACCGCTAAGATTTGGTAATTTGACAGAATAAATCTGACAGAATTGATGTATTAAATGCAAATGCCATTCATTGGTTTTTTTTTGGGAATTCCACAAGATTCTATTGATAGCTACCTAAAACTGTGCAAAAAGAGAAAATTTCTCTTGTTCCTTTAACATGGATAGTGAACTGCTTATTAATTACGTTTTGAGCCAACGCGGACGAAAAATAATAGTTACCAATAATTTCAAATTTCAATTGCTAAAGGCGCTAAAATCAAATTGCCTTTCGTGGACTTTAGTCGTTTTTTAGTAGTTTTTATACCGTTTTTTTATTTCTTTCGCACTGATGGCAGATCATTCTGATCAAGCAGAAAAAAATCAGCTTAATTAAGTTCTTAAGTCAACTGTACAACATATTTCTTGTAGACAAGGTATAATATCACTTTGATGCTTTAAGTATATTACCCTATCTTATATTACATTTTTAGATCTCTAATTAAATTGCTAAAGTCACATTGTCACACTTTTAGATTTTAGGTAGACCATTCTAAAACATTAACTTTCTCAAAAATGATGCCAGATATTAGGTTGACAATAGATATTCCGTGTTACAATGAAGTAATTTTTTACATGAAACGTAAAAATATACACAGAACTTTAAAATTTTAAAACTAAATAAGACTTTACTTTATGGAATAAATCCAGTTGTTCAAAAATGACCAGTATGTGTTTATATTTCTATAATTATTTTAGTTGCGGAAAATATTCTGCACTGCGACTTGGAACACAATCACTTAAGCGACCTTCGAAAACTAAGCCATCAAGTCATTAGCAACTCTCGTAAGATGAAAGCTCAAGAGGACGTATCGGAGAGGTTATCTAAAATCATTCACCAAACTTCTTCTTTCAAAGAACACCTAACAACAACGGACATCTCTTGTATTCGGAGGAATATGAGCAACGATCGTTTTTCCTTTTATACCACCTGTACCGAAGACAATGTGGAAGCGCATCAAGCAATCCGACTTTTGGCATTCTTGAAAATTTACGTACCTACGTAGGGGAAGGCCTTCAGTTGCCTGGGAAGAAAATGTACGACACATAATGAGACATAGAGCCATCAAAGAAGACGAATGGATGGACAAAAAACGATGGCGGTCGAAATGCGAGAGGCGGCAGAGGCTGTAGGAACCTCGCTTATATACATATATATATATATATATATATATATATATATATATATATATATATATATATATATATATATATATATATAACCTATTTTGTAGCCTATAGCTGGTATATTTTGAATTTCCATGATCTTCTTCTTCTTCTTCTTCTTCTTTTTTATAAGCAAAATGCTTGTTCAATGTCGATTATTGCCTCTATTGGAGGTTATCACTCCATCTTTTGCGTGGTCGACCGATACTTCTTCTACCTTTTGCTGATTTGTCCCTCGCTATTCTGACTAATCGGGTCTCTTCCATTCTGTTTATGTGTTCGTTCCATTCCTTTTTTCTGTTCAGTGTCCACTCATTTATTTCTGGTATATTGCATTTTCTTCTGATCTCTTCACTCCTCATTCGATCCCTCAGTGTGTTTCCTGTAATTCTCCTCAGTAAACGCATCTCCGCTGTTTCTAGTAGTTGCTGAGTTTTGGAGGTATCCGGTCTTGTCTCTGAAGTGTATGTCATTATTGGTCTTATTGTTGCTTTGTAGATTCTTGATTGCACGTCGGTATTAATGTGGGGATTGCGCCATATCGTGTTATTAAGACAACTCTTCCTTTATTAATAGTATTGATGATTTCATCCATGATTAGATTGAATAGCGTTGGACTAAGCGAGTCTCCTTGTCTTATTCCATTGCCCATATCTATTGGATATGTAAGCTGGTCATCTATTCTGACTTCCATATTGTTGTTCTGGTAAATGTTCTCTATTGTTTTTATAACATTTAGTGGAATTTCTCTATCGTAAAGAAAGTGAATTACATCTTTAAGCTTTACTTTATCGAACGCTTTCTTCAGGTCTATTAGACATATGAATGCTGGTCTGTTATACTCTAGTTTTTTCTCGGTAATCTGTTTTATGATTATTACTGCATCTGTGCACGATCTTCCTGTGCGAAAACCCTGCTGTTCATCCGCTAAGGTAATTCTCTGATTTATTTGGCCTTGCAATATTTTGGTTGTAAGCTTCAAAGTGGTGTTTAATAAGTTGATAATTTCCATGATATAATATATTAATAAAATGTACATATGGTATTGTTTGTGTATATTTTCATTCCTAGTTGTCCTTATACATGCAAATACAACATAATTGATACTTAGCCACGGAAGTAAGTTCTGAGTTAAACTAAGTTATTGCTAGGTTCATCAATTTACATATTGTATTTAAAAAAAAATTTCCTTACCATAAAAATATATATATTTAAACCTAGAGCTAACCTCAACAGTCTTCCGGGTTAAACCGCGTTGATTATCATTGCGCCGAACTTTCGACATCCTCTTCGATGTCTTCTTCAGGGCTTTCAAGTCCGAGCCCTCAAATACTACTACACAGATCACCAATCAATGCATTACTGATAATCAGGAGTGGCAATTTTTTTGCCTATTGTTGGGGTCCCAAAATCCTATGATTTTAAAAGGTCAAACAAAGGTCTGATGACTTGACTATAAGGCAACTGCGATAAAGGTTTGCAATTTATTCTGAGAATTAATATCCTTGAACAACTCGCCAATGTAATTGACGACGTAGGGAGAGCTAATATGTGTGGAAGAACCAACTTTCTGCAACGAACAAAAAAAAATTCCAGACATCATTTTTAACTCAGGAAAAAAACAGATTATTCTAAAAATACTGATGATAAAAGCATTAATAAACCTATGTTAACAAATAATCGTTCTATTATCTTTCTCCTGTAGGAATTATGGAATAAGATGACCCTCTATAGTCTATAAAATTGTTACAGACAAACAAAAACAGCTGTTAACCTAAAACTGTATGTTTTGTAAGTAAACCGATATTTACTCAAGTATAAACGTCGAGCATAAAACTTATCAATTAGCAACATTGTAGTAAAACTAGAGTCATTTTACTACTTCTCGTATATAAAACGATGGCGAAAAACCAATTACGTTTCCACGAAGCAATACGTCAAGATTGGGTCGGTATTTGCCCAATCTACGACTGTAATGTTAACTTAAAACCCACATAAATTGTTTCTGTAATTTTATAACGCCAAAAATATATATCCACCAAAGCTCATTAGGCCGAACGAAACGTTCTATAAATTCGTTTAAAATTAGAAAATGTTCGCGGAAATAACACTCATTGTATGGTGGCTTATGAAGAAAATGTTACGATATACACAGCAAATTGAATTAAATTGTAATAACTGTTGTATTACCTGCATTAGTGAAATACATGGTATTAAAGTTAAAAAACACAAAAAGAATACGATCGCCAGGATGTTGTTGAAATTTATTCAAATTATACAGTAGCTTGGCTATATTACTAGATATCGGCAAAAGAGCTAGTTTTCATCTTTTTCTTCTTCACAATTTGACTATTTTGGTTCTTTTTTGATTATTATGTTAGTTATCCTTTTAGGTGTTCATCATTTTCTTCTCCACAATTTAATTATTTTAGTTCTTTTTTTATTCTATGTTAGTTATCCTTTTGGGTGCCGCCTAGGTAGCTCTCTCTCTCTTGTCGTTTCCTCATTGCTGAGGATCGTGATTCCCTACAATGCGGGCTGTCAATTCTCTCCATCTCTTGCGATTTTGGGCTGCTCTCATGGACTCGGAAAACGTCTCTCCAGTGGCTTTCTGTACTTGATCTGACCATCGGATAGGTGAGCGTCCTCGGCCTCTACGTCCTTCTACGTTTCCGCACACAATTAGTCTTTCTAAGTTGTCATTGTCTCTTCTCGCAATGTGGCCAAAAAACTTTAAAACATTTGCAAGACACTGAGAGGAGAGTCTGGTCTGAATGTTTAGCTCTTCGAGAATAGACTGATTGGATCTGTGCTCCGTCCACGAGACGCGTAGCATTCGTCTCCAGCACCACATTTCGAATGCGTCAATCCTTTTCCTATCCTCTGATTTTATTGTCCATGTTTCGGCACCGTAAGTAAAGATTGAAAAAACGAGTGTCTGTACCAGTCTCATTTTGAGTTTTTTTGGACAAAGAGCGGTCCTTCCATATTTTTGACAGTCGACTCATCGCGTTCTTGGCCATTCCTATTCTTCTGCGAATTTCCGTATGGCAGGAGGCTGCATTGCTTAAGGAAGATCCTAGATACGTGAACTCGTCTACTTTCTCGAATTGATTTAGGGCGCCTGTTGTTTGGAGGATATTCGCGTGGTCCACAATCATGATTTTTGTTTTCTGATTATTAATCTTGAGCCCACACTTGTTGCTTTCGGTTTCTACTCTCTTTATCAGTCTCGACATCTCCTCTTCAGATGTTGCTATCAGTGTTGTATCGTCTGCGAATCTTAAGTTTGAGATCTTTTTCCCTGCAATGGAGATGCCGCCTCTCCATCCATCGAGTGCGTTCCTCATTATGTATTCTCCATATAAATTGAACAGGTCTGGATATAGTATGCAGCCTTGTCGTACACCTCTGCTGGTTTTGAAGGTATCAGATTGCTGGTTTTCAATTCTTATTTTAACTGAGTTATCTTCGTATAAGTTTTTAATTAATATTGCCAAATGATCTGGAACTCCCATCTCATAAAGAACTGTCCAGAGAACTTCCCACTTTACACAATCAAATGCCTTTTGGTAGTCTAGAAAACAGATTATTATTGGAATTTTAAATTCGCGGGCCTTTTCTATGAGCTGCCGCATATTAAGGATTTGCTCTCTCGTACCCTTCCCTTTGACAAAGCCTGCTTGTTCTTGGGGAATTTGGTTGTCTAAGTACTGTTGCAAACGGCGTTTAATGATTCTTAGTAATATTTTGCTTGGATGGGAAATCAGTGAGATGGTACGATAATTACTACACTTTGTAGTTGTTCCTTTTTTATGGATTGAAGGAGCTCTCCCGTGATATCATCGCAGCCAGGGGATTTATTCTTCTTGAGGTGAGTTACAGCTTGTTCAATCTCGGACAAGGCTCAAAGGTGAGTATATCTATCTTTGGTGCCGAAGATTGGAGTTTGATTCTCTCTACAAAATCCTAAAGTATTGTCAAGGTCACCCTTTCAGAGTCGATGTTCCTTGTACAGATCATCTATTAGTTTTAGTGTAACCGTACAAGAGTTAGGCAAGCGTGGAAGGTGATAAAGTCTCTTCGGAGGGAAAAAAGGAAAAATCTAACTTACAGTTAATATATCTAAAACAGTGGAAACATCATTATGAGGTCTTACTGACAGAGGATAGATGTAAACTCCAAGAGATCGAAATGAAAGAAATATCCGAACATACACAAATAATTAAGATAACAACCAGAGAGTTAAGCGATGCCCTCACAAGATTAAAAAACGGTCAAGAAGCAGCAGGACCTGGAGACATCCCAATTGAGTTGGTAAAGTATGCACTAAAAATATTACATGAGATGGTGGTTCAACTATTTAACAAATGCTTAAAAGGACAAAATGTCCCTGCTGATTGGAATGTTGGATACATAAGCTCAATATTCAAGAAAGGGGATAAACGCAAATACTCCAATTATAGGGGAGTAACTGTTATCAACTCAGTGGGGAGGTTGTACGGTCGAATAATAAAAGAAGGAATACAATCAGAATACGAAGACATAGAATAACAAAATGGATTTCGTGCAGGAAGATCGTGCACTAATATTATATTCGTTCTGCAGCAGGTAAACGAAAAACTGAAGGCAAGGAATCTATCTACCCACCTACTGTTTGTAGATTTAGAGAAGGCATACGATAAGGTACCTTTGAAAAAACTGTTTCAAACATTTACGAAAGTAGATCTCTACGAAAGTAGAACTATCGTTCCCTCGTAACCCGGTTAACATATATTTTATTAATTTTTCAGCCGTCATTGATTTAAACAATAAATTATGAAACCCATATTTATTTTACAAAACTACAGGTTGATTTTTTGATATAACTGTTATACAGCGGTATTATTTTAACACGCTTTTTATATCCAGGCGACAAATCAACTACATTATTTCCGCATGATATTGCGAATATCTATTTATTTTAGCAAACAGTAATAAAAAATAATGTTAAAAAAGCAAAAAGCTATTATGTGCCAATAGAATGATCGAATTGTGTATATACCAGGGTTGCAAGGTTTAAGGGATCGGGTAGATTAGCATGAGTACTGACTGATATTGCTATTGAAATCCTTAGCTAGTATGCTAGTATAGACAGTTTTGCTCAGAAATTATAAAGCAATAAAATAAACTATTTGAGGACTGTATAATGTATGACCACACAAAAGTAACTCTTGAAAAAGTTGATTGTAGAATACCAATTCAAGGGGAACTCTCTGAACCTTTTGACAGTGACAGTGGGTTCTTTCTTATAAAGTTGATAAAGCTAGTTGTTGTATCAACTTCTGAAGATTTCGTTTTTCCTACAGGTCCTAGTATTATCCTCAGTATTTTCTTTTCGAATGTGTCGAGTTTGTTTTTGGATGTTTCTTTCAGGACCCATGCTTCACTGCCATAGCATGCTATTGGGCGAATTAAGGTTTTATAGATTTTACGAAAGTTTTATATTATACGGTAGACATTTTTAGACCGAAATATATGGGAGAGGGCAAAATAAGCTCTGTTTGCCTGCATTATTCTCTTCCGTATCTCCCCATCTTCTGATCCGTCGGCATATATCTCTACTCTCAGGTATGTAAACTTTCCAACCGTTTCAATGTCATCTTCAGGTATAATGGTTTGTGGGACTATATTTCTTCACGTCTTAAGTTGAATTTTTTTATGTCTTCGTGTAGTCGTATACTTGATGTAGCGTTCTTCATAGACTGATATAAATCAACTTTAGGTGTTAGTCTCTTTTCATAAAGAGTTTATACATATCTGTCAAGAGGCTGATGGGTCTGATTTAAATAAGTACGATAGGAAAAACATTTGTAAAATGCGCATTTTTACTAAAAATAGGCAAAAAAATCCAAATGCTTATAATTTGTACTTTAGTTAACATGTTATTATCCAAACATTTTTTCACTAAATTACTCCAGTATATAAGCACACGCATATTCTTGAAAAGCTTTATAATGTACACAAATGACGTAAACGTTAAATTGAGACCCCTTACAATATTTCACCAAAAGGTAATGTCTTTAAAAATTTAATGTACCTAAGGTACATTCTTAAGACGAATAACGCTTTTATTCTGCTCTCTAAAAGTCGTAGAATGAACGTTTGAATTTAAATAAGTACGAGTATGTGCTCGAATTGAACAGCACAAGAATCGTTTATTCAATTAAAGCCATTAAATCTTTTAACTTAAAATATATATCTGTCGATTTCTTTCGTTCCTAGAGACACTTCTAAGCGATATTTCAATAGTTTCCAAGAGACTCTTTTGCATATTTAGAAGGTAAGCTAAGAGTGCAAATAGACTTTATAATTTAGTCTTTTATAGAGCTCTAGAGAGAAGAGTTTGATCTTGGAAATGAGATAGCACCGGATTGCGAGTACTGGGACTGGAAGTGACAATACAATAGAAAGAAAATAGTGTTTGAGTTTTACTTTGTTTAAATTGAATAATTTGGCTTTTCAACGTAGATTCTGACTAAATTTTATTATACAGTGGAAGTATTAAATCGTTATAATATTATTAATTATGTAGTCCAACAAAAACATTTTGGTTGAAAACTGTTTTGAATTTAACAGCTGATTTTTATGTGTTGAAACCAAATCTGGTCAGGCAAAATACAAAGAATATAATATAAAAGAAAGGCTAGAAAACAGAAAAAAGCATGACGATATAAACAGAGAATGGGAAGCGTGTAAAAATTTCATACAAGACGCGGCATATCATAAGAGACCCTGGGTCTACAAAAAAAGCTCAAATGAACTGAAGGAGAGTGGTTTGATGAAGAGTGTCGTAACATAACAAAGAGGAAAAATAATGCATATCAACGACTACAACAACGACATAGAACACGAAAGGCAGAGGAGGAATATAAAATGCTAAGAATGGAAGAGAAGAACATACATCGCAGAAAGAAAAGAGAACACATAGAAAGAGAACTCCAAGAAATGGAAGAACTAAATAAACTATCAGAAACCAGAAAATTCTACCAAAATCTTAACAAAAGTAGAAAAGAATTTAAACCAAGAACAATGATGTGTAGAGACAAAGAAGGATATATAGTAACTCAACAGAGTGAAATACTAAAAAGATAGACAGAATTCTTTAAAGAAAAGTTTGAAAAAAACGAAGATCAAACGGATACCAGAAAAACAACCCCCTTCAGTAACAGAAATGCAAGAAGCAGTTACCAGACTGAAAAACAACAAGTTACCTAGATTAGACAATATTAGCGCAGAATTAATAGATGGCGGAGACTCCCTATTGAATGCGAGACACGAACTAATAGTGAACATATAGAATAATAAACAACTGCCACAATACTGGAATACCGGAGTAATTATCTATTACTACACAAAAAGGCTAAATAAAACATATAATAGACTAATTAAACATCTAAGATCTAACAATATCACAAGAAAAATCAAATGCAAAATATGCAAAACCCTGATAAAACCGGTTATTATATATGGATGAGAGACATGGACACTGTCGAAAAGTGATGAGAACCTATTAGGTACGTTTGAACGAAAAATTCTTAGACGCATATATAAGGGCGCGAAAAAAAATGACATATTGCACAGAAGAAATAATTTTCAACTATACACAGCATACAATGAACCCAAGCCAAACATATAATGAAGCAAACACCAGTAGAGAGGAGGTCAAAGGGAAGACCCGAACTTAGATACATGGAACAAGTGGAACAAGATCTGAAAACACTTAAGATTACCAACTGGAAAAACAAAGCAAGGAACAGAACAGAATGGCGGAAAATCCTAGAACAAACAAGGACCCAGAAAGGGTTGTCAAGCTACCGATGATGATGATGAAATCTTGTCTTAGTTTTTTGTATCACCCCTGGTTTTTGAACAACCTGCTTTTTATTATATAGTTTAAAATCCCTAAACGATATCTGATAAATATAATGATGAAACGCTATGTTTTTTTTTTCATTTTAGGGTACCATTTAAAAATTAAAGTTAGGGGTTGTAACTAAGGGATGAATATTTAGGGGATGATTTTTTCTTCGCTATATTATAGTGTATTACAAATGGAGTAGACCAGTTTTTGACCCTTTAAAAAATCTCTATTTTGTTAATAAATATTTTTTTTTGATTCTCTATCCTTCCATTGTTGGATATAGGTCTCCTCCAGTTCTCTCCATCTTTCCCTATCTTGGCTGTTCTCTGCCATGTGGGACCTCCTTGTTTCCTGGTGTCATCTTTCCACCTCATCTGTGGTCTGCCTCTTGATCTCTTTGCATTGTATGGACGCCAGTTTCCGATGGCATTGTTCCATCGTCCGTCTTGGAGACGTTCATTGTGTCCAGCCCATTTCCATTTCAGTTTTGCTGCTTGTTCTATCGCGTCTACTGTCTTTGTTCTGGTTCTGATCCACTGGTTACGTTTTCTATCTCTAAGTGATACACCCAACATTTGTCTCTCCATCGCTCTTTGTGCCTTCCTTATCCTATCCAAATTGGCCTCTGTAAATGTCCATGTCTGTGCTCCGTAGGTGAGCACCGGTATTATGCAGGAGTTATATACCTTGCTTCGTAAGTATAGAGGGATTGTTTGATTTTTTAAAACGTAAGAAAGTTTGCCGAACGCTGCCCATCCCATTCTTACTCGTCTTGATATTTCGGCTGTTTGATTTTCTCTGTTAGCTCTGATTGCTTGTCCTAGATAGATATACTCATTTACCTGTTCTATTTTTTCTGTTTTTATTTTTATTGCCTCTTGGTCTTCCGTGTTTATCATTACTTTTGTTTTGTTGAAGTTAATTTTTAGGCCTTTTTGCAGTGATTTTTCATGAAGTTCATTCAGCATTAATTCCAGTTCTTGTCGTTCCGAGGAGATCAGGAGTATATCATCCGCATATCTAAGGTGATTTAGGTATTTTCCGTTAATACATATTCCTCTGTTTTCCCAATCTGTTGATTTTATTATGTCTTCGAGGGTCAAGGTAAACAGTTTAGGTGAAATTATATCGCCTTGTCGGACTCCTCGTTTAACTTTTATATTATCCGTTATTAATTTGTCGTCCAGAATTACGGTCATGGTTGCGTTTTGGTAAATATCATGTATCAATTGTCGGTATCTTGAATCTATTCTACTATTGACCAGAGCTTCTTCAACCGCCCAGTGTTCAATGCTATCGAAAGCCTTTTTATAATCTACGAATGCTAAGTACAGCGGAAGGTTGTATTCATTGGTTTTCTCAATTAAGATTTTAAGCGCATGTAGATGGTCGATTGTGCTGTATCCTTTCCTGAATCCGGCCTGTTAAACTGGTTGGAAGTTATCAAGTTTATAGGTTAGTCGGTTGTTTATTATTCTTGTAAAGGTTTTATATAATTGTGACAAAAGGGAAATAGGACGGTAGTTGTTTAGGTCTGTTCGGTCTCCTTTATTATGTATTAAGATTGTGTTGGCATTTCTCCATTGTTTAGGTATTTTACCTTCAAACAGACATTTGTTGGACAGTATTTTTAGCATTTTTTTTTATCGTGTCTCCTCCTTCTTTTAGCAGTTCCGCCAGTATTTTGTCCTCAGCGGCCGCCTTATTTCTTTTCATGTCGTTTATGGATATTCGATTTCATCTACAGTTATTTCTGGTAATACCTCTGAGCCAACATTTTGTATTTTCCTCGAGAGATTCTGTTTAGATGATAGTGGTGGGTCATTTTTAGAACTGTATAGGTCTGTGTAATATCTTTCTGTGATTTTTACTATTTCTCCTAGATCTCTTTCTTCATTGTTCTTAGCTTTAAGCACGATTAGTTTTCTTTTTCCTGTATTTGTCTTCATTGTTTTTAAACTTTTGTTCTTCTCTATGATTTTCTTAATGCGATCTTCTTGGTATTTCTTTAAATCTTCCTTTATCTGTTTTCTTATGGTTTTGTTCAGTTCGGTAAACTCCACTGTATTTCTTTTGTTATCATTCAGTAGTTGTCGTCGTTTTTTTAGCATATCTTGTGATTTAGGTAATAAATATAGCCTGGATAAATTAGTCTGGGACACTTAATTAACAAAAATAAAAAAATTATTGATTTTTTGATTATTTACACACCGATTTTATTTTTAATAAATCTGTTGAATAGACGATAGAAGACCACTTCCAAAACTATAAAAAATTATACAGGGTGCTATTAAAAAAATTAAAGTTAGGGGTTGTAACTAAGGGATGAATATTTTGAGGATGATTTTTTTCTACGTCATATTAAAGTGTATTACGGGTAGAATAAATCACTTTTTGTCCCATTCGAAAATCTCTATTCGTTTAATAGATATAGCGTGAGTAAATTAGTCTGGGACACCCTGTATACATCAAATGAACTTTAAAAAAGTTGAGACTAAACCAGTCCTGTAGTCCACTAATGGTAATAGTTTATCTAGATTCAGAACACTGAAAATATTTTGACCAAAAATTATTAACGTTAATATTTTATTATAGAGCTTATAAACGAACCGCTAATAGACAAATCTTAGACGACATTACCTCGAAATACCAAGAATAAAATGAAAATATTTCCCAAATTTCCCCGAACGATCAACTCATATTTAATAAACTTCCATTTTTTTCACGGTTCCGTAGATATTCGATACTTGTGCTGGATGTTTTAATTTAACTCGGAGGGCAAATAAAAGTTTTATAGTCGTAAAGTTACTTTATTGCCCTTCTCACCAGAAAATTTTATTTACAGTAATTTAATCTGTTAAATAAGTACGGAATGAATAAAGTTGGCGGAAAAAAGTATTCGACAAGGGGGACTGAAGTATTTAAAAAAAAAGTGATAAATGTAAGGTATCCTTAATACTTATTTAATCTTTTTGTAAGAATAAATACACTGAGAATCAGAAATTATTGTTTGCTTAGTTATTTCGAAAAAATAATTAATATAATTTATATTTGTGTAGGGATATCGGTCACAAGTTCATTGAGTCGACTATACAGTCGAACACTACGGGAGCTGATAGAGGAAGATTATCAATCGTCTGAAGACGAAGAACAAGGAGGATTTAGAGCAGGTCGTTCATGTACAGATAATATCTTCTGTCTTAAACAAATTATAGAAAAGAAAATTGTGACAAATAGAGAGTTACATATGACTTTTGTAGATCTTGAGAATGCATATGACACAGTCCCGCTAAATAAACTATGGGAAGTCCTGGGCACATCAAACATACATCAAACATTGGTTAGTGCTCTCAAAGATCTATATTATGGTTCAAACAAAACCAAATGAAATTCGAAAACCTCTTAGCTGAAAAATTTGCAGTTACTAAGGGTCTCAGACAAGGATGTTGTATCTCTCCGTCTCTATTTTTTAAGATTTATATCTCTGCAGCTCTAAAACAATGAAAAAGGAAAGTCAAAGGAATGAGTATACAATTGAACGATCAGGATTACATATACAGTATTGGAAGATTCAAAACGGAACATACGAATTATTAATACAATTATTAAGATCCCCTGACCTGCAATTACCCAGTGTAAATTTCAATATAACGTCGCGATGTCTTATAATTAATTCATTTGTTCGACTGAACTTCTTCTCCAGTCGATATTTTTCGACTGCTGCGCACGTGCGCACCTTAATAATACGACTAATAGTTGATTGTGTCGGTATTTTCCTATCTTCATACGCACAAGTAAATAAATTTATAATATCACGGTACGAGTTGCCCCCATAATACCACTTTAAAATTTGTACTTTTTCTTTGTTTGTATACATGGTTTATGGTTAGAAACACTACTTTTATTTCAGCTTATGGCGTTATAATGAGAAGCAAAGCAAATGGCATGTATTTGTTTTGCTCGGCCAGTGATGTTCCTTGGGACTGTTGCCAAATCGATAGATACCTTCGGAGTAGCAATCCAATCGAACAAATGAATTAATTATAAGACATCGCGACGTTATATTGAAATTTACACTGGGTAATTGCAGGTCAGAGGATCTTATTAATTGTATTAATAATTCGTATGTTCCGTTTTGAATCTTCCAATACTGTATACTAAAGTATATATGTTTCCATTTCTTTGACTTTCCTTTTTCATTGTTTTAGAGCTGCAGAGATATAAATCTTAAATAGAGTCGGAGAGATACAACATCCTTGTCTGAGACCCTTAGTAACTGCAAATTTTTCAGCTAAGAGGTTTTCGAATTTCATTTGGGAGTTTGAACCATAATATAGATCTTTGAGAGCACTAACCAATGTTTGATGTATGTTTGATGTACCCAGGACTTCCCATAGTTTATTTATCGGGACTGTGTTATATGCCTTCTCAAGATCTACAAAAGTTATATCTAACTCTCCTTGTTCTTCGTCTTCAGACGACTGATAATCTTCCTCTATCAGGTTTCGTATTATTCGACCGTATAGTCGACTCATTGAACTTGTGACCGATATCCCTCTATAGTTTTTACAATTTCTGTTGTCACCTTTTTTATATATTGGGGTCATATGCTGTTTTCCATTCATCTGGTGTTGGATGTCCATTAATATATTCGTTCAATATCTCCGTGATTATTCTGTGTAATTTCTCTGAGCCATTCTTTATTAATTCCGTAGTTACTCCGTCTGGTCCACTTGCTTTCCCATTCTTCACCCCTGCTATAGCTTTTTGAACTATGTTGATATCTATGGTAATATGCTCTCCCAGAATTTCGATTCTTACTGAATTCATATCTTCTTTAAATTCGTCTCTGTTCTCATTTAATAGATGTTTGTAATAATGTGTCCAATCCTCGGGGTTTGGCCAAAATGCTTGGCCAAAACTCTACAACCTCTCGTGGAAAATTCTTTATCATTCGTCAAAAATTCTTTTTATTTTATCGAACTTCTTGAACAATACTCTATTTCATCCTCAGCCATTCTAATCGTTTCTATTCTAATAAGTTTATACATCGTTTCACTCTACACAAACATTCCTATAGACCAAACCCTAAATATTATATATTCAGGGATTCTACAGTATTTACTACCTTTCCTCGCTCAACCGTTTTCATCTCACTCTGTTGTCCCATTATCCATCGTTTAAGACTCTCTTACTCATGACGTCGTCTACTTTAGTATGTCTGTTTTTATTGATATTCTTTGCGTTATTTCATCATTACTTCTCTTATCCATTCTTATTACTCTACAACATATTCGCAGGCATTTCATGCCGAACCCTAAACATTATGGAAAATAAATATAGTACCCAGCAAGACAACTTATCTCCTGTTAATTATTAAATTTACAATACTAAGTTTTCGTTTAGTTGTCTTTGAAACGTTTCCTTAACTGTCTCGTCTTGTAGTTGGGCTGTATCAATATATTTACGAGACGTTTTAGGCGATTTTAATCTCCCTAAATTTTAATTATGTTACAGCCACTTTGAGATTGTGATCAGACCCGATGTCAGCGCCTGGATAAGTTTCAACTGATCTGATGCAGTTTCTAAATCGATTTTTTATTCGAATAAAGTCGATTTGGCTCCTAATAATTTTATTCTCTGATTCTGCATTTGACTTCCATGTGGTCTTTGCTGTGATAATTTTAAGTAAGTTTTCGATATAATAAAATTTTGTTTTTGGTAGAACTAAACAATCAATCTCCACGTTTATTTTGTTCCCAGACCAAAATCCCCTCACAATATTCAAACAAAAGTATATTATAAAAGGAAACACCCTCTCTCCCATACTTCCTAGAAGAATATAAAACGAGAAAAACTTAAAATAAATTGAATGTATTAATTATTACATTATGTAAACACAAATGAATCTCTAGAAGAAAAACACATCAGCTTGTCAATTATTTCAAATGAAAGAAGCAAAGAATAAATTTCACTTTATTTCGTCACGTGTTTAATAATTCTATCTGAATTAGATTCTTGTATACATTATAATATTTATTACAATCAAAATGTAATTTCCAAGCACACTTTCCCAGTGTGACAACAAAGTGGAAAAGTCGACATTGGAAGAAAGATTAATAGCACATGCAATAAATGAATGGATTCCAAATTAAATCAAAGTCGTAACAGTGGTTGAAGAAACAGCTAAGCGGAAGTAGAGATTGACATTACACCTAATGAGAAACGGTGTGAAAAATGAATGAACACGTCACTCTGATGGTTTAAGAGAAATGGTTCCTTTAAAAAACGTTTATGTGAGAGGCATGTTATGAGATTTTTAAAATTAAATAATTGCGGGGAAAATTATATCACAACTGACATTATTGTGCTGACAAACACGATAATAAGTGATGTAAATATAAGTTATTTTATCTGGAAACTGTTTGTTCTATTCCAGCCGTACTAAAGCCTTGTTATCTCTCGGCTTGTTGTACAGATCTTTTATATACAAATTTTTTGGTTCTTCACTTATCTTCTTCTTCTTCAAGAGCCCTGTCCGTTGCGAACGTTGGCTATTAACATGGCAATTCTGATCTTGTTTGTGGCGCTTCTGAATAGTTCGACTGATGTGAGCCCGAACCACTTCCGCAGATTTTGGAGCCACGAGTGTCTTCTCCTGCCTGGCCCTCGCTTACTGTCTATTTTTCCCTGGGCAATCAATTGTAGCAGACGGTACTTATCGTGTCTTAATATGTAGCCTAGATATTCAAGCTTTCTTTGTTTAATTGTATTCACGATTTCTTTCTCCTTTCCGATTCTTTGGAGTACCTCTATGTTGGTGACATTTTCGGTCCAGGATATACGAAGAATGCGTCGGTACACCCACATTTCGAATGATTCTAGTTTTCTCGTTAGCGTCTCCGTCAGCGTCCAGGCCTCCACGCTATACAGCAAGATCGGAAAAATGTAGCATTTAACTATACGTAGTTTTAGGGAAGAGACAAATCCTTGCTTATGAGGAGCTTTTTCATATTGCTAAATGCTGCTCTAGCTCGTTCTATTCTTGCCTTAATTTCTATGGTCTGTTCCCATTTTGCATTTACGTTGGTGCCAAGGTACATATAAGATTCTACATGGTCAATTAGTATGTTACTTATCTGTAATTGTCGAGCAGGTTGTTGCTTTTTGCTTATCAGCATCCACTTTGTCTTCTTAAAGTTGAGGCTCAGGCCGTATTCCTCACTAACTGAATAAAGTCTTTCCATTACTTGTTGTAATTCGTTTATGGTACTGGAAAGGATCACCGTGTCGTCGGCATATCTTATATTGTTCGTTAACTCGCCGTTTATTTTTATGTCCTCATTTGCATTTTCCATACATTTGTTAAATATTTCCTCGGAATACATATTGAATAGGAGTGGGGATAATATACACCCCTGACGGACACCTCTTTTGATCTGCACGCTTTCAGTGAGTTCGTTGCCAATTTTTGCTCTTGCTGTTTGACACCAGTATAGGTTTGCCACAATTCGAATGTCCTTGTCGTCAATACCTGTCTTTCGCAGAATACCTATCAATTGTTCATAATTGACATTGTCAAATGCTTTTCTAAAATCTACAAAGCTTAAATACACGTCCCTATCAACGTCTCTACACCGCTGTATAAGCACCTGGAGAGCGAAAATTGCTTCTCTAGTTCCAAGTGCTTTCCGAAAACCAAACTGCGATCTATCAATATTTTACTCACATTTATCATATATTCTTCTATGAATGATCTTAGTGAAAGTTTTAGTGACATGATTGATCAAGCTTATGAGCCGGTAGTCATCACAAATCTGGGCATTTGGTTTCTTCTGGATTGTTATAAATGTTGACTGCAGCCAGTTCTCCGGGATTTTACCGCTATTATATATGTTGTTAAAAAGTACAACTAGATTATCAAGGAACTGTTTGTCTGATTTACATAGGATCTTTAACATTTCGCAGGGTACATTGTCCGGACCTGCTGACTTATTGTTTTTTAGTGCTGCAATGGCATCTTCTATCTCCGATTTAAGGATTGAAGGTCATGTTTCTCCTTCTCCATATAGGTGATTATCAGTCCTGTCAGATGCAAATAATTTCACTCCGAGATATTATTTACATCGCTATCTGTCATCGATTTTATTTTTTTGTGCATATTGTAACTGTCCTATTTTCGTTCGTATTGTTCTATTTCCCTGCATTCGTTGGAAAACCATTTTTCTTTGGCTTCTCGAATTTTCATTCTTATGGTTTTGTGGATCTGCTGGTATTTTTCTGCATTTTTATTCTTGAATTTACATCTTGTATCCATCATATCCATTATCTCATCAGACATCCATTCTTTCTTTTTCCGTCGGTCACGCTGTAATAGAGTTGCGCATGTTGTTTGGATTGCTTCCCTCGATTTATCCCATCTCTCTATTATGTCCGACATGTTCTCGTTAATGTCCTTTATTTTCTTTCCTAGTTGTTCTCGTACTTTTATTTCGGTTTCTGGGTTAGTAAGTTTTTTAATATCGATTGTGTTTAAATTAGATCTATTCTCGAACCGTTTTACTCTCATGACCATTCTGCATACCAACAAATTGTGGTCCGTAGGAACATAGGCACCTGGGTACGTTTTTCTTCACTCATACTTCACTCATTCTTCACTCATACAGTACTACATCTCTTCAAGTTCATCATCAACTCATTTATTTTAGGTTCATAAAATATATTTCTCATAACACAACCAACAATTGTTTATATATATATATATATATATATATATATATATATATATATATATATATATATATATATATATATATATATATATATATAGCGAGTGTTTGCAACTTTAATTTTGTCGCTTTCTCGCATCCCAATCGCCATAATATGAATATTGGATATCCATTTCTTTCTTGGCCTTCCCCTTTTATTTCTCTGTGTAGGTCTCCAGTTCCAAACCTTTCGTGGTATCCTTTCTTCGTTCATCCGTCTCAGGTGTCCATACCATTTTAATTGTTTTTCGGCTATCGTATCCATTATTGTGTTCTTTACTTTCATTCTCTCTCTTATGTTTTCATTTCTTATGTGGTCAAACAAAGTTAACCCGGAACATCTTCTCCAGTACATCATTTCCGTTGAGAGGAGTTTTTGTGACATATTATTGTTAAAGACCCACACTTCTGACCCATACGTCAGCACCGGCTGAATCATAGCCTGATATATATTTTTCTTTGTTTTCTTAGTTAAAGTTTTATTCCACAGGATCGGATGTAGTGTTTTTATCATGTTTTTTCCTTTTCCTATTTTTCTTGTTATATCTTTGTCGTCTCTCCCGTCTTCGCTTAGTGTAATTCCGAGATATTCGTACTGATCAACGTTTTTAATTAATCCGCTTTCTGTTTCCATGTCTTGACCGATGCCTCCTATATTCATGTATTGTGTCTTTTCGGTATTAACCTCTAATCCCCATTTTTTGAATTCGTCTATTAGTTTGTTTATCATGTACGTCATATCTTGTAGGTCCTCGGCAAGAACTACCTGGTCGTCTGCGAAGAGGATTGTGTATATAGGAGTGTCATTTACCCATATGCCCATTGGGCTGCATTTTCTCATCCAATGTTTTAAAGCATTACCAAGATATATTTTAAACAGGGTTGGAGAGAGGCAAGAGCCCTGTTTGACACCCTTTGTTTGGGTGAAACCCTTGGAAATTTGGTTTCCAACCTTAATATAAGCTTGGTTATCTTGATATAGCTTTTTCACGGCATTTATATATACTGCATTTATACCTGCGTTTTCCAATGTTGTCCATAGTCTCTGCAGTGGTACGGAGTCAAACGCTTTACGGAGATCTATAAAAGTGGCATGAAGTTCTAGTCCTCTTGCTAATCTCTTTTCCGTTAGGTGTTTGAGAGTAAATACATTGTCGACACAAGATCTCCCTGGTCGGAATCCACTTTGTTCTTCGATCTCTGTGGCTTCTTTTTCTATTCTGGCTTTCAGAACTCTTTCATACAGTTTGCCAGTGGATGACGTAATGCTGATACCTCGGTAATTACTGCAGTCATTCCTGTTTCCCTTTTTGTAGATGGAGTTTATGTACGAGACTTTCCAATCTCTTGGGATACTTTCTCCTTGTAGGCACTTGTTAAACATTTTACAAAGCAATTCTAATGTTATTGCAGTGGCATGTTTGAATAACTCGATAGGTAAATCACCCGGCCCAGGAGCTTTATTATTTTTCATTTTTTGTAATGCGTTTTTTATTTCTTCTACGGTAATCATCGCCACTTCATTTAACCCCGTTTCAACTCTATCTATCTGTGTGTCTAGAAACTGTGTACGTTGTTCATTTAATAGATTTTCATAATAATTTTTCCATCTTTCTATGTCTATGGGGTTTATTTTTTTTGTTTCGTTTGTATTTTTTCTAAGACTGTTGATAGTTTTCCAAGCTTGTCTGGACCTAGATCCTCCTACCATTGAGCTTATTTCTGCACACTTGTTGTCCCAGGTTATGTTTTTTGTTTTTTTTAATTTCCTTTTTTACTATATATTTGTATCTGTTATAGTTCTTTCGGTCTTCCTCATCTTTTGTCGCTAACCATTTGAGATACAGTTTTTTCTTTTCTTCTACCAGTTCTAATAAACCTTCTGTCCACCAATAATTTCTACGTTTTACTTTTTCTTTCGTACCTAGAGCTTCTAATGCTGCTTCATGAATTTTGATTTTCAAAGTCTCATACATTTCTTCCGCTGTTCCGTTTATTTCTTCGTCTAATTTTTGTGCCAAACGTAGTTTATAAAGAAAACTTGTGGACTCATTTTTTAAGCTGTCTATGTTATAGAGCCGTGTGGATTCTTTGTTTGTCTGTTCTTGGGATTTATTTTGTTTAATATATCTTATTTCCACGGGTGCCTTTACTAGTAGGTGATCCGATCCACATTCTGCCCCTCTCCAAACTTTTACATCGTAGGGTCTTAAAGATGTCTCTTGTTTAACTACTATATAGTCTATAATTGACTGCAGTTTTCTTGTCTTTTGAGTCCATGTATATTTATTTATGTCTCTATGTTTGTAAAATCCATTCAGTATTTTTAACGAATGTTGTTCGCATACCTCCAACCATCTTGTTCCGTTCTCATTTACTACATCTTCTCCGTGTTGTCCAATTATTTTGTTGTCAAGAGCTTTACCTACTCTTTCGTTCAGGTCCCCTAGCAGGACTATTGCTTGCCTTTTTTTTTATTTTATTTAACTCTTCTGAGAGTTTGTCGAAGAACATGTCTTTAGTGTTTGTATCTTAGTCGTCCGTGTGTGCATAGATGCCAATTATTTTTATGTCTCTCCCCTTTGTTGTAAGGTCTACTGTTATAATTCTTTCGTCTATCGGGTTCCAGTTGGTAATACATTTTTCCACGTTTTTTCTTATCACGACCGCTACTCCAGCTTTGGCTCTTTTTGATTTTTCTACTCCGCTCCAGAAGTATATATAATCGTCTTTGTAGTGGTTCCCCTGTCCTTTCTTTTTTGTTTCGCTGAGTACTGCTGAGTTCTTAAATACTTGGTCTTCTTTTGTATTCAGTCCTTGTATGTTCCAACATCCAAAATTCGTTAGCCTTTTTCTTTGCCTATGTCGTTTTCCGTTGAAGCCATCCGAGTTCCGAGGCTGTTCTTTGGGATTTTTAGCAATATTTCTTTTACGCAGGGCGGGGAGCTAACCTACCGCTGTAACCATCCTCCTTCATCCGGGCTTGGGACCGGCACTGGCATTTACTGAGCTACTCAATCCACCCAGTATCTACCAGAGGCGGAGTTGCAATTGTTTATCTTTATTGAATATATAGTGACGTAGCTTCTAATCCATAAACTCTAAAACTAAACCATCCATTTACTTATTATTACTTCCTTTGACGGACAAGATTTGATTTCACGTTCAGGGCTTCTATCCAGTTATTCTGATGTACGACGAAATACGTATAAGCGAATAATGGAGGCACTACATGTGAAATAAAATCTTTACTGTCTTTTCTATATCTTTGTTTTCTCGTAAATGATATGAGTATAAGAAACCAGTTCACTAAAGGTTATTGCCTAGATCACTCGATTTAGGCAATAATCTGAATTTTAGTTTCGAACACTTCGAAATCTTTGCATTTCTACTTTTTGTTTCTAAAAATAAAATTTTTAGAAACTGGATAGTTAGTATAAATAGAAAGTAAGTTTTCCATTTATTTTTGACATCCTTTTCGTAATCTAGTTTTTCATTATTTACGTCTCTGTTACATATAGTGTAATTTAAAAAAATCTTTTCTTCTACTTTTCTGGTATTGTTTTGCCGCCAGTGAGTCTATTTATTCTCAAAGTATTTTAATTTAAATATCTACGTATTTTAAGTTTTTTATCTATATTATGTCCACTTCGTTTAATGCCCCTTTACATGATTTCGGTAGCTTATTTAGTAAAATTCAACATTTATTATAACAAAGAAAATTGTGGGATTGAACTCTCAGAGTTGTGCGATATAAAAAAATTTAATACCTTGAGACTTTTTCGGTATCAAAACGTGAAAAAGGTCGGAATTTCTTATATGTGTGCCCTTCCTGCTTGTGCGGCAATTTATTTCTAGTGTACACAAAGAAGTTCCTCGGATTCCTCAAACATTCCGCAAGGAGAGACAAGTTTGGGAGCCACAATTTGAAACTAGTCTATGTCGTCATGATTATATGTTGGCCGTTTAAATATATTTAATGAAATCTTTTAAGATGTATCTCAACTCATTCGGATATATCGTTTAAAAACGCTTTCAGGTATGTATAAGAATAAATTTTACACCAATTTTTTTTATTGTTATCAATTAATTGTTAATTATACTATTGCTAAAGAGATAACTGTTTCAATTTCTTGAAAATATCACAGGAAGTTGTAGCATTTTTTTCTGTCTGTATATCATAAACATTTTCTAAACGATGTTAATAAACATTATTTCAAATTGCGTCTAAAAGTCTTGAAGGAAAATACTTTAAGAATTATGTCTTGGAATTTTCGAACAAAATAAACATAATCCAATTGTTTATTTATTTTGGGATTCTCTGCTGATTAAAGTATATAAGAACATATTCCTCTCCCACTGTATTAATTATTTACTATCTTCTGTGATTCGTCTATGCTTTATGCTATGCTAACAATTCAATACTATCTAGTGTTTGTACGTTGCCAAACAGTTGTTCTGGTCATCTCAGCTTCCATAGGTAGAAGCTTCATATCATCATACATTATTTTCTTTCGCAGGATGTGGTTTGGGTGATTTTTCAGTTCAGCGGATTTTACTAGAGCTTTCCCTTCCTTTGTATCTAGTACCCTGATATGTTGCATGTGTGAACAGAAAACTCAGCAACGTAAGTTGGTACTATTGCTGCTTCTCTCAGATATCTGTGATGGGCTGAATTTTCTTCTGGTTGCTGCGTCTCAATTCGAGAGATACATATGTCAGTATGAGTAGTGTGATGGTGTGTTTAAACTAATTTTTGATTTTTGTTTTGGTTTTTGGAACGTCAGGTCTTTATCCATTATGACTCCTAAGTACTTTTTTTATCTCTCCAGTTAATGATTTTATTTATCACCTTTAGTTGATCTGATGTTTACCTTCTCTTCTTAAGCAGGACGGTTTTCTCTGGGTTTACTGCTATTTTTTACTAACTGTAGGCACGTTTTCGAGTGAATTTATGACAGTTTGTCGATTTCTCACTACTTTATTCGTGTATTTTTGAAACACTTGCAGTGTTTACTTATGTTATATAGTAGAGGTGACAATACTGGTCCCTGTAGTACTTCGACCTCCGGATCCGGAGTCCCGTGCTTCGATAAGACTTGCCCTATCAGAACCCTTCTGAGCTTGGTTTCAACCACGTGCAAGGAAACCTATCAAATGCTTTACGTCCTAGAAAGCTGCTCATGTGTACTATCTGTTATGAAATCCTGTAGGAATGTATTCCTTAAGTTTGACTCGCTAGAGTGTGCTTAAACCAAATTGAGCTTAGAGGATTATTTATTATTAATCCCTCCGCTTCTTCTTCTAATCTTTAGATAGTTACTCTTTTTGTTATCTTGCTCATCGGTGGGAGCACAGCTTATCTGTCTGTAGTTTTGGGGAAAATTTGTTATTTTTCTCTGCTTTGTGTATCATAATTACGTGGTCTTCTTTCCATCATTTTGGGAAGAGCATGTATCTCAGCATGGCGCTTATTACCTTTGATAAATAAACAGCTGCTTACACCTGGTGCTCTGTTACTGATATCATCTGGTCTTGGTACTTTTTTAGATAGCTCTTCCTGATAACTTGTTAATCTCTCTTGGGGGATGGAAGTTAATATTAGTCATTATAGTGGTATGGTTTTTCGACTTCTTCGATGAATTTTTCATTACTGTAGCCTTGTCTTCTATAGTGTAGGCGTTATCGGGGCGTGGAAGAATGCAAAAAACTTCCTTGAGAATAATAAACAAATCTTCCTGAACATCTTTTATTCAACTGTACAAAAAACGATGCCGCTTCCTACCAGTTCGACAAATTTGAAAGAGTCTCCTAAGATCTCAATACCTGTGAGAAATAAAAACCAGAATAGAAGAAAAATATTATGAAATGAATGTTATAAAGTTTCGGAATAATTATTACCCTATTAATTTTCATTGGCACGTGGTTAGGCCCAATATGAAGGTTTTTTTTGGTCATTTATTGATAAAATCCCTACGCACATTATAAAGCCATATCATAATAGTGCAATAGATTTACTGAATTCCAACAAATCGCAGTTTACATAAATACATCGTATATCAATACAAAAAAACGTTGTTACCGCATAAACTGGAATTCGGTCGGATTTAGAGCTTTATCAATCTAGGACTCTATATATTTCCATCGTATATCAGTTCTAGTTTCCTATCAAAACAAAAATAAATATTCCTAGACGAGAATGCCTTAAATCACTTTATAGATAAAAATAACAATAACAGCACACTTCACAATTCACACACAAATATTAAACAGCTGTCGAACTGTCAAACGGTTGTATACGTATATTTTTCATATCAGTCGGTTGTTTGTACTGCGTTGCCAGATCGCATGATTTGATTTATTGTGTTTTCCCATTTTCGTACTTTTTCATGGATGGTTAATTCGTCGTGTTTAGAAAAAGGAGAAAAAGTATTTACAGTTTACAAGGTGTTATTTTTCGATTATGTATCTCCAAAATATATTTAACAAACTACCACATAACGAATTCACTATCACTCCCGGAGATTTTAATGCCTGGACAATAAACTGGATGGTATAGATCAATCAATGGATATACCATGCGTTCTGAGAAAACAGAACCTCACATTTACACTTTATAACAATCAAAAATTTAGTTATTGCCGACAATTCAAAGAATTACTTTCTTTAAATGTAGTTACATTGGGTTTTTCGATTAACCTTGGGTAAACCTTAGCGTTTTAAGTTCAAAGCTACCATACATTTCCTACGTTAAAAAAACTTTTTTTGCACATAGTAACAAAAAACACTACTATGTTGTTACTAGCTAAGTTTTATAACATCCTAACTCGACAATTCTAGTTACGGTAAGACCAATAATGTTTTTTAATAGATAATATATGGTAGCTAACTATAATTTATTCTCTTTCAGCCCTGAAGAAGCCAAATTAATTCTCTTATCACAAAGGTCACATGAGCATTTTGCAGAATGTACCTTCAGTACTAGGGTAGGCTCAAGGGTAGTAGTATCAAGGAAGCTCAATTATGGTGCAGGCTAGAATTTATTTAGAGGCACGTACAGAATTGTACATCGTTCCGAAATGCTCCATAACAACTGCCAAGTACATTGATAAAATTCTCCACGATTTTGTTGTGCCTTATGCTGGTTTTGTTGGAAATGACTTTATTTTGATAAATGATAATGCCAAGCCTAAACTATTGGGTGCGAGTCACTCAACAGTTTTTAAATGAAGTAAACATTCCTGTAATAGATTGGCCAGCATTAAGTCAAGACGTAAACCCAATCAATCATGTTTTGGACATGCTTGGGCGAAGGGTACGAAGTTGTATTCATGATCAGATCAGATCAAAAAGCCCTTTTAGAGGAATGGGAACTTCCTTCCTTAACAGAACATTTCTCATTTGATTTTAGGCATGCCAAGGAGAATTCAGGTAATAATTGGAGCACGTGGAGGAAACATTTACTATTAATATGAGTTTGTCTGGTTTTCATTTTGTTTCAACATTTACTTAAGTTTTTTCTCTAATTTTTAAATTTTTATCTATTAAAACAGTTTATTTCATTTGTGTTTTCGTTATTATAATAATAAAAGTTTAAAGATAATTAAAATTTTTAAAATAAAGTTTTTATTACTGCCATAAGTGACACTTAACTGTCATATATCCTCTAATTCTATAACCATGTAGATTAAAGAGTATAAAATGTAGAATTTGAGTTAAAAATCAATCAAAAAGTCAGGAGACTTGTAGTGGCTTCATATAGAGCTTGCTACTAGCGTACTCATGCATGTTATGTTACTATAACGTCTGTTGACAGAATTTCATATCAGTTTAAGTTATCACAAGTACTTCTGATAAGAGGTAAATACTTAGAAACACGTGTAGGGCAATGGTGGAGCTTGAATTGAAGCAGGGAACCAATGCAACGTGAAATACTGTTTTCCTCTCAATATTAAATTTGTGGTTTACGATTCCTAAGATCGGGCAACTGTCTATTTACGGTGGGCGTGTACTATCCCGTCGTTTGTCGGTAAATCAACTCGATTTAAAGGAAGGTTGGAAGCTGATGCATAGCACGTACCTACCTATCCTTCACTTCTGAAGCTCTGGGGCCTGGTAGGGTCAATGTAGTGCTAATTTTACTATGAATCAGCTAACGAAGTTATGTTGGAATTTTTATCATTGTATAAATGACCCAACCTTTTAAACATTTTACCGCCAACACTGGTAATAACAGAACAAAACTAAACTAAACACTTGATCTCAAGGAGACACGCTCGATTGCAGTAGTTATCAAAAAGTAAATATATATTAATTTCACAGTAACATCGCTAGCAAACCGTGCTCTCTTTTCTTTTAACTATTATCTATTTTTGATTTGTCTTTGTCGACGTGAACTGGCAAAGAGAGCCTCTTCAGGCTTCATGGGATCCTGGCTTAACAATTTCTTGACTTTGTACTCTTCCAGTGCCTCTACAAATATTTGTTCTGTGTATACGTTGAACAGCAGTGGCGAAAGAATTCAAGCCTATCTAATCTAATGGATCTAAGAAATATGGAACGATTGCACAAAAAAAATATAGTGACAAACTTCCCTAGAGGTATCAATATTGCACATAGATAAGAAAAAAATATATATATATTAGGATACGTCGATAGTAATTAAAGTAAACTGTATACCCAGGCTTAAACAAGCCATTCAGAGCGGTACTGAGAATAAACATATTCCAGTATGCACCAACAATTTACCCATATAAATTACCATCAATTTTTGTACTCATTGCGTCGAGTAGGGACGATAAATATACGAAGAAGGTTGCGTAAGTTGCGTTTCGATTTAATTTGAGTCTCTTACCACTCCCTGACACGTGTTTCTGGGTCTACCCGTCATCAGAAGGAGTTTGTAAGAAGACTTAAACCAAATCAAAACGCACCGATTACTCTGGCAATTACATGAAAATAACTACCAGAGTATGCTACTAGAGACCTCTAGTGAGGAAAGATGAAGATACGTCGATAGTAATTAAAGTAAACTGTATACCCAGGCTTAAACAAGTCATTCAGAGCGGTACTGAGAATAAACATATTCCACTATGCACCAACAATTTACCCATATAAATTACCATCAATTTTTGTACTCATTGCGTCGAGTAGGGACGATAAATATACGAAGAAGGTTGCGTAAGTTGCGTTTCGATTTAATTTGAGTCTCTTACCACTCCCTGACACGTGTTTCTGGGTCTACCCGTCATCAGAAGGAGTTTGTAAGAAGACTTAAACCAAATCAAATAGCACCGATTACTCTGGCAATTACATGAAAATAACTACCAGAGTATGCTACTAGAGACCTCTAGTGAGGAAAGATGAAGATACGTCGATAGTAATTAAAGTAATAGTAATTAATGTAAAAATCATCTTCATCCACCTTCCGTTAATTTGTTTAGAATTAACACTCCGATATACGACGGTGATCTATCAAAACGGGGTTTATGTTCAAAAGCGTATTAATTACATAAATAAATAACATGCAGATCTGGCTCTGGTCATTCTGGACTTTTTAAATATGTACTTCCATATATCGATTATATTTTTGTAGCAAAATATAATCATATGCACTCATTATCACGATAGTCACAGCTGCTGTAATTTCTATGTCAGACATGTTAACGTTGGCTCTAGAGGGAACAGACTGATATCGCCCCAATACTCAACCCAATGTATGGATGACTCACCAAACGTGGAAACACAGTTGACCCAAGGTTAGCTCCAACGTTGGCGCCAACGTTGGATCGCATGTGTGGAGCCAGCCTAGAATATAACGTAGATGTAATGTCGGAATAAAAGGTTATTGCTGATATCGTTCAGTAGCTTTTAGTAAGCTTGGATTTGATGTTTAACTATGTCACCATCGAAGATAATGTCTCCTGACGTCTCGTTGCTTCCTCTTATTTAATTTTTAATTTTGAATGGAGCTTATACTGAATACCTATTTCATATTTTCCACACGGCAACAGCGCAACTATAAATATAAATAAATATAATCCGTAGCAGCCTGGCACTAGCTCTATTTGTCAAATGCACAACTCATCATCCCATTGAAATATTTATTGAAAATACTTAAATATTAAAAAACAACCAGCGCAATCTGTCTACTTTTTTGTGTGTATTAGCCGTGAATGTATATTCAATATTACAAACATTTAATATTTTATTGGACGGTTTTACAAAGCACCGTTAATTCCTCATTTAACTAATGCACCATGAAATATTATACCTACTGTTTTAATATTTTTAATAAATTGTCTTAAATATAAAGTAGACGTAATAAATTGTTCAGTTTTTTGCCGGAAACATTTCCGTTTGGTCTAAATGTAAATCTAATATCTATTATTATTATTATTTTTCCTATCTATGAGCAAGATTGATACCTCTAGGGAAGGTTGTCACTATATTTTTTTGTGCGATCGTCCTAATCTTTCTTAGAGTATACAGAGAGTACAATAAACTCAAGAAACTGAGATCTCATGGAGCCTGGAGAGGAGCTCTTCTCCAGTTCACGTCGACGAAAAGAAATCAAAAATAGATAATAGTTAAAAGAAAAGAGGGCACGGTTGGCTAGCGACCTTACTGTAAAATTAATATATATTTACTTTTTAATAACTACTCCAATGGAGAAGAAGGAGTAGAATTTTGTCTGTTGTACGACACCAGTGTTGGCGGTAAAAATTTTATTAGATTGGGTAACTTAGTCAATAATAAAAATTCCGACACAACTTCGTAAGACGATTCCATGGTAAAATTAGCACTACACTGACCGTACCAGACCCCAGCCGCGTCAGAAGGGTAGGAGAAGTAAAGAAGTGCTATGCATTAGCTTCCAACAGTCCTTTGAATCGTGTTGGTTTACAGGACTCTTAAGCTAGCAGTGACAAATGAGCGGAATCCAATTTAACCTACGTAATATTTTTTCACCCATTTTTCACTAATTTATTACCATCCTAATAATTTTTCAGCACCACCGCCATTTTTTTTTGCTCTGCTGGCTTAAAGTTCAAGCTAGCAGAATTCGAAAAAAAAACTTTTTGCCTATGGCATATTTTTCACCCATTTTTTACTAAATTATTACCACCCTAAAAATTCCTGTTTTGGAAAAACTGATCGTATTAGCCTGTTCGAATGCCTGAGTTGTACTATCGGAGAAAATAGAAACATAGCGGGATGTTTTTGTTCACAGTGCTGTTGCCAACGGAGTTCTGTTTAGTTAAAGGTAGGTGAATTAATAAAAGAAAAAAGAAAACTAAGAAGAAAATGGCAGCAAACGAGAGCCCCTCGAGACAAAACTAACCTAAAAAATGCCAGCCAGCAACTTGAAAAAAAAATCCAGAAATTAAGAATGAATCTATTAAATCTTATCTGGAATAGCTAACAAACGACAGTAGCACAGAGTACTCGCTTTGGAAAGCGACAAAAATAATTAAAAGGCCAATATTACATTCTCCTCCAATAAAACTGGAAGACTTTAGTTGGGCCAGAAATAATCAGCAGAAGGCAGAGAGATTTGCCACTCATTTAGAGAACACATTTAAGTTGCAAGATGACCAAGACGATGACCAGGATTGGCCCGAACCAGAGCAAATAGATGAGCAGATCAAGCCAACTTCCCCAAAAGAAGTATCTGAGTTAATTAAAGGACAAATCGCCCCAAATAAAGCACCAGGTTATGACCTCATTACCGGAAGACTGCTAAAAAATCTACCAAGAAAAGCTATGGTAAAATTAACAAATTTAATAAATGCTGCCTTTAGACTACAATATGTTCCAGATTTATGGAAGATAGCTGAGGTGATCATGATACCAAAGCCTGGGAAACCCCCCAATGAGGTGACATCATATAGACTAATATTACTCCTACCTGTGATGTCCAAGGTGTTTGAAAAACTCCTCCTGCGAAGAGACAGATCTAGCGAACAGACGTTTTAGAGTTAAACAAGAAGATGCATACCCTGATCTCAAGGATATTGAAGCAGGTGTTCCACAAGGGAGTGTCCAGTGGGTCCAGTTCTATACCTAATCTACACGTGTGATATACCTTAACTAGAAGACGACACCATAGCTACCTTCGCAGATGACACTGCTGTCTTAGCAGTAGGTGTCACCGTCGAAGAAGCTACGGAAAAACTACAAAATTCAATGAATTAAATCCATGAAAGGACCAAAAAATGGAAAATTAAGTTGAATGAAAATAAATCTGTCTATAAATTTTACCAATAAGAGAATTAATAATATTCCAATTAGAATAAATGATGTCCAAGTACCTATTGCAACATCAGCAAAGTACTTGGGGACCACTCTTGATGCGAAGTTTCGCTGGAAAACTCACGTGAAGAAGAAAAGAGAAGAACTAGACATCCGCTACAAGAAAATATATTGGTTGATGGGAAGGCATTCCTCTCTATCCATAAATAATAAACTCCTAATCTATAAACAAATACTGAGGCCAATATGGACCTATGGCTGCCAACTCTGGGGCTGTGCCAAGCCTAGTAACATCAAAGTAATCCAGGTATTCCAGAATAAAGTGCTGATGAACATCGTAGGTGCGCCTTGGTACGTTAGGAACAGCGATCTTCACCGGGACCTCAAGATGGAAGACGTCAATCAGATAATCAAGAAATTTTCAGGGAGCCATGAACAACGACTCCATCGTCATGTAAACGTCGAAGCTATCCAGCTCCTCGACAATACGAACCTAGAGAGAAGGATCAAAAGTACAAAGCCTTTTGAACTGGTATAGTGAGTGAGTGAAAAGCAGAGCAAAGTGTTGTGCGAGTATGCATGCTAAATTTAATGCTAGTTACTAGAAATAATAGGAAAGATACTAGTGAGTAGACACCTAATTTTAAGTTTTCATTAGTAATTTAAGTTAGAAACAAATTGATAATTGGTCTTACTGACCAGATTTTAATGTAAGTACACTTCGGTGTCTTTAGTAAAAAATAAGTTAGAGGTATGTGCGGGTTTCACAGACCCTGCGCTACCACCGCAGGGTTAATAATCGTCCTCGTGCCACTATTGCTAATTTGAACATATTATCTCTAGTATTATTTCTAGTTCCATTAAAGACTCTAACGAACAAGTTATCAACAATTTTGATCCTCTGTATTTCTATCTATTTCTATCTGTATAATCAAATTCATCTATTTTCTTTTAATTAAATTGATTACTTTTTGCAGTCTCGCATTTAAGATTTCGGTTGCCGTTGGTCACGTGATTTATTTGTTGCACCTTTTGTATCACTATTTGTTGTGAAGATGGTATTATGTTATTTCAGTGTATCATTTCAGTAAAAATAAGAAAAATATTTATTGTCAAATGTCCCAAAAGTTACAAATACATAAAACACGTTATCCTAATTTTTTGTCTACTTTGTAACACCCCATAACGGGATAAAAATGTAAATGTAGCCCAATACTTTATTCTGAGATGAAAAAGCCACCTCGTAAAATACAAACGACAAGCTGTAAATTCTCGCATTCCCCTTGTAATTTAGAATTTGCGATCTTCGGCATTGAAAAATTCGAAACGTTTCGAATGAAAAATACTCTCGACGTTGTGTCCTTTATGCATTAATGATAAGAGCTGGCCGTGTTTGAGTTTATATTTGCGTGAAAAAACAAGAGCAGATAGCAACGAGCAGGAAAGGCGACGAAGAAGCTTTAGGTCAACCGGATGCGAAATTCTTTCAGGAAGACTAAGAGTAAATGACCTTAAATATCTTGCGAGATAGATCTTAAATATTTAGAGGGATCCTTTCAGAGGTTTGAGTAGGGAGAGAACGGTGTGTTAGATGGATATTGTCAGATTTTTCTGTCATTTTAGGGTTTAGTGCAAACGAAAATGCCATTGTTTTTTATGAGGAGATGTCAAAGAGTATTTTGTAGGTAAGTTGATATTTTCCTTTCCGTAAATTGCAAAAGGCAAATATAAAATTTGCACATTTTTTAAAATATACATGGGTAATATTTGGGTAAACAGCTGAAGGCAAGGCGTACTCTATTTACAATATATTTCGCCTATTTTCAAAGATGTCATCAGGGAAAGTAAGTGAGGATGTTTGTCAAAATGTTAGAATTAAAGCAGTTACATAGAAACAAAGACTGAGGCACATAAATTACACATATATTTTTTTATTTCTTCCACTGCGGAAATCGTCGGTTTTCAAGAATAATCTTAAATAACTCTGTGGCACTCTCTGTGGCGATGCTAATAATATAGTTTTGAAATGTCTTGAATAAAAGATGTCGTTCGTGTTGGGATTTTCATTTCTTTTTTCACACAGCCTGCATCAAATTGATTGGCATATATTAAATTGGCATAAAAGTGTTTGTGATTCTGGCCAAACACGTTTTAAGGCTTTTCTTTCCGCGCCATTATCATCTGTAATAAATATTTTAGGATAACCTATTCCACCGAAGGCATTTGGTATCGACCCTTTGAGCAGTAGGTATGTTGTAGCATAATCTTCGATTTTATTACCTTTGGCAATAATAACTGCCAAAAGCACTGCTCCTGTTCCACAAGGAGTTAACATAAACGAAACCGAATGATATCGCAAGAAGCTGTGGTATCTGTAAAAACAACATCTTTTCATCTTTTCAACAACGGGTTTTCATTATATTTTACTAAAATTCCTTCTGCGTCACAAACCTCAATTTTTTGTTTCATTTTCTAAAAAAAAACGAAAAAGCCGGTAAATTTAGAAACTTTTTTTTAGAGAATTTGCTATAAGTTTATTGTAAAAGTCATTTTCAGCATCCAAATGTGAACTGTCTCAATGGTATTCTACGGAATAAAAACTAAAAGAAAAAGAAAATTTAAATAATTAGCCACCATCTCTAAAGAGTTGCTTTACGCCACTAATTTTGTACATATTTAAAACATTTCAAACAATTTTAAAAAGAACAAAAATATTTACTAAATTAAACGTTGTACAAAAACTCATTCTCGTTTAAAAAAAAATAACCTTTTACTTTGTTTTTAAATCCTAATTTTACATATACCCATTGTCGGCGAATATAAAATAATCAGAAGTCCATTTCTAATATTAATTATCACCGAAACAAAGCCATTTCGGGAAAATTCAATATATTTTGACCTAGTTACTTTTCTTGGTCTTAATTAAGAATGAAAGACCACAAAACTACTCCAATCGATATATTTTCTATTCCACGGAACATTATTTAATGATAAGTACACTAAAAGTGATAATTCCAAATTGATTTTGAAACAAAAGCAATATTAAAAGGCAGTAATTGGCCTTCTTTGTTAAAAATAATACTCCAACTATTTGATATTGTTAGTATTCAATCACTAATGATTTTTTAAAACCATTAGTGATTGATTAATAATTTCAAATTGTTGTATGGGGTCTATTTGACTATTTCAGTTAAAAAAAATTTTTATTTTTTATTATTTTAACATATAATCCACATCAACCACGCAGGGTTATTAGTGGGGTAACGTACATAAGAATTCATTTTATTTACAATAAATAGATGTATATAAACGTAAATCTTTTAAATAATTTATTACATGGTCAGTGTTAATGGTTAATGTGGTTTTGATGTCATCTTGTAGCATTTTCAATTTCATTGATTCTTTGAAGTATATTGAAGTCCCCTCGTATACGAAATATTAAAATCACCTTATATATTTTTGATAGATCTAAAAATATTTCGTACGTATTTAAACCCAAATATCTTTTCATTTCTTTCTTAGGTCGGCCAAGTTAAAATAAACCATTTTAGAGTTGTTTATTTATTTTACTTCGGCAAATTCTTTTCAAGTTTAATGCGTCGCAAAAGGATATGTACGTCGTTTCGTGGTGTCTTGTTATGTCAGCGTTTGTATGTATGCGTTCAATTTTTAATAGAATTTCTTCACTCTCGTTGTAGCAGCTTTCAACAGCGGTTCAACGTTATGTCCAAATTCACGTCGAATTTGTAAAGTGTTCTGTTTTCATCGTTTATTATGAAGAATATAATGTAGCAGTTTGTTATTGGTTTTGTGGCAGTAAATGCTTCAATGATTAATATTTTGAGTGAGGATTGGAGCACATCCTCGTTTTGTTTTTTTTTGTTCCCGCTTTTATCCAAGGCTTTTTGGAGATGGAGATTTTCATGATGCAGAGAGAGTGGAGCCCTCAGTTCCAGGTTCCAGTTATGGTTTCAGAAAGTTGAGTGTGTCATGTGAATTAAGGTAACATTTTGTTCAAATTTTAAACTAAAGACAGACATTTTTTTATAAAATAATAATTGCTTTTACGAAACCCTGAGTGTCCGTTCGCATCAGTAACGTATATTTTGCTTGCCCTATCTTCACTTCCAATAGTTTCTCCCCCAATTTTCTGCCCCTTATATTAATGCCCCTGTGGTAGGCAAAATATATATCGTTACAATCTGAGATTCCATATTTTCTTCTTGCTTCTTCGTGGTACTGGCAGTCAATCAGAATATGCTTCACCGTCAATGGGAGAGAACAGTTTCTGCAGGTTGGAGAAGATTTTTTGTTAATTAAGAATTTATGGGTCAGTGTAATGTGTTCAATTCTTAGTTGGTTAATTATCACTTGGTTCCTTTTATTGAATGGATTATTCAAGATGGTCTGAGGAAAGAAGATCTAGAGAAAATGGGAATGCGACAATGGGAATTATTAGCACAGGACCGACAAACATGGAAGGCAATAGTAAACGCGGCAAAGACTCACGAAGAGTTGTAGCGCAATTGTTGATGATGATTGATGATAATCAATAAATATATTGCCTCACACAAAACAGAGTTTAAGACCGCTGCAATGGAACTTTTAATAAAAATGCATTTGGTGTAGTAATAGTGAACAACAGAAAAAACTATTGTAAAGTTGCTATTAAGAAAAAGCAAAAATTTTGGGTTATTTTATTTCATATTGATATTTTGCTAATTTATGCCGTACACTAAATAAAAATACATCGTAAGTCCGCTGAATTGCTGAATTCAGAATTTGTTTGGAAATTCTGTAAACACTTCTTGAATGCTTCGAATAAATAAGTACAATTTGCTATGTGTAATATCTTCTCTAAATATATTATTTTATCATTTTGTAACCATTTCCCCTTTAATCGTTATATTCCGTACTCCACGAAATAATTATAACATGTAATTGCAGGTTCAAGTTATCTTTATTATTATAAAGAGTAGAATCAAAAGCCAGCGTAGACAGGTTGTCTTGCCTCTACAGACTTGCTTTAAGGGAATTAACTATGTCACGGGGTTTATTTCGTTTAAAACGGTGCATATTGCAATGCTACTAGAAAGGTATTATGCTCACAAGAGACATATTTACTAATACCTGTCTGGAAATAGGATGGGTGTGAGCGAAAAATCCTTTTAGTATTTCAATCCCGTGGAAAGAACTACTTAGTATGCAAAGTCGTCCTCGCAACTATCCCGACTTTTCAACTTTTTAATTTTCAGCATATTTTTATTCGCTGCTATATCTAGTCCACGTTCTTTTTATTAGTTATAATTAAAATAACAAACAGAATACCAATGACGTATCGTTAACAACATATGTCTGCAAACTGAAACATATTCTCACTACATGTTTGCGGTATGACAATTAAATCAAACATACAAAGTGTGATAAATCTATTCAAGCTCTAATTAGAATTCTCAAGCTTTATGGTTTCGGTATTTATAATACTGAAATTATCGTATTCCCAAGTCAGATCTAGTTCTACATCAAAGACTATCATTATTGTTTACAGTCTACCATGATTCAATGATCGATGTATAAATAAGAGAGTTACAACAACAATAACAACGAATGTGGTCAAACTCAACAATAACATGAAGAAAAATACTATAAAAAAGTAAAATATATCAAAGACTCATTGTCGATAGCATATCTAGATTTATCATTTTTCAATAGCTTCCATTGTAAACATATTCTTTAGGAAATTAAGATCATTATAAAGTCATTAATTAAAGCGAATCAGTTTTAATCCCCATTGTCAACGCAAGGCAAACATGTGTCTTTGTCGATTTGGGTACTGGCCATTAGACCAAAAACTTGTTGGCAAAAACTATGAAAGCTCAGTTCTATTTCATTTCCTCAAACGGTATCTGTCGTGAATTTCAAACTGGGTATGACTCTTAGAGCTTGACTATTACTATGGAAAAAGTTTCGAAAATGTGCGGTGTTAGTGTTTGCAAAATTTATGACATCCGCGAAGAGGCCTAGCAAGACGAATTCAAACCTGTACAAAAAAAGGAAGAAAAACAGTTTCCAGTCCAATTCACGTGAGAATACTTATGATAAGGGAGTGAAATTTTGAATAAGGAATATTGTCCATGATTTTTTATTTGGAAAACATATCACCACCGTCGACACCATAATGAACAGAGTGAAAGATAATGAGGACCTACCATATATATGAAGATAACGTCTTCTTCTTCTTTTTATATAGACATGACTCCAGTAAGTTTTCGTTCCAACGTTTTCGTGGTCTTCCTACTGATCGTCTTCTTATTGGAGAACTGCCTCTTGCCGTCTTTACTACTCTATTTGTTGTCATTCGGCTTATATAATCGTTTTATTCTACTCTTCTATTTCTTACCCAGTTCTTGATGTCCTCCACCTTGCATCTACGTCGTATATCTGTATTTCTAGCTCTGATAATGTGATGCCTAGATAATTAACCTTTATCAACTTTTTGGTATCCTTTTTTAGTTCTTACTTTTTTCATTATAGCATCCATAATCAGGTTAAACAATAGAGGACTCAGGGAATCTCCCTGTCTTATCCCATTGCTAGCTTCAATAGGGTCGGTTAGTTCTCCTTCTACTTTTACTTTTATTGTGTTTTTGGTAGATATTTTTGATCGTTTTGATTAGTCCTAGAGGTATCTCTCTTGCGTACTTGCGTTAGTGGATAACGTCTTTTAATTTGACCTGGTCAAATGCCTTCGTAAGGTCCATGAAACATAGATATGCCGGTTTGTTGTATTTTAATGATTTCTCTTGCACTTGCCTCATTATAAATATAACCTTGGTGCATGATCTTCCCGACCTAAAACCTTATTGTTCTTCTGCTAGTATTATAATTTCATTCAATGTTCGGGAATCCTTATTTCTTTATTTTATATTGAATATTATTGTAATATTTAATTTATTTTGGGTAGAATAAGTTTTAGATCTTTAATAACTATATTTCCTTAAAATGATGCAAAATAACCTTATGTGCTTATTGGTCGCATTTCATTCAAAAGCATTCATTATATCGCATTCGATATAATATGATTTTACTTCCACGCACACAATCGCTCATATATTCAAATGGACATGCTCCAATGAGTAGATTTTAACCGACACTGTACGATTTTGCTTCCAACCTTCAACGAGAAAGGTAAAGAATTCCGGACTTTACGTATCTGGCGGTACCGTCTCGCTTCCAACCGGAATTTCATGGAAGGAATCCATTAAAATGATTGAGCAGTGATGAATTGAGTAATCACATTTGGGTCTGCATAGTTAACCAAATCCTAAAGACCACCCATGTACGGTAAGCGATTTTGTGCATAACTTGTAGAACCATATTATTTAAAATTCAATCTTAAATTTACCAATTCGTTTTCATATTTCCTACAATAATTATTCATTCAATTTATTTTTGATCACTTTTGTAATTTTATTGTTATGTTTAATAAATTAATTCAAAAGTATTAATGCAAAACATACAAGAAATAAAATCAGTGTTAACAAAATACAAAAAATATTCAATACAGTAAATAAACCTAAACAAATGCAAATTGACAACGTTCAATCGCGATCGCGGCACAAATGACATAAAGGTAATACGTTTAACCAAACATAAAATGTTCTCAAACGGTTAAAATGTTCAACCCGCGATTTAATGTCAAATATAGCACAAACAATTTCAACTTGCCAAATAATTGAATAATAATGTAGCGATTCTACACATTAAACGTACGTGTTGTAATGATTTATATAAGTTGTACTTTACCCTGTCAAAAGATAGCACCCCGGCTATCGCAAAAGATGTCTTCACCGACGAACAGGAACCACCAAGTTGATAATGCACATTTTAACAGCATTTGACATCTATCTCGGTCACAGGACCAATGCCGAGTCTTAGGTACTCTTAACCCAAAACGCATATACATCTGTATGGTTTTGAGAGATAAAACTCGACTCTGATTTTGACTTCAAACACACATGTGACACATGGAAATCGTCCTTTGTTATCTTACAGATGGCCGTCTTGAAATGTTTAGCCCATAAATCGCTGCGCCATTTATACATGCAAATCTCAATTTAAATATACAGGGAGAATCAAAACTATCAAAAAGTCTGTTAATACATTACAAATGTTTAGACACAGTTGCGAATGTGCAACATAGTTGCTTGGTCAGATCTGGTCCTCCGTACTTTAGGAGTTCGTTCGATATTCTGTCCTCTCCTGGTGATTTTCTAGTTTTTAATTTCTTTAATGCTTCCTTTACCTTTTCCTCCTCAATATTTATTTCTTCGTTTGTCGTCACCTCTGGTGCTAGTGGTTCAGCAAATAGGGATCGTAGTAAGTAGTCTACTGACGTTTTCTTCTGAATGTGTTTCGTGTTTATTAGCTCGTTCATCTCTTTTCTTTGTCCTCTGATCATTCTCCATATTTCTTTTTGTGTTCCGTAGAAGTCGTGTTCCTGAAGAAAATACAAGAACTGCATACGAAAGCTGAACTATTTACCTTTAAAACGCATCTTGATTTTCAGATATCGAAACAGATATCGAACTTTTACCTAAAATCCGCACACAAATGATATAAGAGATTAATTACACTTTTTTTTATTTATTTACGCTGTAACCACCACGGTTATTAGCGACCTAAATGTATAATACAGGTAAAGTTAGAAAAAAATTACAATAATTGATACAGTCCTGAGTCTTTAAGATAACTTATTGTGTTTTTAATGTTCATGTTTTTTTCTAGGGTTTCCTTTATATTGTTTCTTATAGTGTGCTTCTTTCTTGCTGCTTCATATTTTTTGCACTGAGTTAGTATATGCTTCACGGAGAGTGTTATTTGACACGTTTCACACATTGGCGGCACAGTTCGCGTAAAGAGGTGTTTATGTGTAAAGCTACTGTGTCCTAGTCGCAAACGTGTTATTCTCACTTGGTCGTGTCTATTCGCTGTGGGTTGGAGCCACAGTTTCACTAATTATTTGATTTCTTTGAGTTTATTTTGTGATGCACTCCACTTATTTTGCCACGCACTTAACACTTTATGTTTTATTTCTGACTTAAAGTCATCTGAAGAAACCTCATTAATCAGAATGGAGTCCTGGCTGAAGGATGCTAAGCGGGCTAGTTCATCTGCTTCGTCATTTCCTTGTATACCTGAATGTGATGGAACAAACATGAAGTCAACAGTGATCTTATTATTATTTAGAATCTCTATTTCTGATTTGATATGTGAGGAAATTGGATTATTTAAATAAAAATGTTTGATAGTGTAAAGTGAGCTTAGTGAATCGGTTATTATGAGAGACGGGGACTGTTTCGACTCTTTTATGTGGATAAGTGCTTGTAATATTGCAAACAACTCCGCAGTATATGACGAAGTAATGGGATTTAATTTAAATTTTAAGGATGTATTGGGTGTAAGGATGGCTGCACCAACACCGTCTGAAGATTTGGATGCGTCAGTGTATATCTTATAGTGATTTTTATAAGTTTCCATTTCTGTTAAGAATGTTTGTTTGATCAGGTCTGTTATAGTCTCACGTTTTTTATATATATACTAAGGTTAGTATTAATCTTGGGAATTGGTATTAACCAAGGTGGCGAAGTTAGGAAATTTGTTGGGAGAATTTCAGGAAATTGAAGATGTAGGTCATGAAGGTTTCTTCTAACTCTTTCGTAAAATGGTGGATCTAGTCTTCTTGTAGAGAAAGTGCCTTGAAATTGATCTGTGAACGTATTGGTATAAGTAGGGTGTTCTTTATTACTAGCTATTTTAGAAGCATATGAGAGAGAAAGGTATTTGCGTCGTAAACTTAGTGGTGGTTCTCCTGTTAAGCATTGTAAACTTTTAACTGGTGTTGTGCGAAACGCACCTGTGTTTGAATCAGTAGTCATTTTTAGGGGGTTATTTCATATTTTATGCATCTTTTTAGAGGTATGCCGTTAGCCTAAACCATGGTGAAATATACTACGGATATTAAATTTACATACCAGTATATTTGAGTTAATTTTATAATATAAATTTTAACAAAAACTGTTGCCAAACGAAACAATGCGTATGAAGATTTTATTAAACAACCGAAAATAGCCTAAATTGTGATTTTGATACTAAAACCAATATCACAAAATTCCATAATAAAACTAACTACAGTACTCCGGCTGACTGAAATACAACAATATCACAAACGCAACTGATTATAAATTTATTATGAGCCACTGCTTAAAATTAAAAGACCACAATTCGATTAAAATATATGCTTTAATTATAATTCGCGGCTCAGTTCTCTCAAAATTATAATTATAACAGCAATTCGCTCTGATGGTATTTCATTATGCTAGATGTTCGTTTATTATCGGTTTTAATCAATTTTTTTATCGGTCATCGTAGTTAGCTAAATTTATCTTTTTATAAACATCAATATCAATAAAAGTCATATATGATACCGTGCTAAATAATACAAGCTGTATTGTATTCTGATAATAATAATATTAATACAAAAAACACTTACCATACAGGATAATTGTTTGGAATTAATTACTATTTAACTGGGAATAAGCCACAATTAAAGGTTAAAATACGTTTATTGACATTTCAATTTCCACTTCGGAAATCGTTCTCGATTATATATATATATATATATATATATATATATATATATATATATATATATATATATATATATATATATATATATATATATATATATATATATGTAATAGCACTACGAGCCTAGTAGGCCCATTGCTTGAGCTGTTATTGTTTTCCATTTCTTCCTATTAGTAGCCTTGTCCTTCCATCTGTCTATTCCCAGTGTTTCTAGGTCTTTCTCTACTTCTTGCTTCCATCTACTTCTCGGCCTTCCTCTCCTTTTTTTGGACCCATTGTATGCATCAGAATCATTTTTGGTACTCGAGAATTTGTCATTCTTAATTTGTCATTCTTCTTTGTCCCCTGTAATTTTGACAATCTGTCCTATCGCCTTTCTTATAAAGTGGGCATATAATTGCATCTGTCCATTCTTGTGGTAGTTGTTCTTTAATCCAAATCTCCTTTATTAATTTGAACATTTGCTCCTCTAGCGTTCTCCCTCCATATTTGAACATCTCTGCAGTTATATTATCACTTCCTGGACTTGCTATTTTCTATTTTCTTTATTATTTCCTTTATCTCGTTTCTGGTAGGGGGTGTTTCTTCTGTCTCATTTATTTGGTTCCTATGTTTCTCCTTTCTTATAGGCTGTGGCTGTTCTATCCTGTTTTCGTCATTTAGCAATTCATCGAAGTATTCTTTCCATCTAGCGGCTATTTCATTTTCTCCAGTTATGGCGTTTCCCTCTTTATCTTTGCAAATTATTGTATTCTGTTGGTATCCTCTTTTTTCATTTTTTACTCCCTGATATAAATTTCTAATTTCTCGATTTTTGTAATTTTCTTCTATTTCTTTCAGCTGATTTTCCATGTACTTTCTCTTTTTCATTCTCAAAACTTTTTTACGATTTTTATTTGTTTTTCATATCTGTTTCTTGTTTCTTTCGTATCACTTTTGATCATATCCATCCTTAGTTTACTTCTTTCTTCAGTTTCCTTCTGGCATTCTTCGTCAAACCAATCCTTTTTCTTTTTAGTTATATTTTAATTGCATTCTTTAGCTGTGTTACTGATAATCTGCTGAATTTTGTCCCAGTCCTTGTCTATGTTCCCTTCTAGGTGTATTTCGTTTAATTTTCTATCGATACCTTTTCTATACATTTCTTGTTCTTCTTGCGTTACAAGCCTTGGTTTATTTGTGTTCTTATTTTTTCTTTTGCGATTTTTTTCTTCTGGTATCAGTTGAGCCATTTTAATTCCTAACATGAAGTGATCCGAGTCAGCGTCTGGTCCTCTGTATGTTCGCACGTTCTTTATACATTTTCGGTCTTCTCTCTCTATTAGTACATGGTCAATTTGATTTAATGTTTTTCCATCTGGGGATCGCCATGTTGCTTTGTAGATGGTTTTCCTCTCGAAATATGTACTCATTACTAGCATATTTTTTTCTTTGGCAAAATCTATCAGAAACTGCCCGTTCTCATTACTTTCCTCGTGTTTGCTAAATTTTCCTATAGTTGTTCTATATATTTCTTCTTTTCCTATCTTTGCATTTGCGTCCCCAGTACTACTTTAATGTCATATCTTGGAATACTTTCAAATATCCTATTAACTTCACAGTAGAAATCCTTTTTTACTTCAATATCTTTTTCTTCTGACGGTGAGTGAATGTTAATGAATGTGATTTTTTGATATTTTCCTCTTATTCTTAGACAACATAGAAAATCAGATATTGGTTTAAACTCAACAATTGATGCTTTTAACGCTTTATTTACCATAAATCCTGTGCCTAATATTCTGTTTCTGCCTCCACTATTAAAAAATAAGCTATTTTCAATTTCCAGCATTTCCTGACCCAGTTGCTTTGTTTCTTGCAGTGCCACTACGTCAAATTTAAACTTTTCAATTTCTTTAGTTAAGTGTTTCAGTTTTCCTTCCTCAAAAGTACCCCTTGCGTTCCACGTTCCTACCATTAAGTGATCTTTTGAATATGTGTTTCTATTGCTTTTTTTGTGTTTTTTATCTTTAAATCACCCTTTCCTATGACAATGTTACCGGTATTCATGTCCTTGTTCCTTGCGTTGTTCGTCTTCGTATTTTTACTATCATAGCCGTTTTCTAGTTTTTTGAGTTTGTTATTTCCATTTTATCTTCCTTGCTATTCCACTTCCATTCAACACCATTTACCGTCATTTTCCTTGCTCCTATTTTGACTTCGTTTCCTTTGTTTCTTTCCTCTTGTGTAACTTTTCTTATTATTTTTTGAATTTCTCTCTCTCTCACCGTTGTGTCATCGTTAATATATACCTCGATTTGCTTATCCTAAGTAAATAATATATTCTTGGACGTGTTCTATGTTTGTTCCACCTATAGTAATTACTGATCTGTCTTCTGTATTAGTCATTATTTTAGTTTTCTTTAGATTCATTTTTAGTCCTTTCTCAAGAGATGTTTTTTCTAGGTCTGAAATCATTATTCGTAGTTGTCTCATAGTTGTTGCTATCAGGAGTACATCATCGGTGAATCTTAGATGATTTAAATATTTAAATCCCTTTATTGTCCCAGTCTATAGATTTAAAAATGTCTTCCAACGCCAGAGTAGATAGTTTGGGAGAGATTGTATCCCCTTGTCTGACACCTCTACAAATTCTAATTAATGGAGTTATGGAGTTTGCAAATCTCTGTCTAGCTGAATTCTCATAGTGGCGTTTTGATATATATTGTGGATTAACATTCTGTACCGTGAATATATTCGGCAATTAACTAGCGCTTCTTTCACTGCTCATAGTTCTATGCTGTCAAACGCTTTTTCATAGTCAACAAACGCTAGGTATATTGGAAGGTTTTATTCGTTGGTCTTTTCTATCAATATTTTAAGAGTGTGAAGGTGGTCGATTGTGCTGTACCCCTTTATAAATACTGCCTGCTCAACTGATTGGTATGCATCAAATTTGTTGTTTAGTCTAGTTGTGATCACCTTAGTGAAAGTTTTATAGATTTGTGAAGAGAGATATTGGTCTATAGTTAGCTAATTTTGATCTATTTCCTTTCTTATATATCAGAATTGTATTTGCCTTATTATTATTATTGTATTATAATATAGTAAATTATATATTTTTTTTATTGTTATTTGTGAAATAGTGGCACATGATGGACAAGAGTGGAAGGCAATAGTTTACGCTGCAAAGACACGCCAAGTAACGCCATTGATTATAATGAGCCACCAAATAGTGTTTGTTATTACTTAACCTTAATCCATTTACATCTCCGAAATATACCATAATTGTAACGTAAAAAAGATGAATACGGCACTGGCTCTCCTCTCATACCAATGGAAATTTATTCAAGTTCCTTTTTGACGGGCACAAAAGCGATAATATTTCACTTTGTTTGGTGCACGTCATCTGAAACAAGACTTTTCGTGTGTATTGTGTATGTGTACGGAAGGAAAAGAAAAATAACTTAATTTGAGGTTATCTGAATAAACGCGAAGGATTTCAGTGCTATATAACACTTGTTTTCAGTGAGCGCGAGACGTTTTGTTGAATGCTTTCTAAAAAATATGTAGCAGTTTTTTGTAATGTACCACCCTGTTTATGCATGTTAATCATTTTTTATTTCCGACTTGAAGTATTGTATAAAAGCTTCTCTATGTACGAGAATGTAATGTTTAATAATACATATGGAGAATAGCACGAAGCAAATTTAGATGTATGTTAGTATAAATGCAAAAGCTTTCAAGAAAACATTAACATTCAAAGACTACGAAATAAATATAAATAATATACATGTTACACTCATGCAGCCTCTTTTTAGACAAATATGCTGAAAGCATAACGAACACCAACATTTCAACAACATGCATGTTTGAATCAACCGTGTACTAGCACTAGTTTTCCACTGTCGTGTATCTGGTTTTATCTGTCATTCGCGCTGCCACTTAAAAAACGTTTTGAGATCTTTACATACACTCTCACGCACTAATTCAGATTCCGCACTGGTTGCTGCATCACGAGCACTACTGTCTGCCTCTTCATTGCTGATAATTCCTATATGCGATGAGATCCATATAAATTTAGGAGTTATGTGGTTTTCTTGGGCGATTTGTAGTTCAGTTTTTATTAGTTGCTCCAAGGGTTGTTGGGGATACAGATGTTGTATTGCAAGAAGAAAGCTGAGTGTGTCCGTAAGAAAGAGAGGATTTGAAATTCTTGAGAGGTTTGCATGTTTTAGGGCACGGTGATACAAAGCAAACAGTTCAGCAGTGAAATTTAGAGGCATCGGTAAAGATGTTTGTGCAGTTAAGGCAGTCTCGTTCAAGAATGTCGTTTAGTTTTTTTTTTGAGTAGTAGTTTAGTATGTTGTTATTGCATTTTTTTGGAGAACTCTATTAGAGGGGTGTTGCAATTTGGGATGCTTATTAACCATGGAGTCGGATAATGGATGTTACAGTGAAATGCATCTGGGATTGTTGTGTGAAAATTATTCAGAATTGTTCTTACTCGTGTGTAATAAGGTTTTCCAGTACGAGGTTTATTAAAGAGAAAGTCAAGATTATTTTTAGAACTGCAATGATGATTCTCCAGTTTCGAAATATAAGCTTTTTATGGGTGAAGTGTGAAAAGCTTCGAGAACGATCCGAAGTGTGGCATTGTGGATTGTATCTAACGGTTTTTGGGTATTCATGGTTGTGGAGGCATAAACAATTGAATCGTAATTGAGTTTGGATATAATTAGTGCTTTATACAGAAGGAGTAGTGTAGAGAAGTCGGAACCCCAGAAACGATTTGATACGATTTTAAGTAGATTGAGTCTTTTCTTGTATGTTAGCGCCAAGTGTTGTATGTGCTATTTCCAGGAAAGATTTTGATCCAGCCACATACCAAGCAATTTCACGGAGTTTTGAAAGGTAATGATTCTGTTGTGAAGATAAAGGACTGGTGTAATGGATGATTTTTTCTAAAACACTATACCAGTTGTCTTTGTAACGGAGAATTTGAAGCTTGTACTAGCTGTCCATTCATCCACTGTACTTAGACCACTAAATCATAGAGGCGAGCTTTGAGAGGTTTATGTAATTTGTTTAATATGTTGTTTATGGCAACTAGAAATAGGGTAGGTACTGAGCCTTGTGTGGTACCGTTTTCTGCAGTATAAAAATCGGAATAAACGTTATTAATTAAATACTATTTAAATGGGAATAAGCCACAATTAAAGGTTAAAGTACGTTTCTTTTAAGAAATTTTCGACATAGGATAAGCAGTGTCCTCTAATATTGGATGCGTGCAATTTTTTAATGATGTTGAATCTCCAACACGTATTGAAGGCTCTCCTTAGATCGAAAAGAATAGCTGTGCATATTTGAGTCATTGCTAACGCTTCTTGGACATCACTTTGTAAGTCTACGATATTGTCAATTGCTGACCGGTTACATCTGAAGCCGTTGTGCTCTAGTAAGAAGAAATGAGATTTTTCCAGTATCCACATAAGCCGGGCATTGACTATTATTTGTTGTTGCCAAATTTGTTTGAAAATTTGCAGTAGATGTTGTTTTGCTAAGATTGATAAATGCTTTAGGAATGCAACAGGAATATTGTCGAGTCCTGGACTTGAGTTTTTCATATCTTGTAAGGAGTTATTTAGTTCTATAATAGTAAGAGGTAGGGTGTTTTCGTGGGATTCTTCTAGAGACAAGATGTTGTGTTCTTTCTTTAGCTTGTAGTTTTTCGTTAGAGAAATGTTGCTCAAAGGTAGAGGCAATAGTTTTAGCAATGTCTTGTGAAGAAGAGACTGTGGTATTGTTTATTTTAAGAGTCTTGTTTTACTTTACTGTAAACGATATTTTGGTATTATACCAGAATAAAACTGGTCTATATTTCTATTCTTTTATTTGACTAAATTTATTCATATCATCTCGATAAATAGGTAAACAGGTGAACTTGTTTATTTTACTAGTATTTTTGTTGAAATTAAACAAATTATTTAGGAACTTGTCTGCAGGTGGATGTTTTCCAAACTTGTCTTCTTCAATTAAAAATAATTTTTAGCATTGCATAGGTACCTATAAGTTTTATTATATTTTATTTTGGAATTTCAAATATGTTGTATTTAGGTAGTTGCTATATGGAGGCTTTTCTTATATTGAGGAGAAGGGCCTTTTTGGTTACTTCCTAAAGTGTACTTACGCCACTGGTTGGTATCATTTTGTTGCTATCTGCTTATGACTTCCACGAATATGGGCGTCTTCTATGTAATTTATAAAAGGTAATACTTACTATAATAGTAGCCGATAGTCTCGCTGGGATAAAAGCAAAATTAAATATGGTAAAGTACGTGTTCTTTAATTTGTAGTTTAATCATTTAACCATTTTTGTATTTTTTGGAATCGTTTTTTCGTTTGCCTTTATTTTATTAAATATTAAAATTTCGATAGCTTATAAACTAGTCTGTACCACAATAAAGGTTTTATTCGGTTTTGCTTCTTTAACAATTAAATATTTTGTCATTATTCATCACAAAGTCACACATAAATCGATATTAAGCACATTCAGTTTTCAGTCAAATCACCTAAATCAATCAGTTACGACCAGATACACGATGAAGCATACTCGGTCAGAGGTGAATTACCTTTACTGTCAAAATTTATTGCTCTATATTGTAACAGTAGTTCTTGGAATAGTTAACACATTAGAAACGCAAAATATGGATATACATAGCACTTACAAATCGACATAATGGGTATGTGGCATACATATGTCCATATTTATGAGTAACTTCGCTATCGATCAACAAATCGCCGAGAATGTATATACTGGTTAAATATTTCAGTCTCTTCGCGTGGCGTGTATTCAATTTAATATAGTTTATTACTTTAAATTTCCGAATAGAAGTGCATAGAATAGATTAAATAAATCAAATTTATTAATCGAATCTTTTTGTAATACTTTATTGTCTGATTTAATCTATTACTTCTCCAAAATTACACAGATCCAGACATAGATAATTATTTTAGTGATGACGAATTTTAATAAAATATTCTAAAACAAATATTTGTGTAGTTTATTATTTTAAAGAAACAGCTTCCGAAAAATATTTGTGTTCATCAATTTTTTTTCTTCCTGCGAAAGATATTCTGTTCGTATTATATAGAATATACGTTTTTATTCTGTGTTTAGAATGCGCCTTTAATTCTCGTTCTAAGTATCATCTTAATCAATTGTTAATTTGTAAACTTATCATCAGATTGCTGTAGAAACCTCCATGTTTAATAAACTTTTTGAAAAAATTTACGTTTTATTTCTTGTTCTGTCAATGCTATATCCACAACAAAATATTTTCTTTGAATCATGAATGTGTTGCTTGTGTGAGTCCATTTCAAATAGGTAAAGAAAAAATAAATAAGACTTACTCACAATCAATTTAATTTAACTATCAGACGACTGCAATAATAGAATTGAGTTCTCCATTCAACAATATAAAGTAGTTTCAACCATGTTCTACCATCCATCTATTAATAGAGTACCGGCATGTAAGTAATGTTTATTTTATTTATTTATTTGCTCATTTATTATTTTATTACAATCGAAGAGACTATTTCATAACAATTTGTGGGCCTTACCTTGTCTGTTTAAACTTTTTAAAAAAATTTTATACCTTTTATTCAACTTACTCATTTAAATAAAACCACAGACATGTAATATTGGCATAATTATTATAATTTACAACATCTACTTTGTTTATCGTTATTAGACAACACCCTAATATGGGTTTTTATTATTTCAGCATTTGTTTTACTTTGTATCGAGACCTGAGGATGCTTTGCATATTGTAGAAAGCGAAACCGGTCGTCTGATGTTAAAATTAAATTGATTGTGAGTAAGTCTTATTTATTTTTTCTTTACCTATATTTTCTTTGCTTTATTGTGGTTGCCCGTTGTAAGTAGAAATAACTGCAGTTAACACTACAGTACACATATAATGTTAGCCAAGCATAGGGGTATAAATCCACATAACCCCCTTTACCAAGATGATTTTATGTCCATTTCAACTATAACTTGACTTATCTCCTTATGTTTTCTTGAAATAATTAAAATTAATAAATATCCTAAAATATTTTTTTTAATTTATCAAAATATTGGACAAATAGATATTAATTTAAGAACAAGGACTTAAATATATCTAACAGAATGTAAGTCGGATCTAGAAATATACAAACGTTACTATTATTACGTCTATAAGGTAACAAAAAGACCATATGAACTAAAAATGTCTGTACTGAAAACTTCCAAATGAGAGTTATCCCCTTTTGCCTTCTAGCCACAGAATTATCTCAGTATGTATTTGCATTTTATATTTAAATAGCCTATCCAGTTTCAGCTGTGTACAAACAGATCTATTCACCTTCGCATTCGATTGTTTTTATAACTCACAATTGGCGAATGATTATTTGACTAAAAAACAGCAGAGAATTACCAGCAATCGTGATTTTAAATAAATACAATAAATTTTCAGTGTTGATACAACCGGGTATTGCAATTTATCGCAGTAATTATTTATAAATCAGTTCAGAGTAGCTACGGTAGGTATATAAATATACACTGATAAATACTTAGTTTCGAAGGTATGCTATACAAATAGTTGTGGTGTAAACGTTCGCGAAGGGTTTAGATCTTGATTCGTTGAACCAAAATAATTAAATTGTAGAAATTCCGACGTAGTTCCGGGAACCGATATATTGTCTTACTATTGTTCTGAGGTTAAGAAGGGGAATTAATCAACATATTGTTAAGTGAACTGCAACAACAACGTTATTGTTGTATGCCATAAATTTATCTTCTTAGTTTATAGGTTCTGAATGTTGGCGATCATCATAGCCATTTTTACGTTGTTGACTGTTTAACATTTTTTTCCTTTTGTCGTAAACTTTCAGAAATTTATCAAATGGAAAACCACGGAAAAAATCACGGTCTTTCATTTGCAAGAACAAACTGTACAATTTTACTACGAAAGGAATGAAGTAGCTTCTGTATATGAAAAAAAAAAAATCTTTAACAGTTGCATACAAAGATTTGAAGTTGAAGACTTTGTTATATATAGTCCCAAGATTCCTAAGAGGAACATAGGGCTTCCACAAAGTGTCTCCAGCGAACTCTATTTCTGGCTAGTGCTTTGATTTCAAGCCAGGATTTTCCCATTTTTCTCCCTTCGTCCAGTACTGTCCTTCTCCAAGTTCCCTTAGGTCTTTCTACTTTCCGTCGGCCTTGGGGATTCCAATCCAGCGCTGTCCTGGCAATGTCATTTGGCGGTCTACGGAGTGTGTGGCCCAGCCATCTCCATTTTCTTCGCCTTATTTGCTTTATGACATTTTCTTGGTTGCTTTGGTTCCATAAATTTTCATTGGAGATTCGGTTAGGCCAAAATATACGAAGGATTTTTCGTAACGCTCTATTGATGAAAACTTGTAATTGGTGTACTATGGGTGCTGATATCTTCCACGTTTCGCAGCCATACAGTAATACAGCTTTTACATTTGTGTTGAAGATTTTTAGTTTCGTTTTAGTTGGGTAAATCCTGGATTTCCATATGTTGTTAAGCATGTTGTAGGCGTTGCGAGCCTTATTTATTCTTTCATGTACATCACGCTCTGTACCCCCATTACAGTCAATTATGCTGCCCAGATATACAAATTCCGCTACTCTCTCAATTTCCTGGTCGTTGATCATAATAGGTTGGTTGTTTCTGGTACCAAATCGCATTTCTTTGGTTTTGTTGATGTTTATTTCTAGACCAACCTTCTTTGATTCTTCTTGTACTTTGTTTACTTGGAGTTGCATGTCCTGTTTTGTATGTGCTAGGAGGCATATATCATCAGCGTAATCTAGGTGAAGGCTTTGTTAGGTTTGTACTATTTTTTATAGTTGATGAGTGTGGTTACAGTTTAAAATCATATTTAATGATACGGCTGGACTTCTTCTTCTTCTTAGAGTGCCGTCTTCCTACGGAGGTTAGCAATCATAATGGCTATTTTTATTTTTGAACTTGCTGCTCTAAACAAATCAATCGATCTGCATCGATCCTAAGAAGGAATGCTAAGAAAGAGATAAGGCAAAATAAATCAAGATGGGTAGATAAAAAATGCAGGAAATAGATCAGGAAAGAACAAACAGAAATACGAAAAGTTTTTACAAGAAGATTAAAGAACAAAACAAAAAATACAAGGGCAAAACAAACGGAATAAAAAATAGAGAGGGAATAGTGATAATAGAGGACCAAGAATACAAGCAAGTATGGAGAGATTATTACAGAGAGCTCTTAACGGAGGAAACAACAGAAGAAGAAGTTCATAACGAGGAGGAAACGATACACGAAGAAGAAGCAGATGAAGTAGATGAAGTAGACATCGAAATTTTAAAAGAACCAACATTAGAGGAATTGGATGAAGTAATACAGAGAAGCAAAAATGGAAAAGCCCCTGTTAAAGATGGAATTAATATGGAACTAATAAAATACGGGGGAAGGGAACTAAGAGGAAAAATACTGGCACTATTAAAAAATATATGGAAAGAAGAGAAAATGCCAGGGAACTGGGAGGTAGGGCAGATCATACCAGTACATAAAAAGGGAGACCAACAAATCTGTGAAAATTATAGAGGAATCACATTACTAAATACAACATATAAAATATTGACATCAATAATAAAAAAGTTATCAAAGATCACAAAGAAGACAATAGGACAGTACCAATGTGGATTCACAGAAGGAAGATCTACAATAGATGCAATACACCCAATAAAACAAATAATGGAAAAAGCAAACGAGTATAAATTAGAATTGGAAATGTTATTCATAGACTTCAAACAGGCATTTGATTCAATTAAAAGGAACGTATTAATGATAGCACTTAAAAAATTAAAAATTTCACATAAACTCAGAAAATTAATAGAAATGACAATGAGAACTACAAATATAAGCATAAAGACACAAAGAGGAGAGACAGAGGAATTCAGTATAAATAAAGGGATGAAACAAGAAGATGCCTTATCAACAACGCTATTTAATCTAGCATTAGAATATGTACTGCGAAATATAAATAAAGGAAATCTCAGAACAAGAGGTGGTCAAATAATTGCATATGCAGACGATATTGTTATTATTGCAAAGCACAGAAAAATAATGAAAGAAATGCTTGAAGAAATATGAAAGAAAGGGGAGGTAATGGGACTAAGATTAAATCAAGAAAAGACAAAAATATTAAGATTAGGGAAAAACCAATGAAAGAAAAAATCAAAATAGGATGTTCTGAGTTTGAATAAGTAGAATACTTCAAATACCTAGGAGTTACAATAAGTAAATCCGGAGAAAGGAAATCCGAAATAAAAGAAAAAATATTAGCAGCGAATAAAGCTTATTTTGCAAACAAAAGATTACTTAAAAGCAAAACACTGACTAAAAAAAGTAAGATGAGCATTTATAACACCATAATTAGACCAATATTATTATATGCAGGAGAAACAATGACGATGGTTCAAAAAGATGAAGAAGACTTAAGAATAGCAGAGAGAAGGATTATGGGAACCAAACTAGGACCAATCAGAACAGAGCAAAATGAATATAGAAGCAGAACAAATGCAGAAATTAAAGAAGAACTTAAGGAAGACATCGTAACTAAAATAAAGCAATGCAGAGTTAGATGGTTAGGTCACATTTGGCGAGCAGGCGATGAGGCAGTGACATACGCAATGATAGAATGGAATCCAGGAAAAGGAAAGAGAAGGGGAAGACCGAGATCAAGGTGGCTGCAAGAAGTTGAAAAAGACCTCCAAAGGGCAGGAGTCAGAGAATGGAGAGGAAGAACTAGAGACAGGAAAAAATGGAGAGATATTGTCAAGAAGATAAGATCAACAAAAAAGACTGATTCACTTAAGAAATAGGATCTAAAAAGCATTTGCGGTTTAACCCCACACTGGGATGTATAGCCATTATATATATATGAGTAAACAAGACTATTGGGTTAATTTTTTGTAGTGTAGGTCAAACAATCGACGTAGTTAATACATTTTTCGATAAAGTATAATTTTATACTCGGATGTCATGTTAGCGAATCGTTTATTCGAACGATACCGGTTTAATTGAACAAATATACTCTATTATATATGTATATCAAAAGCGCAATGTTTCAACACGTAAATAAGAACGTTTCTGTATATTTATGAAGGAAATATGAGAACTGACAGTTTTATAGTTAGTTTTCGAAAAGTTTCGCTATATATTATGGATGAAGCTACTCGGTTATAATTTTAAATCGTTCGACAAAAGTTCAAAACTGTTTTTGATAATATTTGTTCTTTAAGGCTTTGCCTTTTTTTTATTTTTTAATGTCTTGACTTCAGCCTAGTACACTAGTTATTTTTGTACAATAATTTATAAAATTAATCGAGCGAGCAACAAAGGAGTTAGCTTTTATGATTTACGCCAGAATTGAACGAATTATTCCATGTAGCAGAAGATAGAAAAGCCTTTACAATAATGGTCGCCAACTTCGGACGCCCTAGAACTGTGGATACACAAAAGACTGCTACAAACACCAAACTGGCTATAGATATCTTTACTGGTTGGACCACAATTCGGTACAGTTGTGATCCTCCTCCTCCTAAGTGCCTTCTCTGTTGAGGTTGGCTATCAATATGGCAAATTTCTCTCTGTTCTGGGCTCGATGAATTAATTCATTTCCTCTTGTGTGAGTCAAATCTCTGATGTTTCGTAGCCAAGATTTTTTCTTTCGTCCTATGCCCCTTTTACCTTCAATCTTGCCTTCTACTATTACCTGGAGCTGCTCAAATTTCTTATGACGTCTTTCTAATTTTGATAGTATTGACCAAAGGAAGGCGTGTGTTTATTACTCTCAGTACTTTTTCACTCGTAGATATGTTGGTCTAGCTTATTCTTAACATTCGCATTTTAAATGAATTGAATTTGTTGACGTCATACTGTTTTAATGTCCAGGTCTCACAGCCATATAGTAATAGAGACCACACATAACACTTTAGATGTGAACATAGACATCAGACTGCTTTATTAAATGGGCACGTTTTCTGTGAATTTCAGTTAGAACTTGAAATATCAACAGAGTAGGTAGCGGCATAATTTTGAATTTGATAAAGAAAGGTCGGCAGTGTTCTAGATACCTTCTTCTTCAATTTCCACTCCTATCGGAGATTGGAAATCATTCTGGCAATTATAATTTTATTGGTTACTCGCCTGAATAGTTCAATTGAACTGCATCCAAACCGTTCACGGAGATTGCGTAGCCACGAGATTTTACGTCTTCCTACGCTTCTTCTACCTTTGATTTTACCCTACATTATATTCCTTAGTAGTTCGTACTTTTCACCTCTCATGATGTGCCCCAAGTATTCCAATTTCCTGATTTTTATGGAATTTAAAACTTCGCATTGTTTTCCTAGTTGTTCGAGAACTTGTTGATTTTCTCAGGATTCTGCGAACATTCACACTTCAAATGCCTCTAATTTTTTGGTATCAATCTTTTTCAACGTCCATGACTCCATTCCGTAGAACAGTACAGAAAGTACGTAACATCTCATCAGGCGAAGTTGCATTTCAAGGCTCAAATCTCTTCCTCAGAACACTCTCTTCATTTTAGTGAATATGGATCTGGCGTTTTCTATTCTTATTTTGATTTCTGCTGAGCTATCGTTGTCTTCATTTATAAAAGTGCCTAAATATTTGTATTTGCTAACTCGATCGATAATTTCATTGTGTAAATATAAATTTTGGACATTGTGTTGATTTCGATATTACCATAAATTTAGTTTTCTTTATGTTCAAAGATAGTCCATATTCTTCGCTGCAGTCTGCTATCTTATCCACCGATGTCTGTAGCTCTTCAAGTGTTTCTGCGATCAGAACGGTGTCGTCGGCAAATCTCAGAGTGTTTAATCTAACACCATTTATTTTAATACCATACGGATTGCTCAGAGAGTGTTCTATTTATTACGTCTTCGAAATAGAGATTAAACAGGTTTGGTGACAGTATACACCCTTGTCTAACACCTCGCTTTATTTCAATTTCTTCAGTGGTATTATTCTCTACTCTCACTACTGCTTTCTGATTGTAGTACATATTTGTTATTAGTCTGATGTCTCGTTTATCTAAATTCTTTTCTGTCAGGAGTTTGATTAGGTGTTCATGCCGCACTTTATCAAAGGCGTTGTTGTAATCTATGAAACACATGAATACATCTTGATTTATGTCAAGACATCTTTGAGACATAACGTTCAGTGCAAACAACGCCTCTCTTGTTCCGAGTCCATTTCGGAATCCAAACTGGGTATTATTGATGTTCATTTCCAGTTTTCTGTGTACTCTAGAGTGTATAATTTTCAGGAATATTTTCAGTACATGGCTCATCAAACTGATTGTATGGTAATCACTACATTGTTTGGCATTTATCTTTTTTGATATAATAACAAAGGTGGATAAAAGCCATTCTTGTGGTATTTTTCCTGATGTATAAATGCTATTGAAAAGTTCAACTACAATGTGAATCGAGACTTTTTCTATTAGTTTAAGGATTTAAGGATTTCTATTAGTTTAGGTGATTACACCATTGCACGGGTGTTATTTCAGCAGTTTTTCGTACTTTTTTTAGTGGAAAATGCTTTAATATTAAATTGTTATAAGTTTCGTTAAGAAAGACTGTCAAAAAATCAGGATTATTAGATCCTAGAAAAAGTTCACATTAATCAGAAGAAGTAATAAACGGTTGAAACGTTTGATTAGTGTCAACAACCACCTACTGTACCATTTTTTTGTAATTACTTACACAAAAACATTAATTTAACAAAAAGCCCACGAAAGCAATATTTTTCTATGTAATGAAGTAATATAATTAATTATAAAATATACATTTATTCAAAAGAAAATCAAAAGTTCTGATTGATAATAGTTTTGTTATTATGTTGTTGGGAAATTATTTGACCATTCACGTTAATAAATAAACCACTTTATCAACAACCTAATGGCGTAAATAAACAGTCGTGACAAACCCTTTTGCTAAAGGTTGATTAAGTTCTCTAAAAGCTTTCGATAAATACGGCAAATAAACAGTCAATATTTAATGAAGATGGCGGCAATGAAACAACACATGATGGAACTTTTTTAATCTTGCTGTTAGCTTGTTTGTGGAACGTGAAGTGATATGAATATACGAGTATATTAAGGTCCGATACCAGATCATCTCTTTAGAAAAATTTATAATTTAAAATAGAGCATAAAGTGTTATTGTTATTTGCATACTGTTTATTTTGTACTCAAATTAGATTAATTTTTTTTTATTTTTATGACTTCTTTATTACGTTTTTTAGTCAATTTATGTCAATTTAGTTTTTATTTGGCTGTATTTTCTTACTTTAAAGTCTGAATACAGTGATGCTGTAGCTATCACACGCATTTCTCATAAATATTACTTACACCTTACCATATATATACAGAATATCTCACCAAAACTGATACAATTATTTAACTTTATTTTTGACTTTAATTTAATTGTTTGCAAATAAAACAATTCTAACAAGTAATTCAGCTTTCTCTAAACTCAAAGACAAAACCTTATGTCAAATATAGTCTATATTATCTCTTGCACAAATTGTAATTTGTAATATATTGGCCATTCATCAAGACGATTAAGGGACCGTATTACCTCCCACAAGAGTGATTCGAGGAAATATCCTGATAGATGTAGTTTAGCTATCCAAATTAACCAAAACAATCACATAATGAGTTCCACAGAAGCCAAGGTACTGTAATAGAGAATAATAATTCGCAAGAAAACTGAATTTCCTGTAGTAGGCTATATACAATAAATCACAAAAATTTTAATTAAAATTTTTTTTTATAAAAGGTATAATAATATAAAAGACCTTCTTCAGGCTACATCTCAGAACATTTTCGGAATGACTATTCCATTAGCAGTGCTTTGACCTAAAATAAGTATTACCACTTTAATTAAAAAAACGTGAAGGGTAAATTTTTGGCGAAGGTGCAAAAGATACATCTAACTCTAATCTTGAACAACGCGATTTGATTGATTATAGTTACTGTTATGCGATGTACAGTGCGAATTTTTCATTTGTTTGTATCATTGTTATGGTAGTCAGGGCTGTCTATAAGTGCTTCCTTAAAAGTGAATTTTTTATTGTTGAAATAATGTCTACAGTGTTTTGTTTATAAAAAATGGCAGGGTAAGTAAGTTTTTTGTTAAACTAATTAATGTTTTTAAATGGTTTTGAATGTTTAGTAGCTAAAAATGACATTTGTCACATTGGTACTTGAGAGTACCGTTAGGCATAATTGTAATATATTTTTTTCATTTCAGACATTGTCCATAGTGGCGGGAAAAAATGGTTTGACTGATACTGATTTGTTAGAACTTATAAAAAATGATGATTTTGGTGATTTTTTGCCTCCATTAGATAATGCAAAAGGTACTGGTGTTGTTATATGCACCTACTGCAGACAAATCAGACGAAGAGATCGAAACTTTCTATTCGGAACTAAGTGTGTTCTAAAAAATCTTCACAAAAACGAAATAAAAATGCTTATAGGAGACTTGAATGCCAAAGTGGGAAAGGGTAGATGTGGAGAAACCGTAGGACCCTTTGGACTGGGGGGAACGAAACGAACGCGGAGATCGTCTAATCACCTTCGCTGTGGAAGAATAACTGGTAATCACCAACACTTTCTTTAAACTACCAGCTAGGAAATTATATACGTGGAGATCACCTCAAGACACCCCAGGTCACATCATCAGAAACCAAATTGATTACATTATGGTGAATAAAATATTCAGAAACTCAATAACATCAGCCAAAACATATCCTGGTGCTGATATCGGGTGGGACCATAATCCACTGGTAGTTAACATAAGTCTAAAGCTGAAGAAGATAGAGTGCAAAAGCAAGAAAATACGATTTAGGACCATTAAAAAATGAAGACACCAGGCACCAGATACAAACCTATATAGAAAAAGAATTTAAAAATATAGACAAAGCTAATGAACGAAATGGCAAAACTACAATAAATTAACCAGACAATCCTAGATAAACATCTTCGCCCAACAACGCAACGGTTAAAAAGAAAGAGTGGATTACTAATAAAATCCTAAATATGATGCAGAACTGTCTCGAATAGTCTAGAACTTTTTTTTTATAGCGGCCTGTTTCCAGAAAGTTCGATTGGTAGTCGACCGCTTTCATATCGGAGGGGGACCCATCGTGTCAGGTAGGTTTTACCTGGAATTTCTACCATCAGGTCAAATCTAGAACATATAAGAATTAAACAACATGTTTACAGGTTTTTTTTTAATATGACTAATTTTTACGTAACAATAGTTTCGTTATAGCTAAAAAAGTATTAGAGTCACCTCCAAAATATTTGTTGAATTTTCGTAGAGACCTTACTAATAGCCTCTGTTTTGCTTCTCCCCACAGAACAGGCAAGACTCCAAGAGGAAAAAACGGCGACAAAATTTTAGCGTTTCTTCGAAAATAAGATTGTCCACTAGAGGAAATCACTGACCAAAATTTGTTGTATGTTCGTTACATCGGCGGAGATATTATTGAAGAAGTGATTTTGTACTCCCAATCTTTGATAGCAGGTACTACTTCTGAGAATATATTTATTTCAATATCAAATTTTGTTGAAAAACATGACTTGGATTGGAATAAACTCATTGGACTTTGCACAGATGGCGCACCTGCAATGCTAGGTGTACGATCGGGCTTAGCTAAAAAGCTCAAAGAAAAAAATCCTGCAATGGTTAGTACACATTGTGTTATTCATCGGCAAGCTTTGGCTTCCAAAACATTACCACAGAAATTACGCCAGACTTTGAACTCGGCTATAAGGATTGTAAACTACATTAAGAGCAGCGCTTTGAACAGTCGTTTATTTACTTTACTTTGCGAGGATCTCGATTCTGATCACAAAGTTCTTCTGTTCCATACAGAAGTACGCTGGCTATCCAAAGGCAACATGTTGGCTCGCCTTTATGAATTGAAAGAAGAAGTAATTCTTTTTCTCGAGTTCAAAGAAAAACACGATTTCTTCACAATTTTCAAAGATGACACATTTCAATGGAGGTTGGCTTATTTGGCTGACATATTCGATGCCTTGAATGAACTAAACTTAAAACTTCAGGGCAGTAACGGCACTATAATAAGCAATTATGATTATATTCAGGGGTTCATATCAAAGCTTCAACTTTGGAATCAAAAAATCTCTTCTGAAAATGTTATGTCTTTTTCTCGGCTGTTCGAAGCAATTAAAAATAATATACTTGACGCAAATTTGAAAGCTGACATAAAAACTCATGTGCAAGCGCTGAAAGACGAATTTCGCCGATACTATCGAGACATCAATTCAGAGTCACCAATATGGCGTATGACAAGAAATGCATTTGTTGTTGATGTGTTCCAATTACCAGAAGAAATTCAGGAAGAATTTCTAGATATGATGGCTGACTCGTCCATGAAAGATGACTTCCATCTCTTGACATTGAAGAAATTTTGGATTAAAAGATTGCCTGTTAATTCGAAGGTTGCCTCTCTTGCTTTACGAATACTAGTTCCTTTTTCTTCAACTTACTTATGTGAGACAGGCTTTTCTGCTCTAGTTTTAATTAAAACTAAACAGCAAAATCGTCTTGATTCAAAAATTAAAATTAATTTAAAATTTATAACATAATAGTCTCTCAATACAAAAAATGCTCTTAATATAATCCTAAAATGCCACAGGTAAAAATAATGTTAGGTAAAAAAAAATAGATGCAATCTAACAGTACCTCGATTCGTATTTTTCATTATCTGTATCCCCCCTAAGCTATTAAATACCTGTAATAAATTTTCAACCAAACACGTTATTGTTAACAAAATGTTAAAAATAGTTTATTGTGTATGGATACTTCTTGTTTTGTGTAATTTTTGTTCCTGTCTATTTTATTCCACATTGTTCGCCATCAATGCACAAAAATTAGAATAGGGATTCTGGGATTACCGTTCCATTAAACGAAACTGCACGCTATTAGTATTTAATGACAATAGGGTGGATAATTTTTTAAAATAACGCTTTGACAGCAGATGCTACCATTTATTTTTTCATTATTCGGTGCGTTGGGCTTTAACAATCTTTGTTAATTTCATTTATGAAATTTGCAAAATGGGAAATATTAATGTTTCAAATTGTTAGTGTTTCGTTCAAGGTCGTTCGAATTCGTCCACTGACAAGTAAATCCAATTAAAAATAAAATCGTTGTCATGTTCTTCGATATTATTTTATGTAATATACTCGTATATGCAATTGATAGACATCATTTTAGCATCCAGGATCCATTATTTACAGAGCTTGATTGATGTTCAAAAAATACAAAGCGTCGCAAATAATTGCCTTTTGTTTTAGTTATTATTATTTTTTTTTTAATTACGTTGGGTCACTACACTCTCGAGCAGACACATCGGATATGTTAAGCGACTCTATGTAAACACTATTACGAACTTACAGATTTTGGAGCACTTTACTTTTGTTTATATTTCAAAACCAGAAATTAAACAAACTGATGGTCCCCTACTTGATACTCGCCGATTCACATTTGAAGTGAATGTCCCTCATCACCACCTCTCATGCATTCCGAGCGACATTTTACGCGAAAACGGTTTTTTATTTGTCTTTTTTATGGATGTTGCCATGAAGCGCATTACGTAAAACTTTTCGTATAAAAAGTATTTGGCAAGACGAGCGTATTTGTTTAAAAACGAGCCCTCTATCACTTATGGTTACACGGCAAATGTATACCAACTTTGACCTTCAATATCTCGGCAACCAGTAAGCCGAATGTATCTTTTTGTTTTTTAAAAGAAGCGTCTTTTAATGTTCTTTAAGTGTATACATTTTGAAATTGATATGTTTAAAGCTCGTCAAGTTATTTAATTTGTTTATAAGCCTAAAAAATGTTTATAACTTTAAAAAAATTTCTAGTATCTCCTAGTAAACCGATTTAAATTTTACAAAAAGCGTTTAAAAGTTTGAGACTTCCTTTATATGTAAAAAAAATTGCAACTATCTTAGGGCCTTATTTAGGGCCTACTATGAATTTGAAAATTTTCGATTTTTTTCCAGTAGGCTGGATTGCAAAATTATTATGCAAAACCTATTCGACCGATCTTAACAAAATTTAGCACACGTTTTAAACATATTAAAAAGTTTTTCTAGGCGGAATATGGAACTTATAAGTCAAGTGTAGAAAGTCGAAATCATTTAAAGGATTAACTTCATTTTTTTGTACTTTTTTTTTTCAATTATTGCTTTTTTTTCAACAATAACCATTAAATTTTTAATTTCTAGCTAACAAAATATTGTGTAAAATTTAATAACGAAACTTTTAACTACCTATAATTTTTTCTCTAGGATCAATATTTTCCGAATTATCAATGAAAATAGTTGCAAAAAAATGAGAAATTTTCAATTGTTTTCAGATTTGGTTAAATAAAAAATTTAGCACAGGGTTTGCGACTGGCGCATATAGTGATTATCGATAATGGGCACATCCTGAAGGGATTCCAGCAAAAAAATAGCTTCCCTTCGAAAATAGCCAATCCAAAACAGATCCCGCCTAGACTGAGTCATAGTGTATTCTCTTGGTATTATATTTTTTTTTCTTTGTCGACCAAGACCTAGTTGATTTTTCAACCAAAGAACCATTGCGGTCCCAAGTACTTTGAAAATTTCACTGGTTGAAAAATCAACTGGTTGTTAAATTTGTTAAGGATATTGTGATACTAAATAAAAAAACCACTTTAGCCAACGTTTTATTCAAAAGACAATCATTGTGAGAATTATTACCAATGGAAAGGTGTAAAACATTCCAAACAATGAGCAGCATCTCATTTTCTGAATATTATGTGAGATGGCTTTGGCTTCTCTGTGCTACAGAAAGCACATTGCCGAAAGGTACCTTTTACAGGTAAATGTTTACCAACCATCGAACTTCCAACCACAGGATCAGTAGACACAGAAATGTTGTTGCTACAGGATCCCTTTCTACTCGAAAAATTATGTATGAACTCATTGGCAAAAAAGCTGCGATATGCCAAATGTGACATAGGCTTGCGTGAATTTCTTTTGATTCTAAGATTGTACAATATATAACTGTTTACTACTGTAGCATTTAGGAGTACTACAATAGTTTCATCCATCTTTTCTGGATTTCCAAGTGAGCGTAGCAAGAAAGCATCTGATCGAATCTATCGACGCCCCCCCCCCATAAACCGATTGTAATTAGTTGTAATTAGATTGGTCATTAGTTATACCATCAATTCATCTGTAGTGTTGGGATCTAGCTCTTGTAGCTTGTCAATCCTGAGTCTGGACATTCTGAAACAGAAACTTCATTTACTATAACAACAAATTTAATGTTGCTGTTATTACCAATGTTTTATAATTATTATTTTGTTATAATAATTGCTATCATTATTATACACACAAAATAAATAATTGCCAGTTTAAAATCAACTAACATGGCAGTATGAACTGGATATAATTTGATATAACATCTCAGCCGAAACTTTATATACTAATTTAGGATTGTATTTCATACATATAATGTTTAGTAAATGAAAATAAGCTTAAATAATTTTGCACTACTAATTAAACACTACTAATTTGAAAATTAAAACACAAATAAAAGCACTCGTAACCTAAAACGTTTGCAGTCTAACAATAGTTTATTGTGTTTATCACTAATAAGCTGCATTTCGTTTGCTTTACATAATGTGACAACGTTCTGTATAAACAAATATAATATAAAATAATTAAAACTTACCTAAATTGAAACAACAAAGGAGAACACATGTAAGACAGCTAGTACACTAAAGTCGCACTGGTTGAATTATAAGCCACTTGTGACCATAGTTCGCGCGCGTTTATATTTACTGTTACTGACTCATCGAAAGAACGTCCCTTAGACAGAATCGTGATAAATGGCTTATTCACAAACCTGTGTGATATTTAGAAAACAGTGATTCATAACCGATTGATATATCGACCAGAAAACGTTAAAGGGTTAAAAGAGCTTAAGGCACTGAGCACGAAAAAGAGGAAAAGATTTCCTTGTTTTTAAAACTTTTTTAAAATCCAATTTTAGAATCATTCAGGTTCTAATAATAAAAAATTAAATTTTTTTATCCATTTTATAGAAAGTAGAGGATTGTAACGTAACTTGACCCTGTATTGACCATCGGAAAATATTAAGCTTTGTGTTTCAATTTGTTTTGACAGGTTATAAATAAAGTTAAAAACTTAAGAGGAATTCTGCTCTTAACACCATTGAAAATAAAACCAGTCGGTGTTCAATTTTTTCACATGCGAAAAATCATGTCATTTTTTCGCTGTATTACTAACCACAATTCTACCACAATTTAACAATTATTTCCTACCCTTCAACCCTTCCTACTCACATTTTAACCCCACTCCATTACAAATACAGACAGTTGTACGATAGCACAGAGGAAATACTCTCTCTCTCTTGATTATTGGCTGCCGTTAGGGCCAGTCGTGCTCTTTGCCTGTTAGCTATCGCTTGGTACAGACGTATCTCTCTTGTCTGTCGACTGTCGTTGAGGACAGTCCACTCTCTCTCTCTTTGCTTTTTGAGAAGAACAGTCGCTTCCTTGGCTGTTTTCTATCGCTAAAAAGACAGTCTCTACTGTTAACTGCCGCTAACTAATTATCTCTTTAGCGCTTTTAGTTACGCAAAAAATACCGCAAATACTATTTTAAATCGTGTGCAGACACAAAATGTGCTCTATCTCGTGATATCAGTGTTAGTACCGCGAAACATGTGTTTAGAAACCGGTGCCACGACAGATTCCGCATAAGAAGAAAAACGGCGAGTGTGTGGAGCAGAAAAAATATTGGTAAGACTTTGTATAAACTTAATTTGCTATTGTCTGTATAACCTTTACTACATATCCTAATTTATTTCAACCAGCCTTATATAATAAAGTCCATATACACTGAAATTATACTCATAATTTCCCATATATGTACACAATTTTTGTACAGTCGGTACTACTCTAACACTTATTTCGATTTCTATTTAGCTGATAATTCCATTACATTAAATGAGAGTATTTAACTGCCAAAAATGAAGCCTACAGAAAGATGCTTACTCGAACTAAAACGACTGTAGAGAATTACCATACAAGGAGAAGATAAGAAAAGAGGATGCACAAGAGAAATAAACGAAACCACTTAAATAAGAGATTTAAATATATAGAAAACCTCAACAAAGAAAAAGAATTCAGAGCATTCTAAAAAAAAATAAAAACAATAAAAGAGAATTCAAAGATATTTTAACCAGGCACTTAATATAGAGGAAGAAGAAGAAAACCTGGACGACGAAAGAAATGAATTAAGGGGAACAGACGAGAGGGAAAAGGAACCACCAACGATTTTTGAAGTTAAAGATGCAGTTAAAAAACTAGCCAGAAAGAAATTACCCGGAATTGATAATCTCCCAGCTGAACTAGATAAAGAAGGTAGCCACGATTCCATAATGGAATTATAGCAGCTTATAAAAGAAATCCTTCCCCAATGATTGAAATATTGGAATACTTTGCACCATACACAAAAAAGGAGATATCTTTGAATGCTCTAACCATAGAGGTTAGAGGTAATACATCCGAAATACCTAATCCAGGTATTTCGGATGAGCCATATCATGATTAGATAGGTACTTCCTTACACATTCAATTAAATGTTCATTATTCATTGTAGAATATAACTATAATATTTTAATACATATATAAACACACCGACAAGCTGTATTGGTTAAAAATAAACAAAATGCAATAGTTCCTCGTAAATAGCAGGTTACGACCTTTGAAAAGTAGTTTATGTTAGGACGGAATGGGGCGGACAGGGGACGGATACGGGAAAAGAATCGTCACCCACGGGTGAGTCCAGTTGGTAGACTGCGCCCGTTCCCGTTGGTGCCCCTTCCCGTTATACTATAGACTACCCAATATCTTTCACACGATTCTTCAACGTGTCTCTCAGGACAGCCGTTTCGTACACGAACCGATCTAACATAAATCAGGCTTTACTTAGAAATTAATTAAGTTTAGTTTTATTATACAAAGGAAAATCCAGTGCAAGAGAATTGTAGGTAGGAGAAGAATCTCATGGTTGCATAAGTACGGATGCACATCAGTCGAACTATTCAGAGCGGCAGTATGTAAGATCAGAATAGCCATGATAATTGTCAACCTCCGTCGCGGAGATAGAACGTAAAGAAGAAGAAGTTTTATTATCCACAAAATATAAAAGCCGAATTCCACAACAAAATTACAATCATAATACAACTAAAAATCTATTATACTCTGTTTTTGTTTAAACTCCTGTACAAATTCACCGTTTTTCTTCTAGTACGTGTCAAACATCCAATAGCGAATAAATGCAAATGCCACATCGGTATGTATAAGATGTTCTTGTCTCGCCTACGGATAGACTCTGGATAAATGCATTTATGGATTGACCTAAAACGCAACATAAATATTGGAATACGTGTTTAATTTTTAAACAGTACCAATGCAAACGTCAGAAACACACCCTTTGCGTGACTGGAGACATCGAACTTAATAGTTTATTCAAATTTTCTACTATTTACTTTCTATAACAATTTTTGTAAAGTGATTTTGCTATTGCTATTAAAAATTTATTGATAAATTTAATGTAGATAAATACAAATCAGTACAATCTATTGGCATTTTCTATTATCATTTTTAATGAATCAAATGTTTTCTTTTTCAGGAATATTGATGGAAAAGATACACAAGGATTTTGGTTTATTACATTGAATTAATAGCATTATTAAAGTTGTTATATTTGTTGAGGATATATTGGTAAGAATGCTTTTGAAGTCAGCTGCTATTCCGTGTATTTTTCTTTCTTCTTCTAAGTAAGGGTAGACAAGCTGAGTATATTTTGATGTCTTCTTCTTCTTATGTTAGGACGACCTGTGTTTTCCTCAATGCAGCATCAGTTGAGACGACGAAGACTAACTTTCGTACCATCTCGTAGGCAGTGTTCCAGGCTGTCGAGATGTTTTTTGGGCGTGGTTCTTTGGAAATTTCGGCTAACCGATCATCTGGAATTTTGTTAACATTGTTTTTCTATCTCCATCGTCCTCTTCCGTTTCTTTCCCATCGTATTACGTCTTTATTACGACATTATGTGGCTTGTAGATCAGCCCTAACAATTAATAATCTTTATTATAAGATAAAAGATAAGACTCCCATAGATAGGCTTAGTAACATTGTCTACAACATTCCATGGCTCTATTGCAGCAATTCCTACATCGGCCAAACATCTCAATTATTTAAATCACGTATTACACTACACAAAAGTGATTCTTGATTTCACCCTGACCGCTGTGCATTAGCCAAACATGTCCATTCCACTGGTCATCTCATAGACTATAGTATCCCTACAATTCTCCACCGTGAGAATAATAAATCTAAAAGAGAGTTCATTGAAATGTCTTATATTTTCCTTAACGATTTTTCCATCAATGTTAAGAGTGACATTAAGAATCTAAGCGATATATACCACTTCTTACTTAAATCAGATACCAACAACAATACTACATCACAGATAACTAACTTGACTGATATATCCATTAACAACTAACCTACTTTAATAATAATTTTCATTAACTAAAAAAGATAACATTCCCTTGCTTTTCTTAGATACATCTCAATAAGATATTATTAATCTAAAATTTCAATAAGATATTATTAATCTAATTTCAGTTAAGAAAATCTAAAATAATATTTCCCCAAATTGGGATTTAACTTCATTCGGTTTTACCAATGAACCTTAACGACATAAAGATTCAAAAGTACTACTTGAATTGTCAGCACATGCTTTCTGTTAAATCAGAACCTCACATTTAAACTTTCTAACAATCAAAAATTTAGTTATTGCCGACAATTTAAAGAATTACTTCCTTTTAAATGTAGTTACATTGGGTTTTTCGATTAACCTTGGGTAAACTTTTGCGTTTTAAGTTCAAAGCTACCATACATTTCCAACGTTAAAAAAACTTTTTCTATACATAGTAACAAAAAACACCACTATGTTGTTACTAGCTAAGTTTTTTAACATCCTAACTCAACAATTCTAAGTTACGGTAAGATCAATAATGTTTTTTAATAGATAATATATGGTAGCTAATTATAATTTATATTCTCTTTCAGCCCTGAAGAAGCCAAATTAATTCTCTTTGGCGAAAACGTTCGGCGAAACAATTGATACTCATTAGAATCTTTCTTGCAGATTTCCCCAATATTTAAGAGTTATGATTGTTCTTCTGATTGTGAAATCAGTTCTCTTGAAACATCAAGAAGCAGAACTAATCTGACTTGACAATGGCAAGTGTGACCTTTCCGAAACGTCGTCAAACAATGGTTTTTCTAAAAACCAAAATTACTTAACGCGGAGTCAAACCCGGAAGGAAAACAACTGGAAATCATATATATATATATATATATATATATATATATATATATATATATATATATACCCTGTTTCCAGATTGAGCTAAAATATCAAATAGAAAGAATAAAAACAATATTCTCCAAAAACAAAAAAGGAGAAACATATAATAATCAACAATTTCTTAATGAATTCTCAACCATCTATGAAGAATTCACTTTTATATTTACAGATGGGTCATTAGAACCCAGTTCAAGGGCAGTAGGGTTTGGAGTTCACATTCCATCAATAAATTATAACTATGCATCTAGACTACATGATCACATACAAATATGCACTACTGAAATTATTGCCATTAATAAGGCAGTAGAAGTTTGCTTAGAAAAAAATATTAAAAAAGCAATAATAGTCTCTGATGCAAAATGTGCAATTCAAAAATTACAAAGTACCTGTTGGGGAACAAATAACCACATTGTAAATTTAACTAAAAGATTAATACTTGAGGCAAATGAAGCAGGACTTGATAATATTATAGCCTGGATTCCAGTCCACTCAGGAGTAAAAGAGAATATTGTGGCAGATCAATTGGCGAATATAGGTAGAACCCTAAACATCCCAGCTAACATAAAAATTGATAAAATGGACTATCTTCCATTTCTTACTTAAACACTAATAAATGAATTTAAACTTGATTGGCTTAAACAGTTTAAACAAAAGGGAAAGTGGTGTCAACAATGCCAAAGCGAATTCTCTATAAAACCATGGTTTCATAAGTTTGACTTTGTAGACCGTAGACACGTGACAACAATTAGGTTACGAACAGGACATTGTTTGGCGCCAGATCATCTATTTAAAATTAACTGTATTGATTCCCGTTTTTGTGAGTGTGGTCAAATAGGAAGTATAATACATATCTTGCTAGAGTGTCCGATCAATAAGATACCACTATTTGATTTATATCAAAAACTTATTAAAGATGGATGCAAAAAGCCCATTTCAGTACAAAATATTTTCCACAATATCAATGTTAAAACCTTGAAAACGATTGTTAAGTTTATCAATATTTTCCAAATTAAAATGTAAGTAAAATATAAATAAATACCCAACCTGACCTATCCTTTAACCACTGATGTCCTGTCCAATATGCCAAATTCCAGATATACCTTACATAGCTTAATAGATGGAACAAGAAAAATCTATATCAATAATGACATATAGAGTTATTTTAAAATATCCACTATAAATTGTCCTAAATAGTTGTTGTTGTTGTTTGTTTGTGTTTAAATGACTGCGGACACTAAATCCATTCGCCAATCTTACAATTTGAGGTGTAGTGTGTGTGTGTGTGTGTGTGTGTGTGTGTGTGTGTGTGTGTGTGTGTGTGTGTGTGTGTGTGTGTGTGTGTGTGTGTGTGTAGAGTAATTGTCTTGATACTTAGCAAAGTCGACGTCATTGTCTTTGCTAAGAGACGCTAATTGTATCCGAACGTCTGCGGTCCCTCCGGTGTGTACCGATCACGCGAGGATAGAAATTATTTTCATTTATTAATTTTTTTAATAAACGAAAATTTCCACCCAGGTGGGATTCGAACTCACGACCTTTAGATTTAAAGGCAGGCGCTCTTACCACTGAGCCACAGAGGGGGTTTCCCTAAATAGTTGAAGGGAATATGGTTATTTCCAGCCAGAATCTCTGTGAGGAGAATGCCCTTCTATAATTGAAATGAAAATATATACATGAGTTGGCCACGTACCTAAGAGGTGGAGGCCATAAAGCGAAAAAAGAAGAAGACTATCTGCGTAAAATTATATTTATGCGCATCATTTATTGGATATCTATTTAGCGTATTCTAAACTCCCACCCATTATACATCCGTAAGTAGAATTCGCTTTAATATGCGAATACCCGTGAATGTTCCCCTAATTTTCCAAGTTCTATGTATAATAATCACAGACTTACGTTTTTTTCTGTCACTTCTAGCTTAATGCGTCAGAGAGAATTCGAACAACTATGACGCACTGAAAAAAGGATTTGGGACGGACTATACCGTCTTTTTTCGTTGACTTTAAGACTATATTAAGATATTTAATAAAGTCCATAAGCTTTTTCCGCAGTTGGAGCGTAAATTTATATAAGATTGATTAAATATTGTACGAATGAATAAACAACGATGGTGTATATTCGTTAAATACACTTATAATTTGACTGCAGTAACCCTTAAATCAAACGGACATATCAAAAGCTAGTAAATCACGGAAATATTATTGTCGAACAGGTTGTTAATTATAATGTTTGCATGTGTGTGCCATTCTCTATCGTTTATCAGTTATCATTGATCATTGACGAGGCCCGTTCGTCGATAATGACAAGCTGTTTCTATTGTTAGTCAAGCGACCCATCTGTCTAATTAACAATGCATGCGGTCAAAATTACGAGACTGGTTAGCACATGAATCGGACCAAAGAAATATGCAACACAAGTTTCTGTGTTTGAGCTGCTGTTCATTTTAATTGTGCATGAACAAATGAGGTTGTAGCACAATACCAATGAATGTCAATCTAAAACATAAAACAAATAAACAGGATCACTTTATCGATATTTTAATTTTACGTGCTTTAATCGAAATGCCTAATTGTAGTACACGTATGAACGGGACACGTAGGAATTGACATGTGAACATTAAAAATTTTGACAGTTCAGCATATTTTTCTCATAAACCAGTACTTACTTACTTACTTACTCCATGGCGTTACAACTCTTCTTGTATTTTAGCCGACTCGACAACATGCCTCTCCTGTTTTCTGTCTTGAGCAACCTCCATCCAATTCTCCACGCCCATAGTGCTTAGGTCTCCTGCTATATTATCTCGCCACCGGAGACGAGTGCGTCCGGGTGGTCTCCTTCCAATTGGGACTTCCTCCCACACCAGCCTTACTGTTCGTTCGTCAGAATGTCTTCTGAGGTGTCCCGTCCATTGCAGTCTTCTGGACTTTATTTCTTTTATGACGTTGGAGTCTGGGTAAAGTTCTTCGAGCTCTTAGTTAGTTCTTATCCTATATTGTCCTGATGTTTCATCCAGCATAGGACCGAAGATCTTCCTTAGGATTATTCTTTCCCAAACACATAGTCTTTCTTCGTTTGCCTTTGTTATCGTCCAGGTTTCGCTTCCATACATCACAACAAGTCATGTGATTGTTTTATAGACCTGAATCTTCGTACGTCTTGTTAGTTGTTTCGATTTTGTAAGGTTTTGTCCCTCCAAGATACTTAAATTCTCTAACGCGCTCAAAGTTAAAGTCATCGATGGTGATATTCTGACCGATTCTGTCTCTGCTTTGTTTAGTCCTTCTCGATGAAATACTGTATTCGGTTTTTCGATTCTTGGACTTCTGATTATGTGCTCCAGAGCTAAGTTGTAGAGTTGTGGTGAATGTGCATCTCCCTGTTTTAGTCCATTGTTTATTTCAAATGTCTCCGAGTATTGTTGTCCAACTCTCACCTTACATCGTAACCGTTCCATACACATCCGTATCAAATACTTGTTTAAAATCTATGAACATCTGATGAAGCTCACGATCAATCTCCCAAAATTTTTCCATTATCTGTTTTTTTGTGAATATCTGGTCAATAGTAGATCGGCCCGGTCTGAATTCGCATTGATAATCTCCAACGAATTCTTCTGTTTATGTCTAATTTCTTTTTAGCAGGATGTTTACAAGGATTTTGTAGGTGGTGTGTAGGAGTGATTTGGAGCTGTAAACGACCAAGGGCAGTGGCGCAGAAGATATAATTTTGAATTGTATCAGCTCTTTGATGAGCCAGATGTCATAACGTTCATTAAAACACAGCGACTTAGATAGGCTTGACACATAATACGAATGCCAGAAAATACCATTGCTAAAAAGCTAACCACAGGAACACCTGTAGGAAAAAGAAGCAAAGGCCGACCGCGAATTAGGAGTTTAGATGGAGTAGGAACCGACTTACGAATGTTAAAAATCAGAAGATGGCAACATGTTGCCAAAAACCGAACAGAATGGCGACGAATCTTAGAGCAGGCCAAGATCCACAGAGGATTGTCGAGCCAAAGATGATGATGATGTGTAGGAGTGTTATTCCCCGGTAGTTAATACATTTCTTTTTGTTTCCTTTTTTGTGTATTGGTACAATAACCCCTTTTTCCATTCATCTGGTATTGTTCCTCTCGCCAAACGTCTTGAATTAGCTTGTATATAGATCTGTACAATGCTTTTCCTCCATGTTTTAAGCACTCTGCGGGTATACCATTGCTACCTGGTGACATTATTTTTAAGTTTTTTAATTGCCTGTATTACTTTTTTCTCATGTCGGGTATTGGTCTTCTATTTCAGCTGTATGTACCTCAATGTTTGATGTATTTCTGCTAGATTGGTCGTTCAATAGTTGATAGAAGTATTCCTTCCAGGTTTTTAGGATTTTCTTGTCATCAGTGATAAGCTACCCGCTGTCGTTTTGAAGGAAGTTTCTGTTCTTGCTTGATACCCGGTCTTGATATTTGAAACTCCTTTGAAGAACTGTTTCGCTTGTTTGTTGTTTTTTCTTCTATATCTCTGATTATTTGTTCCTGATACTCCCTCTTCTTCTGTTCTTCTTTGTCTATACATTGTTGTGCACGGAGTTTTGTAGCATATTCCTTCTAGCCATATTTCTTGCTGTTATGGAGTTCAGGCAATCATCATCGAAGCATTTTTTTTGTTTTTTTTTGTGCTCGTCAGAGCTAATTTGATATTTTTTCAAACTGAGTCTATGTTGTTATAGTCTTCTGTTCGTGTTAGAGCGATTTTTTAAAGCCTTTTGAAATTTTTGTTCTGTCTCATTACGTAGAACTTCGGTATTCCATAATTGTGTTGGTGTATTCTTGTATGTTTTTTTGGACGTTATTTTTGTCCTTATCTTTGATTTTACCAGATAATGATCCTTGTCTCCATCAGCTCTTCTTAGGCTTCTTGCGGCTAGACAGTTACTACCCCTCGTGGCATCTACTAGAACATGATGGATCTGATTTCTTGTGACGCAGTCAGCATGCAGCTTGTGATTTATGTCCTGTTTGGGTAGATTATTTATCAGTTCCTCTAGTTTCCCATAGAAGTTACATTTTACATGCTCTTCCTTTTCCTTTGTCGATGCATGCACAGCAACTAGGGAATAGTTATGTAGTTGTCCTTTGAGCCTAATATAACACAGTCTTTCATTAACGGGTTTGAAAGTTAAGACTAACCCCACGAGACTTTCTCTGACTATAAAACCAGTGCCGAATTGACGTTCCCGTTCGCTTCTGCTGAAAAATACTACTGATTTATTAGTTTTTAGTGTACCTTCTCCAGTCCATCTAATCTCTTGTAAAGCAGGTATGTCCATGTTTCTGGATTCAAGTTCTTTGACCACCGGAGTTAGGGCTCCAGGTCGATATAGACTTAGTATGTTCCAGGTTCCTAAATTCATTGTCCTTTGTCGTCGCTTTTGTCATCTTAAAATATTCGTCCTTATCTGAGGCATGTGCTTCGTTTTCATAACTGTGTTTTTTTACAAGAAGGAATAGTTAGTTAATTGCTTAACCAGTCCATCAACCAGTAGTACATAACAAATCATAATACATTGAGGAAATATTAGGGAAAATTGTAAATGAATTTTTATGTCTAGTATTCATTGAACTGTTATAATATATTAATGTAACATTTAAAAAAATATATTTGTCTTCAACATACGGCGGTACTGAGTGTCCATGCCGCTTTATAATTTTTCAACTGCCTTTTAAATGCCAAATAACTTTTAAAAATACAATATGATTTTTCGTCCCAGGTTAAGCACTATAAAAATTGCATCTTTTAAACTACGGAAGATAAATTTGTAACGCCCAATTAGACATACACGACTTTCTCCCGTATATCTTAGTGACTTTTTTTAAAAATAATGGATTAGAAAGTTGACCATGTGCTCGAATTAGTAACTTTTTAAAGTCACATGTCTACTTTACGCCAATCTCTAAGCTAAATACAAATTTATTCTTAAGTCATACAATAAAGCTACCGAGATTTGTTATAAGTATATAGAGTCAGTGTTTGAATTTTCGAAAGACAGGCCATCAACATATGTAAGTTATATTATGTGGCTCCTGTGTGTTGTTTGGATAAGTTTGTGAGTTGCTGGATCTTTGGCAAAGTATGTCTTAATCTTTATTTCCATGACTCTTCATGCGAAATAAGGGTAGCTTCCATCCTTTCTAGACTGCTAGCTTCTTCATCATTGATGAAGGTTTCGGAGCCATGAATATTTCTTACTACCAATTCCTCTTTTTTATACAGTCCTTTATTGGAGGATTCTCTAGTGACTCGGTTTATAAGGAATTGAATATCTTTAATACTCTCAGCCTCGTATCCAGGAAAAGCTCCTTTATGCAATTAGTCCATTTTTCCTTTTTTTTTTTGTTTAAATCGAGAATTATTTTAGAGTTTCTCATGAAGTTAGGAGTTCCTTTTCTCTGAGTGTAGGTAATTTTTGTAAGTTTTATTGTGTATATTAAACTCGTCATGTTTTCTTTGTAGTTCTTCCATTTTACGACATCTTAGTTCCGTCCAGGCCTCTTTTGCTTGTGTAGCTTCGTATTTGTTTTTGTATTATGTATATGTGTATTTTGACGGACATCCAATCCTTTTTATTTATTGGTTCTTTTTTTTGTTTCAAACTATGTTGACCATGGCGGAAACCATTATATCTAGATTTTGGCCAATATTTTTTATCCAGATCTTTTTAGCTGTTTCTTCTGGTTACAAATTATGTTGACCATGGCGGAATCCATTATATCTAGATTTTGGCCGACATTTTCTTTTCCAGATCTTTTTAGCCGTTTTATTAGTCTTACGGCATTTTTCAGGAGTCGATTTTTAGGTTTTCTTCTCAGGTCAAAGCTTTTATTTTTTTTTAGTTTTAGTTTGAATCCAGCACGCACCAGATTATGGTTACTTGCTGCGTCTGCACTTGTTTTGCATGGATATGTTTTTGCAGATGTAAATAAACCTTCTATTAATGATAATGTAGTCAATTTGATTTCTGATTATGTTTCCTTCTTGATCAGCTGGAGATCTTCAAGTATATAGTCGTCTTTTAGGTTGCTGAAAAAGTATTTGCTATAATGTATTTCTCTTTTTCGCAGAACTGTATTAGTCTGTGACCTTTTTTGTTCTTTTCTCCAAGTCCATACTTTCCGGTTATATCTTGTGTGATTTCGGCACCAACTTTTGAGTTGAATCTACCATAATAATAGTAGCTTCATGTTTATTTGTATTCTGGAGAGAATTTGTTTATTTTGGCTTGAATCTTAATCGTTAGCCGACACTATAAGAACCAAATCGTCTGCATAAGCTATCACTTTCGATCCGTTGAGTAGGTGTACTCTTAGCACGCCATCAAACAAAACGTTCCTCAAAGTGGGTCCGAGAACTGATCCCTGTGGAACACTTGTGGTAACACTAATCCTGACTTTAGGCTCTATTTCGATTTTTTAACATATTTGAAGTAGTCATTCACTATATTAATACGATATTTGAATATGCCTTTGTTTCCAATTTATTAAGTATTGCTCCTCAGTCGGCATTTTTAACATCTACTGCCACAACGTAGTTTACGGCATGAACTGTCGACCTACCATTTCTAAAACTGTTCTGCCTATTGCTTATAATTTTCTTATCCTCTAGTTCTTCCTCTAGTCTTTCCTAGTCAGGGGCTCCAGTAATTTGCGGAGAGTATCTAGTAGGACAATTGGTCTATATGATTTTACGGGATATTTGTCTTTTTTTAGCAGCACGATTACGTTTGGTAACCTCTATACTTGTGGAAATGATTGTGCTCTAAGCAGTCTATTTATTATCTACAGTGCCCAGGCTAAGCTCATTTGTACCACTTCTTTAACAGCTTCTGAGGAATTCCTTCCAGCCCAGGAGATTTTCCTTCTTTCATAGTTCTGAGTGTTCTTCATTGTAAAGGGAGTAGCATCTGCTGCTATACGATCGCTTTCGATCTGGTCGACTTATATTTCAAATAATGCAGCTATTGTCTTTATCCGCATTTCCATAGCATATCATAGGGCTGGAAGTTACTGTATTTTTTTATATCTGGTATCCGCCCTCCCCTCCTCCTTGCTCACACACATCTTGGTTCACTTCCTCATAAAGCTGATTCCACTCATTTCTTTTTGATTTACGGATCAGGTTTTTTATTACTCGTCTTGCCTTTTTGAGCTCCTTCTATATCTGCCTTTCTGAGTTATGTCTTCGCGATCGGGTGACTTTTCTGCATACGGCATAACAGATTTTATGCTTACTATTTCCTCATTCCACTAGTAGGGAATCCATTTCTGTTTATTTTAATTGCAATTCTAATTTAAACGGTTTTTTGTCAATTATAAATATTATTAATATATTAAGTTTGTTTAAAAACTAGTAAAATTAGTAATAACTCTTTTGGGAATGTAAAGGCTCATTTTTTGGTACTTTTAGCGTTTTAGTCAATAATGATCCCGTAAAACTAAACTAAAAAAATTTTTTTTTTCACTTAAATATAAATTTTGATTTGGAAAAGTTCTAAATTTGAAACCTACTACAAAATGCTTTACTGCATTAAAATTTCATTTAACTGGGGTATAAATAGATATCTCAGTGTACATTTTTATAATAAACTAATAATTAATAAAGTCCAGATACCTTTATTCGATTCGACTAAAAGAACACTGATACAATCATGAGCTAATTAATATACCTATCTCGATTCAGCTATATAGATATCTACAAAAACAAGTCTGGCAGCCTAAATAAGTACACCTTTGCTTATTTTTCAATTTATTTTTCATGTGACCTTTCAATTGGCCAGTGTAATGTCCTGACCTAATTAAGCGTGAAGGCTAGAAATGAAAATTGTTTTCTTTCTTAGTCACTCTTTAGAACGTGATGGAAAACGCCCAGACCAACACGCAACTGAACAGACTGTTCCGATTCGATCAAAAAATATACGGGGTATAAAATTAAAAATGTATGCAAACAATCAATATGTTGATGGTAATTTAAAAAAAAAACGAAATATGAACACTTGGAAGTTTTTGACTTTGATGGAATTACTAACAGGTTTTTTTTTCTTTATTAACCGCATCAACTACTTGGAGTTATTAGCGGGAGGACATAATATACAATTTACAATTAATTAAATTACAAACAGTCAAGATTACAATTAAGTGGGTAGGTTTGTAGTACAATATTTAAGTTAAGATTAATTTCACAATATGGTGTTATTAGTAACTAAAGTAAAACCTGTTTATATATTAATATAAATTAAACTCATTTACAATTTATTTAAAATATTAATATCCTTTAGATAATTAAAGATGTTTTTCGGATTACAATTATCTCCTAAAACATCTTTGATATTTCCAGGTATTGAATGTTTGTTTCTTTCATTAATAAACTTGGGACAATCTACCAAAATATGTGGTATGGATATATTATAGTTACAAAGATCACATATAGGGCGATTTGATTTGGCGATAATATAACCATGAGTTAGTTTGCTGTGTCCTATACGCAATCGAGTCATTTTAACGAATACCCGACGGTCAACGTTTATTTCATACCATGAATGTGTTGTAGGCTTAATAGTGTTTAGAAATGATTTTGATTGTTGCCATTTATTTCTCCTTTCACTTAGCACTTTCTTTTTTACGAGTGATTTAAAATCCGACACAGACACTGTATTCACTGTTATTGATGATGCTTCACGAGCGTAATGATCCGCTTTTTCATTGCCTTCCAAACCAGTGTGTGATGGAACCCAGAAAAAACGAATTTGCTGTTTTGCCTGGTTTATAAGGTGTAATTGATGTTGTATTAGATGAACGATAGGGTTACTAGTATAGAGCTGTTTGATTGAATGTAATGCACTAAGAGAGTCAGTAATTATCAGGGTTTTTGAGATATTGTGGTTGTTTATATGAATTAATGCTTGTAGAATCGAGTACAGTTCTCCAGAGAGAATACTGCTAGTAGGCGATAGTTTGAATTGCAATGTGGTATTTGGAGTGACAATTGCTGATCCTACACCATCAGTGGATTTGGATGCATCTGTATAGATGTGATAATAATCAGAAAAACAGGAGAGTTTGTTAAGTGATTCTTGGTTTATTAATTTGTGAGGAGTTTTAAATTTATTGTATTTGGTAAAAGTTAGATCGCATTGTAAAGGGGGTATTGTCCATGGTGCAAATGCAGTCATAGTCGGCTTACTTAAGAAGATTGGAAATTGAATGCTATAAGAGGATAAAAACCTTCGAATTCTCTCGTAGAATGGAGGATCTGTTCGAGTTTTTTTAATATAAATATCTTTAAAAGATATTTGATTGATTATTTGAAGCATAAGCTAACGATAGATATATTCTCCTGAATTTCAAAGGTGGTTCGCCAGTTAAACATTGTAGACTTTCAATTGGGCTGGTACAAAAAGCTCCTGTGGCTATTCTTAATCCTGTATTCTGTATAGTTTCGAGCTGAGCAAGTAATATTTTCTTGGCAGAAGCGTAAACTATTGATCCGTAATCAATCTTTGATCGTATAAATGATTTGTAAATGTTAATAAGGCTTTTAAAATCTGAACCCCAATTGTTATTACACAGAGTTCGCAATAAATTCAGACCAGTTTGGCAAGTTTTCTTGACGTACATAATGTGCATTTTCCAAGAGAGTTTGTTATCAAAAAACATACCTAAAAATTTTATATGATCAACATATTCTAAGCTGTTTCCATATATGTGCAGATTTGGCTTTGTAGAATGTCGATTTTTTGAGAACAATATACATTTTGTTTTTGTAGTAGAAAATTGTACTTCCACAGCTTTTGACCAATTCTCAAGATGATTTAATGTACATTGTAGATTTTTTTGTATCGAGCGAATATTTTTTCCTTTTGCGTATAACACTAAATCATCAGCATATAATCTCGTTTTAACAAGTTTTGGTAAATTATCTAATATTTTATTTATTGAAATCAAAAAAAGTGTTGAACTGATAACAGATCCTTGTGGAGTTCCATTTTCTTGATTTTTCATACTTGATGTAACACCATTTACACGTACTTTAAATTTCTGATTGTTTAGGAAATGACGAATAAAACAGAGCATGTGACCTTTGACTCCCCAGTGACTTAATGTGTTTAAAATATCATACCTCCAAGCCATATCGAAAGCTTTATTTATATCAACAAATACTGCAAGACATTCCTGTTTGATAGCAAAACTTTCATGTATTTCTGACTCTAAATTAATTAAATTATCCAGAGTTGACCTGTTTCTTCTAAATCCACTTTGTTCGTTAATTATTAAGTTATTTTCCTCTAGAAACCACAATAACCTTTTATTTGCCATTTTTTCTAATATTTTGCATATTGTGTTAGTAAGGGAAATTGGTCTATATGACGTAGGGTCAGTTCGTGTTTTGTTTGCTTTCAATAAAGGTATTACTATTGCCTCCGTCCATTTTGATGGAAATTCATGACTATGCCAAATTTTGTTGTGAAGGTCAAGAAGGAACAGCTTTGCATTGTCAGGTAGATTTTGAAGAAAACTTACCGGAATGTCATCTGGTCCTGGTGCCGACTTTTTGGTGGTACTTAAGGAATGATTTAGTTCTTCTATTGTAAATGTAAATGGTTTGTTGAGGAGGTTATCACTAACAGGTTTAATTTGTTCTTATGATAGGATATATAAGGTATTCATTAAAACTCGACTGAATTTCAATTATTATTGATTGCAGATTCATAGTCAAAACGTTCTTGTTATCAGTTATCAATATTAGTACTACATATACCTAATATTTTTATAAATAGGTTCGTAAATTTTCTTAATTTTTTTATGTTTTTTTTTTTTTATTAATTTGTGGTATACATTTTTTTGTTTTTTTTTTTCAAACCATATTAACATATTATGCCTACATACTATTTACAACTTGTATTTACATATTTTAACGTGTTTGAAAATGCAATGAGGAATTTCCATATTATTTTAAATATTAAAAGATTAAGGTTTATTGGAAATGGAAATCAACACTTAAAATTTATTAATTTCTTATAAAGTTTGTTTATATTATTAATTTGTAAATCACTATTTTGCCCCAAGTACAATTATGAGTATTTGATAAGCCGATTCCATGCGTAGAATAGATTCTGTGGAAAACAATCTTCTTGATGGTATCCTAGGGTTACAATGATTGAAGTCTTACATTCTCTTTAATGTAAATGCTAATTATTTTTAAGTTTTTGTCTACTAACGGTGTCAATATCTGTCGCTGGAATTAAACTTTTGTTTACTTTTTCTCCAAGCATATAATTATGCTGATTTAGCCAAACTATCAACGATTTCATTGCCTTTTATTCCCGAATGACCCTTGATAAATGTAGTTCAATGTGGTTTATGTGTTTGAATGTTATTAAATCTGTCGACCACGCTTTTACTGTCAGTAAATATAAAATAGTTGCTAGTCGGATTCAATATTACATACTGAAGAGCAAACAATATTGCCATTATTTCTGCTGTGTATATTGAGCATTCACCGGGTAAGCTATACTTGGTGGTAGTAATTTTTATTTTCGTGGAGTATTGCACAGCCCGTTCCATTTGCATCTTTTGACCCATCATTAAAAATGTACTGATAATTTGTTCATTTTTCGTTAATAATTATATCAAACATATTTGGGAGTAAATTTCAGTTTAAGTAACCTATTTTAGCCTTTCCAGAAAATAGTGTTTTTGTCATTTCACCGTAGTAGGGCTACTACAAATTTGGCTTTTATAGAGAATATCGTTATATTTTACCCTACTTAGATAGCTTTCTACCAAAGGTATAGATTTTTTAGTTTTCCAGTACCTATGAGTGAGGTCTAAAACTGATATTTCATGAAGATCTTGAAGGTATTTATAATTTTTGGACATAATTCGGATTGTAAGTTTGGAAGCTAAGGAATTGGCGGCGTAAATGCAATGGAGATTGTTTCAAGTTAGTCATTCAGAATTATATCTGTATTTTTTCCATAGATTCTAATAAATACAGCTTAAGGAATTATTTTGAATCTTCTTCTTTTTATTGCGCCGTCTCCTTTCGAAAATTTGCCATCCAAATGACCATTGTAGCTTTGGAAGCTGCTACATGCAAGATTTCTGTGAATGAGCGATCTTTCAGCCACGAGTTCTGACCTCTTTCAACTGATCTTTTACCCTGCACTTTATCTTTCAATATGATTTGGAGCAATTCATATCTTTCACATCCCAATACATGACCAAAGTATTATATTTTTCTCTCGTTGATTATGCTGAGTAATTATTTTTGTTTACTCATGTGTAGTACCTTAGCATTGGTAGCTTTTAGTATCCATGGAATTTTCATGGATATCCATTCCAATATCTCATGGAATTCTTTTGTATCAATTCTTTTCTTCATTATTTTGAATAGAGAGAATTTGAAATTGGCCATTAAAAGAATAATTATGATCTAGAAAGCACGTTTGTAGTGCGTCTGATTTTCTATTATTGAAATCTCTTTTTATGTTCTGCTATACGTTTATTGAAGGTTCTACCAGTTTGTCCGGTGTACGTTTTTGGGCAGTCCAATAATTAATCCACAGTGTAAGTGCTTTTAGCTCTTCTCCGCTTTGCCAGGAAACAAAAGGTTTAACTGTTTTATTCTTAGATAAAATGAACTTTCATCAAGTAGCTGTCGAATCCACCACTTATTTAAAGGTAAAATAGTAAGACCAGATGATATTCCTAAAGAAGTGTGGACAGCATTAGGAGAGACAGGAAAGATTCTAAGAAAATTCTATAAAACTACCATAACACCAGCCATGATGTACGGGATTGAATGTTGGATAGTTAAAAAAAAATTGAATGTAATTGAAAAATGAATAATGATTGCATGTGGGAAAACTGCTAAGAATACTTAGATGAGTTAAATGACAAAAAAAGGATAACATTAAGAATAAGTTTATTAGGGAAAGTCCAGAGATGATTGCTGATTTGCAAGTTCTTGGAAGGATTAGGAAAGGAAAAGCGAAGGGTGAGACGTTTTTGCAGGACATGTAGGTAAATGTGATTGATATTGATATGCCCCAAGATTGAACCTTTTGGTAAAATGTAATTAGTGAAGTAGACACCGCAATATTTTTTTTACGGGAAGGATGTGGTAAATCTTAGAAATGCCGTGTCCTGTTTAGGATAAATTGTCGTATGTTAGATTCAAGGTGGAAGGCTCCATTCGCACCAATCCTCCCAGAGAATGTGCTCATAGATGCAACTATATCTCCCTGCCTACCAACAAAAGTCCAGCTCCTCAACCGGAATACACATGCGGTAGGTCCTCTCCAGACCGATGCATCACATAAATAGCCGGTCTTTTCTTTTACCCAATTTCTCTTTCCCTCTCTCTTACCTTTGCAGATTTATCGCTAGTATTTCCTTTTCTAACGATTTGAGTTACTGCCTCCAGTTGTGCCTTGTATTGTGTAATTCATTTCTGTCGTCATTGAAAATTCTGCTCTCCCTTCTGTTTCCATGCGCTACCATCCTTATCCTTTCTGGGTGGGTCCTGAAAGAGACGTGCCCTGTTAAAAACTGGGCGAAAAAGTAGTTAGTGTCTGGGTGAAAAAGCTCTATGCTCGTTTGTCTATTCTTCCTGCCACTCTGTTATGCACTCCTAGCATTCTTAGCTACTATTTTCTGCTGCCCATCCTTCCCATAGGTCTTCGCTCTTTCCTTCACCATCAGGTGGATGGGTCACCCCTACGATCACTTGTATGGCCACCGTTGATGTGTTGCTGTATGCGCGTGCTACCCTTCTTGGGTAGCTTCTTTGGACTTTGTCTAGCATTCTCCTTTATTGTTAAGCACTTGTAGATATACCGGTACCGCATAGAGTATAGTAAAATAAAACACTTTTATTAAAATTGTCCTTTTGGCAGTCCCTGGTCCTCCCACATTGGGCATAGCACCGAAGATCTTTCTGTCTTGCGAACGTCGTACTTCACGTGCTCTCCAAAGTTTCGCCTCGTATATAGGTCTATCTCCTTCTAGTACTACACTTTTTTGGTAGGTAAGATCTTTTCTCTCTCCAGTGTAAAAACTATGAGGTATCTGGCCCTGGGACCCTTGGGGATAATAGCTTCAGTCTTCTCGGCCGTCAGTATGGTCCCCGTTTCCCATCCATATCTTCACTTTGCTGAGAGTTCGGTTTGCTCTGCATGATTAACCAGTTTTCGTTGTGCATATGTCTAAAAGCAAATATCATAATATGATGATGAAGATAAAATATGGAAATCTTTTTAACTAGAAATTCGTATTAAATTAAGTCAGCTAATTACTATTTAACTGGGAATAAGCCACAATTAAAGATAAAAATACGTTTATTGACGTTTCAATTTACACTTCGGAAATCGTTCTCAAAATACAAACAGTAAATTAAACAAATTTTTTTTTGTTACATAGTGAAAAATTGTTCTAATAATTTAATTTTATCTGACTCATTTATATTGATAATTCAGACATACATTATGCATTTTAAAGTAGACGACTTTAAAATGATATTGCCAATATTGTTGAGTTGCGCTCCTGGGACGACTTTACTTATAAGATAGTTCATTCGATTACATGAAATCAACTTTAACTTGAGAATATCCGTCAGAAAAAAATCATAGCATGTAATTCGTCTTTAAAAAGACAAACACATGACATGATGACAGTAAGATTCTCCTATTAGTGATTCCATAGTAAATTATGAGGGAAAAACCAGGAAAAAAAACCTCATAATACTATCCCGACATTGTAAGTATTTGTTCGTGAATTTAGTTTACCTTCAACAAACATCATAATTCTGATTTTATATGTTACGTTATTTAAAAAACATAAATTATGTATCCTCTATATGTTACTGACATACTAATAGGGTATTTTCTTATTAATAACTTCCTCTTTCAATATTGGTAACCAATATTTGTCCAAAACCAAACCTAACAATGAACAAGAAAGGACAAAGAATTGCATTTATAAAATACTTTGTGAATGCGATCCGTTTTATTTGGGTGAATCATCAAGGCCATTAAATGTTAGAATAAGTGAACATCAATCTTATATTAAAAATAGAGAATTTGATAGATCTCAAATCTGTAAACACGCATGGGATAATGAACATAGGGTTCAATGGAATAATTCAAATGTAGTCCTAAAAGAAACGGATGCTAAAAAAAGAAAAATCAAAGAAGCGGCTCTAATTATGCTAAATGAGGCCAATTGTGTCGCAAATTCCTCGGCAGAATGTAGTAGGATCTGGTTACCAATATTGAAAGAGGAAGTTATTAATAAGAAAATACCAGTATTAGTAAGTCAGTAACTGACACATATAGAGGATACATCATTTATGTTTTTTAAATAACGTAACATATAAAATCAGAATTTTGATGTTTATTGAAGGTAAACTAAATTCACGAACAAATACTTACAATGTCGGGATAGTATTATGAGGTTTTTTTCCTGGTTTTTCCCTCATAATTTACTATGGAATCACTAACAGGAGAATTTTTCTGTCATCATGTCATGTGTTTGTCTTTTTAAAGACGAATTACATGCTATGATTTTTTCTGACGGATATTCTCAATTTAAAGTTGATTTCATGTAATCGAATGAACTATCTTATAAGTAAAGTCGTCCCAGGAGCGCAACTCAACAATATTGGCAATATCATTTTAAAGTCGTCTACTTTAAAATGCATAATGTATGTCTGAATTGTCAATATAAATGAGTCAGATAAAATTAAATTATTAGAAGAATTTTTCACTATGCAACCAAAAACAAAATTTGTTTAATTTACTGTTTGTATTTTGAGAACGATTTCCGAAGTGGAAATTGAAACGTCAATAAACGTATTTTTATCTTTAATTGTGGCTTATTCCCAGTTAAATAGTAATTAATTTACAATGCCACAAGAAAATAGCTTCAGAACAATATTAAGTCAGTTGGTACAATTATTTTCAATATAAACTAATTATTGATGAAAGTTTTTTTTGTAATATTCTTACAACGATATTGAATAATCTGCTTTATATTTTACAGTAGCGGCTTACTGAATATTTCCATACTTACATTAAAGTTTTAATTGATTCGCTATATTAGAATTCCTGACTATCCTTTAAATTACTTCGAAACTCCTTTTATAATCATACCTATGTAAGTACGAATAACTTCCATGGCTTGTTTAAATAACTGGGATTAAAAGTGTTATAAGTATATTTTTTACTATCATTATAAAAAGTAAACTTTTTTTAACCCATATTAGTAGATAAAGTATCATTTTTTATTATTATTTTATATATTATTGATCGAAAGAGCTGAATATCATATGTGTATGGAATGACGTTAAAAGAAACAGGTAAAAACTATACTGGAAAAATGTTGTTTTTAATTTATAAATGTAAAATTTATAAATATACCAGCCATAGTAGCTCAATTTTAAATAAAGAGAAATTATTTAAAGTTTTATAATGGAAAGTTGTAGGTAGGGATATAATGCACAAAATAAAAATAAATTAAGCAGCTGAAAACTTCCAGATAGTGAGAAGAGATGGCGATTTAAAGGTGATTTGGTTAACTATATAAAATTGTGGTCTGTTTGCGGGGAGCAAGGTAGTCTGGGCACACTTTAAACTGTTTTATTGATTTATTAACAATAAACTACATACTAAAAACAAGTAAGAAAACTGTAAGAGTTCTTTTCGTTGTTGCCTCGTAGTGTGTTGTATCCGCTGGCTCTCCTCTCCTCTTCTTTTCTCCGTCGACGTTCTCTCACTTCGGTAGCATAGTCAACCCATATGTGGCTGGAGGTTAACTGTCAATCTGCCACAAAATTTTTAACATAACCTCAAAATTATCGAGAAATATGAAACAAATCGATTTTTTCGATATTTTCGTTTTTTATTTTTGCTTCCTGCTAAACTTATTCAATGTTAATCAAAATGGGAGATAATATACTTTAATATGTTCTTAATTATCACAATTTTTTAGAATAAAGTATTTAAAAGTTCCCGAGATATTCGTGCTTTTTCGAAAAAACTTAAGGTGCAAAAACAAGAAAAAGTATATCATCATTCTGGCTTTACAATCCTGTGTGGATCCTAGCAAGAATTTCTCTCCAGTCGCCCCTATCAAAGACCTTCCTCCGCCACGCACGTATTCCCATATTTCTTATGAATTTATCGATGTTATCAAGGAACCTTTTTCTGGGTCTTCCTTTTCTTCTCTGGCCAATAGGCTTCTCTGGCTTAGAATAATGTGTGGATCCTAGCAAGAATTTCTCTCCAGTTATCCCTATCAAAGACCTTCCTCTGCCACGCACGTAGGTATTCCCATATTTTTTATTATGCCTTTACCGATGTTATTAAGGAATCTTGTTCTGGGTCTTCCTCTTCTTCTCTGACCAATAGGTCTATCAAGGAGCGTTTTTCTAGCGAGGTCATTTTGTTCCATCCGCAATACATGCCCTATCCACCTTAGACGTTATATCTTAATATATGAAATGAGGTTGAATGCTCGAATAAATGAACTTTGAAAATAAGGCTATTATCGAGCACAAGTTAATTAAATCTAGCCCAAGTACTTTCGCTTAAAATAGCATCTTTAGGGGCATTTCGTCAAAACTCTCTCTCTCTCTCTCTCTTTCTTTTGACGAAATGCCCCTGAAGATGCTATTTTAAGCGAAAGTACTTGGGCTAGATTTAATTAACTTGTGCTCGATAATAGCCTTATTTTCAAAGTTCATATCTTAATATGTTTTACGATACCATATTCCTGGTATATTCAATAACGTTCGAAGTTGTATTGTCTTCTCCACACTCCATTGTCATTTACTGCTCCATAGATTTATCTTAGTACTTTTCTTTCGAAACATCCTAACCTGATTTCAATATTTTCTGTTATAGTCCAGGTTTCTGAACCATATGTTAGGACTGGGCGTATTATTGTTTTGTAGAGTTTTATTTTTGTATTTCTAGATATAATTGTGGATTTAAGGAGAAGATTGAGCCCAAAATAGAATCTGTTGGCCGTGCAAATGTTGTGGTGTATCTCTGCGGTAGTATTATTTTCAGTGTTAAGGGGCTCTCCCAAATATACAATACGAGTGATATACAATAGGAGTGATAAAATTGACCTGTACCACTAGTTCGAGACTATATTTGTCTCTTTGTCTTTTGATCCACTTTCATTGAAGTGTTTTCTGTAGCAACATCTAGGTATAACTTTCAGAAGTCGTTTCACAACTGCAGTTAATTGTTTTTAATAAATTCTTTGGGATGACTCCTGTATATTGTGGCATGAGTACTTTTGTGAAATTGCTAATGATTTCTGTCCAATCCCTCTTGGCAGTGGCGGCTTTGGGGGTAGGCAGGATAGGCCGGGCCTACCCAATAATTTTAAGAGCTTTAAAATTGAAAAACATATATTCAAAAATTATTTTAATGCATGTAAATAACTAATGTACTAAACTCAACTTAACGTCCGTTAAAACAACTATGTTATTATATTAACACAGAAAGCATCGAATCGTATTCAGGCATTTTAAATCTCATTAATAGGCCCGATCGGAACTGGCCGACCCAGCTCACATAAGATCCTCGTACAAAAAGCGTTTGAAGTTAAGCAGCTTGCCGGACAACGATTTTATTGTCGTGTTTATGATTGCTGTTTAGGCACCAGACGATCGGGCCTACGCCGACCATCGTTGTCACTTGTAACGTAATTATCGAATTATAATATAAATTTTCTTTTAAATTATGATAAAAAAATATGTAACATAATCTATAATTGTAACAAATTTTAAACAAACAACACAAATGTGTTGTATGAGAACGCCATAAATAACTCCACATTTTTGGCATGCATTCTTGATGAAACAACCGATATTACTGAAAGGGCACATTGTTCAATAGTATGCAAATTAGTGGATACAAAAGGCGTTGTTCAAGAATATTTCTTAGGTTTTTTTGATCTAGGGGAAGACCGAAGTGCTCCAGCGTTACGTGACTTACTGTTTAGTGTAATTGGTAAATTTAGTGTAATTGGTAAATTAATTGCTCAAACTGACGATGGAGCTAGAGTTATGTCGGGACAACTTAATGGCCTTCAAAAATTAGTGAGAGGTTCTGCTCCATTAGTAATATTTACCCATTGTTTCGCTCACCACCTCAACTTAGTTTTACAACAAAGTTGCTCCAACATTACAACAGTCAAAATATTATAATTGAATTCAAATGCAAAAGTAGTATATGCTGTGTCACAAGAAAGAAAAAAAATTGTTACAAGTCTTTCAGGACATAATGAATTGTCCAGAATTAAATGCAAAATCAGTTAGGCATGCAGATGGTTTTAAACGTAAGTTGGGGGATTTGGAATTTGTATTTTTATTAAATGTTTTTAGTGATATATTTTCAACAAACTGAGCTCTTATACAACATCTTGCAGAAGAAAAATAATTATGTTCAATGTGTGCCAATTCAGTGTCCAGAAGTGCTGCAATATTAAAGAGCTGGAGAAATGACCTTACATTTCCTAACCATTTCAACATTGCTGTTAGCGAAACCAATTCTACACTTATCCTAAGTCGTAAGTAGTAAACTTGATATTTTACCTGGTAGTTCATCTCATAGCGGAGATCAAAGTTTTTTGGAGAAACCTAAAACTAAATGTAGAAGGATCTTTTTTGAGATTTTGGACAATATTATCACTCAATTAGAGCAACGTTTCTCGGATTACAAAAAGTTTCAATAACTGGAATTGAGCGATAATAAAAGATTCACAGAATATGGCGCTAAATTTACGATGTAATTTGCTGGCTTGGCCTACCCAAAATTTTACCACACCAGCCGCCACTGCCCTTGGTAGCACTTATTTCACTACATCGTGTTTGTAGTTGAAAATATGTTTTATGAGAATGTCTGCTCCAGTAGTGGGTGCTAGTAACTACTACTAGTACTACTACTACTAAGTCAACTAGTAACTTTTCTAGTTGAACATTGATCTTGCTGTCAATCATTAGTATTGGTGGAATTAAATAAACTAAGAAATGTATAAAAATTTTGAAATACGTACTTCTATGTCCTTTTAAATTTTTTCTTTCTTTTAATTTTTGACCAAAAAAATCAATTTTCTGGAAAGTTGTAAAAAAAATTCTGGAAAATAAATAATCGAACTTTTGTAATAAAACGCATTTAAAATATATACTAATATATATAAGTAGGCAAATTTCTCATTTTCTAGGTCGCTAACCGACGTCGACGAGTTTTTAGAGAAATGCCCAAGTAACTAAGTAGATACAGTAGATATATATACTCAAAATATACAACTTTAAGTACTTCTATAACTTCATTTTGTGTACTTGATGCATAAGTTGCTATTTTGATTATTATAAAACTTCTGGTAAAATCATCAAGATTGTTTTGTTTATATATTTATTGATACTCATACTCTTCTTTCAGAAAATCAACTGCAAGCACCCAGATTTACGACTTCTTCTTTGAGCGTCAGCATCATTAGGCTAGGAACAACAAAAATTGTGCAATGTCAAGCATTCGGTAAGTAATTATTTATAATAAATTTATAAGTATTATCAATATATCAATATCAATATTGATAGCACAAGATGAAGATAGTCTGCAAAGACTGGTCCACATATTTAACATAGAGTAAAAGAATTTAATATGGCAATTTTATCTCAGAATACTAAAACAATAGTAGTCAGCAAAGAACCAACCAGATTGAATAAATTGATGGCATCAGTATTGAAGTAATTGAAATAAAATATCTGGGAATTACACTATGCAGCTATTGAGATTTGGACAAAGAAGTGAGAGATCAAGTACAAAAAGCAAATAGACTCTCAGGATGCCTAATAGCACTATATGCCGAACAGATACATTTACAGTGAGATGATGTCAAGATTTATAAAGCCAGTGTAAGACCAATAATGACATATGCCTCAGCAACAAGACTCGACACAGCCACAACGCAAAGGCTACTGGAAACGTCGTCAGAGATGAGAGTACTGGAAAAAGGAATGGAAGAGACCTGTGACGTCAAAATGGCAAGAGATAAGTCACCAATCGGCAAGAGAAGTATCGGAAGACCGCGCAAAAGATGTAGTGACAACCTTCCAGAGGTATTAATCCGCCAGTGAACACATTGTTTATAAAGAAGAAGAAGAAGATATAAGTAATATATTGTCAAAATGAAGATTTCCGCAGTTAGTACAATTAAACCTTAGAGCTAAGTTTAATACTATTACAAAAATAAATATTAAACTCAGCAGTCTTCCGGGTTGAATCGCGATAATTCTCATTACGTCGAGCTTTCGACATCCTGTCTGATGTCTTCTTCAGGGCTTCCGAGGTATTAGTCTCTCGAGCCCCCAGACACTATTACATTGATCACCAATCGATGCACTACTTCCAGTAGGCCAGGGTTTTAATAGTTAATTATGACTTAACGCTATGTAATTTGGACAATTTTTCTCCTTTGTTCACCACAAATTTTATACTTTTTATTCCTTGGAATCATGCCGAGCGCTTCATAAGCTACTTCATTGATTTTATTTATTATGTATAAGTAGGTCGGCTGAGGAGTAGATTAGGTTTGTTAATTATTGGTTAAGCCGAAATTTATATAAAAAAAGATGTTAAGTCATTTCGCAGTGTATCTATATTGTGTTAAGATGGATTCGTGTTCAGTGATTTTGAACAATAATAAAATCCAATTTATTGAAATAAATTGAAAAGCTAAAAGAATGGGAAAACTACATTTCTGAATTATTTGAAGATGAGAGAGTAGAACACTATACACCGATTGCTATATCAGGTCCATCTATAACAGAAAGTGAGGTAAGACTTTCAATACAAACGGCAAAAAATGGAAAAGCACTTGACCCCGATGAAGTAAGTGCTGAAATACTAAAGTTTTTGGGAGAAAATGGAATTAAAGCTCTGTGTAATCTCTTTAACAGAATTTATGACACTGGGATATTACCAACTGATTGGTTAAAGTCGACATTTGTCACAATACCTAAGAGACATCGTCCAAAGACATGCGGTGATTATCGGACAATAAGTCTGATAAGTCACGTTTTGCAGATCTTCCTGCGAGTAATACACAGCAGAATGTACACGCTGTTAGAGGACAGAATTAGAAATACTCAATTTGGGTTTAGGAGTGGCTTGGGTATAAGAGAAGCCTTGTTTAGTATACAGGTGCTAGTACAGAGATGCTGAAATATAAATCAAAATGTGTACATTTGTGCAATCGATTTTGAAAAAGCTTTTGACAAAGTCCGACATAACAAAATGCTAGAAATATTGGAAACAGCTGGATTGGACGATAAAGATCTACAAATAATTACAAATCTATACTGGCATCAAGTGGCAAGAATAAAGGTTGAACAAGAACTGTCGGATGAAATAAATATAAAAAGAGGAGTGAGACAAGGCTGTATATTGTCGCCTTTACTTTTTAACTTATATTCGGAGGAAATATTTAAGGAAGCCTTAATGGAGACAACCAAAGGTATTATTATGAATGGAGTAACCGTCAACAATATTAGATATGCCGACGATACCTTAGTCCTTGCCAATTGCGGAGAAGACCTTCAAAATCTAATGAACAAAATAAAATAGACTTGTGATCAGTATGGATTAAAATTCAACGTTAAGAAAACTAAATATATGATAGTTAGCAAACAAAATTATATACAGGATGACGGTATAAAAATCGGAGATGCCACACTGGACAGAGTAGAGAAACTCGTGTATCTCGGCAGTAATATCAATGAGAGCTGGGATCCAACCGCAGAAATTAAAAGCCCAATAGAACAAGCCCGAGCTGCCTTTGTAAAAATGAGAAACGTACTTTGCAGTCACGATCTTAGCATTGACCTTAGAGTTCGTATGACATCTTGCTACATCTTTCCTGTCCTGCTGTATGGAGTGGAAGCGTGGAAAAATATTAACTGAGGCTATGCTTCAACGCTTGACAGCCTTTGAGATGTGGCTATACAGACGACTACTGAAAATAAGCTGGGTCGACAGAGTTAGAAATGAGGAGGTCCTTAGACGGCTGAGCCAAACAACACAACTGGTCAATATAATAAAGAAACGCAAGCTGGAATACTTCGGTCACATTATGAGATACCCTGAAAAATATGATCTTTTACATCTGATCATTCAGGGAAAGATCCAAGGTAATCGTGGTCCTGGTAGAAGAAGAACATCATGGCTGAAAAATCTAAGGCAATGGTATGGAAAATCAACTACATCGTTATTTAGAGCTGCTGTCATAATAAAGTCACGATAACGAATACGGTAGCCAACATGATATCCAACGATCGATAATGGTCATGGAACTAGAAGAAGAAGAAGAAAACCCAATACAAACATCCAATAAAATGGGGAGGAGACTTATTTTTAGAAGAATGTTTTTTTAAGCAAGATAAAAAAGATTTGTAGTTAGTTCATTATCGGATTTTTTTATCTACAAAATTTTATTCTATATTTGATTCTTATCTGTCTGTCATTAATTCCTTGTTAATATAGTCTTTACACCCATTATTGATTATATTATTATGCTCTGCCACCAGAAAAATTCGTATAATTATGTCCGCTTTAATACAAAGCCTGCAATACGATGTTATTTTTTTCTGGTATTTAACTTTTATATTTATTCACAGTATTACTACTGTGTATTTATATAAAAAGTAAGCGTGTGCAGCATCCGGTGCTATAAATTCATTTTTCGCTTCCTTTGAAAACGACTGCATCATAACCATGTAAATTTTACAGCACCGGCTGAGATATTCACTCTAACGGTCTTACGACGGCATTGTGTATAGTGTTATCTGAAATATATACAAATCTTAGTAAAAAACTTATTATTTCTTCTTTTTAAAGTAAATTCTTTAACTTTAAAAATCATTAGACAATATCTTCTTCTTTTAAAGTTCCATCTCCTATCGAAGTTGGATATCATAACGCTATGGTCACTTGTTGGCTGCTGCTCTGAAAGTTGTAGTGAACTACAGTTAAACCATTCTCTAAGGTTCCTCAGCTAGGAGATGCGTCTTCTTCCTATGCTTCTTCTTCCTTGGATCCTTCCTTGCATAATAATTCTCAGCAGCTCATATTTTTCTCCTCTGGTTATGTGACCCAAATACTCTAGTTTTCTTCTTTTTATGCTGTTCATAATTTCTAACTCCTTATTTAGATGTCGTAGTTCCTCAGCATTGGTAATCCTTTGAACCCACTGAATTTTTAACATTATTCTATAGCACCACATTGTGATTTCCTTTCCTTTCCTTTTTATCATCTACTTTTGTTAGCTTTTTCGTAACATTTTTAAAGGCCATTTACAAGAACTCGTACTAAAATAAGACCTGGAATCAGTGCAAAGATTCCAAGACAAAGGGGCATACACAGCAAATTGTCTCGCCTGAATCAAGTATGATGAAAGCCTGGTAATATTTGATTAAATAATTGAATCCCTATATATTAACTCTTAAAGTATTTATTCGCTAGTAAATTTGGTCTTGTTTAATGTTTAACTTTTTTCTTCTTTACATTTGTTAAATATGGCTGCTTACTAATGTTTTTTTTGTAAAGTGGATTTTGTGCATATGAGCTTTTTGACAATGGCTAAAATCCATGAACTTAAGTTTGTAGTGTTGGGTAATCCACCGCATTCACCAGATTTGACCCCTTGCGACTTCTATCTGTTTCATTACCTAAAAAGATTTATGCGTGGAAAGCGCTTTTCATCAAATTATGAGGTCAAAACTGATCCAGATTCTCACTTCAAAGATGAAATTCATAAATTGGTATCTCGTCGAAACAAGTGTTTTAATGTTTAGGGATACTATACTGAATAATAAAGTGTATTTCAAACGATAAAATGATATTTTTCTCATTGAATCGCAAAACTTATTAAACAGTCTATTAAGTATAGCGATATACGTAGGTTATAAAATTGGTGTGATTGTTAAAATGGCATTGATTATCATAACATTTCTTTGAAAGGTTCGTTTTTAGGTTTTCGGTAATTGACTGCACATCTAGTTGTGGTAGTAGCTTTATATGCACTTTCGACCACGGCTGAATATAAAACTACATATAACAGTCCTATCCTGTCTATTCAACAACAAGGAATTTTTACTATCCCACAACCATCCGCCATTTGTTTACTATTTCCGTGAGTATAACGTAAACTAGCAGTTTTACATGTTTATTAAGGCCTTTACGAGCACGTGCTACATAAAAGCGAACGTTTAAATTCACCATCGAATTGAATACCACCACCGCCGCCGCGATGCCGATGCCGAAGCCGACGAAAGCTACAAAATAAAACCTAGCAGGAACAAACACCAGACATTATGATATTTTGGATTTATGACGACGAAATGCTGCTCGTCAATGAAATATAAAAGACTTTACGAAAGGTTTTATAAAGGAAACGGCTTTTAAAAAGCGAAAAGCGTTAAGAAACTCTTAAGTTATAAAAAAATATATTTTTGGATATGTATTTCAACAACCGTAGATGTTTGGCATGAGTAGGCATATCGACTAAAAAGATAATGATGGACTTTAATAGTTTAACTAAAATATAGGTACAATTTAACCAAATAGAAGGCAGATATCGAGCACAGTTGCATCTGAAATAAGACAAGAAACGTTTTTTCAACTGAAGAAAAATTACTTAACTTCTAACAAACTCGAAGTTGATGGTTGATAAAAAATTTTTTAATATAACGTTTTAGACTTACTTTTTCAAAATTATGGGCTATCAAACAATTTGGTGAATGTCATAAACATTAAATAATACATTTACACAACACTGACAAAGGACACTAGATAACAGTTTAAAAAAAATTTAAATTTGAAGAAGCTACATAGTGGGTGATAGCAGGAGAGAGAGAATGGCTCCTGGTCTTAACGGAAATGTTAAAGTGACATCTGACATATAACAACTTGGATGGACAGTCACAATCATGGTGATGTGATCTACACATTTCAAGATTCTATGAAACTGAACATTGACCGAAGGACACTATAACTTTGGTTGTGTATACTAATGTTATCCTGTACATTACGCTTACGCTCTATATTACCGTTATAGTCAATTAAGCTAAAAAAAAACAAAATAGTTATTTTAATTTCAAACAATTTTATTTTGCCAGAAACTCCTAAATTGCAATCGAAAAGTCGAAAACTCCAATTAATAATTTCCAGATTTGCAATTGTCGCCCATTTCCAATCATGGCACAAATACAACTTTTTATCACTTCTACATATTACGTCTATCAAAAGTTAACCGATGCGTAGCATAACTCATAACTCATCATTTTTCCAATACATTCTCATAAAAATATTATTTTAATATTCCAAAGGTAACCGCACAAAATCCAATATTTGTTTACGGCAATGTAAATAGACGAAATAAAAGAGAAGAAAAAACAACTAAAAAGCCAATTTCATTAACGCGGCCAGCCGTCCGGCTCCCGGAAAATTCACCGGGCTACGATAACAAATCACACAACATTTTTATGGTCTGCTTCTGTTGAAGAGTCGAGTCCTGAGAGTTTAAATTATTAAACAAACACACATGTAGAGCTGTCAGGATAGGTCTGTTTATAGAAAAATTTACTAGCGATACCGATTCTCTGCAGTTGTTATATACCACACTTTGCTGAACTTTCTGTTAGATTTATTGCTGGTGACAGCCAGTTTATAATTTGGAGCTTTTCATCGGACTTTCTAAACGAAGATTGATGTAGTTATTAGATGATGAAGTCAACAGATACTCGGTGAAAATTCATTTTATAAATAAAAAATCTGAAAATTGGAAAGTTTTTTGTTTTATTCGTTTTCTTATGACATTATATTAAATTGCGGAAAGTACATATATAATATATTACGGGATGATTTATTTATTATTATGTACTTTTAAGAGAGATACAAAACAAAACGGATCTTTATCAATGAATAAAAAGTAGAAAAAATTGCAAATATTTTTAATAAATATCGTATGACTGAAGAGAGCATCTCAAAAGATTGGAACATATCATCAATTCATTATATAAAAAAGGTTACTGTTTGGAGACGAGGACTAATCTGCAAACTAATCCGTGCCATCCCGTGTTAGAAGATAACTAAACTCATGATAGCATACTCACCGATAGACCTTTTCAAGTCACAACTTAAAAAGGGCAACTTTAAAAGTGTCGAAATGAAGCAGAATGGGCAGGACATGTAATACGCAGTAACGACAATCGCCTTATAAACAATGTGTTCTGGGAAAGGCCAGATGGTCTGTAGGGCGGCCTAGAAAAAGGTAGAAAGATGCAGTCAGAGAAGATGGGAGTGCGACAATGGGAATTACTGGCACAGGACCGACAAACATGGATGGCAATAGTAAACGCGGCAAAGACTCACGAAGAGTTGTAGCGCCATTGATGATGATGATGAAATGAAGCTTAGCAATGGACCGCCACAGGGATCTGTTTCGGCACCCTTACTGTTTAATTTATACATCGCGGTCCTACCTGGGACAACGTCGCAGAAATTTGGCTACGCTGATGACTCGGCCATTTTAGCAAGACATAATAACGTTAATATTACGGAAACAATACTAACGGATGACCTTGCCGTTATGGGAGAATACTTTCGCAAATAGACTGTACTGCCCAATGTAATGAAAACTGAAGTGTGCTGTTTCTATCTGAATAATCCCCAAGCCAACAAAAACCTCTCGGTTCACTTTGAAAAAAGACTGCTCACTCATAACTCAACATCAAAGTATGTTGGAGTGACTCTGGACAGAACATTTAGTTTTAAAGAACACCTACAAAGAATGGCTGTAAAACTAAAAACGCGAAATAATATAGTCCAAAAGCTATGTGGCATCCCATGTGGGTCCTCAGTCTCCCTACTAAGATCATCCACCCTCGGACTTGTATACTCGACGGCTGAATATGCTTCCCAGGTATGGCGCAATTGCAAACACACGACTATTATTGATAACCAATTAAACCAGACAATGCGAATGATCTCATATACAATGGCTTCCCATTATGAGTCACATTCAACGGCCGAAACTGCGAAGCCGTCATCCTCTTCCCAGAGAATATCGAAAAATCGACGTTAACCATCAACTACTCATCCACTATGATAAGCTTGATATCGAAATAAAGAGACTGCGCTCCCGATATTCTCCATTGTTAAGAGCCAACTTCTTACATCAGGAACATTTCAATCTCACCAAGGCTTGAAGAAGACAATGGAAGAGTGACTCACCACAGCAAGCACACCAAATGGCCTGTATCGATTAGAAACCACCAGGCTTTGAACTGACCCGCAATACAAGGACAACGTTAAACACAATAAGAACAAGTAGCAGTAGATGTGCTGACAGCTTATATAGATGGAGAGAAACCCTTACTCCTTAGTGTGTCTTTGGTGCGCAACGACAGACCGTCCGTCGTTTCATTGTTGAAGAATGTCTCCGAGTTCCCGTTTTCGCACTGGTAGATCCTGTTTAAATAATACATTTCGTACTACAACAACTAGTAGAAAAAAGAGTGGACAGAAATTTAACAACTCATCTTATATTCATAGATCTTGAGAGATCTTGAGAAAGCGTAGGACAGTGTGCTAATGAACAAGTTATTTGAGGTGCTTCAGAACTTTGGTTTCAGAACCCTATTCAATCAAGGAACATAGGGATACAGCCATGACAAGGCTTATCACCTCGTACGACAGCGATCGATGGTTCAAGGTGGATATAGGACAAGTTTTGTCAGAACACGGAACCCCGAAAGCTGGAGTACCACGGGGGCAGTCTTATCACCCTTTTTGTATACTATATACATAGCAGACACTCCAAGAACACCCCAAACAATAATCAGCCTTTACGCAGACAAGCTGGATATAGCTGTAAGAGACCTACGCAAGGCCAGAGCCGAAATCAGAGGACTTACAGGAAGAAGCAGCAAATTAGCAATCCAAACCAAATTAAGACTCATAAACAGCATCATAATACCCATAATAAACAAACAAAAAGCATTCAAAAATAAAAAGATTTGAAGCAAATAAGACTGTTGGAGACGACAGAAGAAAAAGCTTAAGTAAAATTCACTGAGCTAGAAGACCTCCCAAACCAGATCTTACGAGAGATGTTAGGTTCATGGAATCATGTAATCATAGATGGAAGCACAGAAGACCTAAACAACAACTGTTAGCAAATATTTAAAGAAGTCTCGGAAACATTGAACCTCTACAGAATAAATCACCCTGCACATTCCAAGGTATCACGCATAAACTAATAGATATTTCAGTTAAGACGCCCTCCAAAAAACACAAAAAAACAAAAAACGGCGAAGTCCACAAAAAAATATATAAAAATACTAACAAAATGACACCATAACAAAATACTACTAACAAAAAAAACCTTACAAAACGGGAGGGAGGGGCTCACACACTCGAGCGCCCAGTCGCCGAGCTGAGCCTAGCCTGGAGCAGGGACTCGGCATTCGAACAAACAACGCAGTTCGATGGTAAGTCAGTAGATAGCGGGACTACAGAGCCTAACACGCTGTCCCGCATTATTCAAGCAGAAGTCCTTGACACATGACAAGCATGTTGACGATTTGATGCTTCCACAGCGCATCAGCGTCTATGGGGGTGGTGGGAGATCAATCCCAGTCATTCCAATTCATTGTACACTCAAATGTCATTTGGCAGTGTGTAAGTCTCATTAGTCTGGATTCATTTCTATTGCTTGCTTGAACACCAAACACTAGATTCCTTCTATTTTACTCATCTGACACTGATTCTAATTCACGCATCGCTGTATATTTCCCATTTCATCTAACATCGTTACTAGCTACTTAAAACTACGATAAATAATTTCATATTTTGATATTTATACATATTCCTCTACTTTTATGTTTATTTTCGTGATATTTTTTTTAGTTTTTTTTTTGTTTCCGGTTTCGTGTTTATTTTCCTCTCCATATCTTTAATTTCTAATAAACTTATGCAAAGTGCACAATATTAACCTGAGTCACAGCATATTATATACTAGTGGCATTTCGTTAACAAAAACTTCACACACACACACATACACACAAGAAAGCCACCTAATGTTCTCGACGTTAATGTATTATGGAGATCAATATCGTGTTAAAATAACTCCCGATCCCGAACAATTTCTGATTATCTGATTTACAATGCAAATGAGCACGTAACGCTTTAATAACGTTACTGCTCGTTGCCTTTTTTTTCTCACGGGAGAATTTCAGTTGATCTCGCTCAACTTTTGCATTGTGAATAATGTTCTACTTATGCTGTTAATATTCTAGTTTTAAACTCGATGAATTTCGAGAATTTATATTAAAATCGAACAGCAGCTATTATTAAAAAACATAGATATCCAGGAAACAACAGATTAAAAATGGAACGGTATTTCAGGTAATGTCGTAACGGTTATTGCATCTTCTTAATCATTAAAATTTTTACATCCTGATACTTATCATCGATACATATTACGATGTGATACGAAATAGACTACAACATGGGTTAGAGCAGAACAGAGCAAGCGAAGCATGCAGAATAATAAAATCTTTAAAAACAGATAGAAAGAAAAAAGTTAATTTTATTAAAAACTTCGAAAAATTATTATCAGAACCTATTTACCTGCAGAATTTTCTTCCGAAATTAATGACGACATCAGAAACAACTTTTTTTGCTTTTAATTGCTTCTTTAAAGTGTAACGATTCAAAACTATCATTTGATTTAGAAAGCAGTAACTTTTATGCCACCTTGCGTGAGGAGCGCCCTCTAAGAGGAACACTCTTAGCTCGTGGGGGAATTTTTAAAAAGCTGGTAGTCTGACATTAGCCAGGTATTTATGGTTTTCGTGTCCTACCTAGTATCAACAATTTAAAGTTTAGTCCGTTAAAAGTTAAGTAAAAATTGCTGTCTTAGTTCACTCGCCAAAGATGGGAGTGGAAACATGTTTTTTTAAATTTTTATTGCTGAAAAACTTATCATGGTTTAAAACCCAATCTGTTTTTGACTTATTCTAGTCAACACTTTAAAAAGTTAAAGCTTTCTTCTGCATTTTTATAAAGTAGATATTTTAAATTACATTTTATAGGTTTAGACATATCAGTAGAAAATAGTTTTAGATAAAAGTAAGTAAAAACTCTCCCCAATATTTGTTTTTAATCCAAATTCCATCGACATGAGATTTGAATTGCATGTACCTAATAATTCTCGATCGTGTACCATAACAACAATATCGTACAACTAAAAAAAGGCTATGATAAGAAGTATATTAAGCTTTAACACAATAACTCATTTATAATTTATAAAGTTGCCCGTGCTCAAACAGAAGGAACGGGTCAACCAAAAACGAAACAGCGGTATATGGAAATAACGAGAGTATTTCTTTTCGAGGACCTAAAAAAATACGTGACTAGCCATTTTAAAACTCTAATTTTAATTGGCTTGATTTATTTCATTATTTAATAGTATTTTGCATAATGGTCTTGTAAGCAATTTAAAAAAATAACTTTAATTTATATTTTATTCCGTATTCATATAAGGTTTAGATAAAAAAGCAGATATTACGGTCATATGTTTGGGAAATATTGTTTGCAGTTAAATGTTTGTTAATTGTTAACGGTTTCCCTTTCTAAGTGTATAAAATTTTTATTAATAAATAAAGGTGTGGCGTTTATTTATTGCATCAGCTTAAAGACCATTTTCACAAATATGTGAACACATATATGTGAACACATATGTATATCGATATCATCATCACCTAGCCCTTTGCATCCTCTGCTGGACATAGGCCTCCACCATTTTTGTCCATTGTGCTCCATCTGGAGAACATATTTGGTTGTTCTTTCGTGTCCAAGGTATATGTATTTTTCCACCAACTCTACTTCGTTGTCTCCAATATTGATATTTTCGCTAGGTACTAGGTTTGTCATGAATTTTGTTTTAGAGATGTTTACTTTAAGACTCACACTACCACACACTAACTGAAGTTCATGTATATCGACAAACCTCACATATATCGAGAACTTACGAGATTTACCAAACGTTTCTTCTATTTTGCCGTCCTATTCTCTTCAGGACTATTTTTCCGCGGAGGTTTCGTATGCGGCCACCTAGTGGCGAGACTCGGCAATATAACAAACTATAAGGCAATCCTGACAATCGCTCTCCTGATAGGTACAGAAACATTTAGTCAGTTGAGGCGTTTACAGCATGAATGAAGCTTATAGACGACTTCTTCAAGTGCCTTGTCCGTTGCGAACGTTGGCTATTAGCATGGCAATTCTGATCTCGTTTGCGGTGCTTCTGAATAATTCGACCGATGTGAGCCCGAACTACTTCCGCAGATTTTGGAGCCACGAGTGTCTTCTCTTGCCTGGCCCTCGCTTACTGTCTATTTTCCCCTGGACAATCAATTTCAGTAGACGGTACTTATCGTGTCTCAATATGTGGCCTAGATATTCAAGCTTTCTTTGTTTTATTGTGCTCACGATTTCTTTCTCCTTTCTGATTCTTTGGATTACCTCTATCTTGGTGACATGTTCGGTCCAGGATATACGAAGAATGCATCGGTACACCTACATTTCGAATGCTTCTAGTTTTCTCGTGGGCGTCTGTGTCGGCGTCCAGGCCTTCACACCATATAGGTCATAATAAGACATTATCTTAATACAATGTCTTATTTTACACATATGTCCGGACAGATTTTTCAAATCATACTGAAAAATGACAGTCATAGCTTCATCAATATAGCTGCTACGAATTATCAAAGTTTGGAATTCCGTATTGGAAGACACAGTATAAAAACTTATTAATTCAACAACATTATTACGGATTAAAAATTCTCGTAAAAATGTTACGCCCATGTTATCGCCACTTTTGTTGTTGTTTGCTAACTTCATTCCAACTTAAAAGGCTATAAACATGCTTGGCATTATTTTTACGAATGTGTACAGCACAAGCAAATAAATTCGAATGAGTAAACTTGGAATAACTCTTTAAAAACATGTTGAAAAATGCATGCGATAGGACGTTGAAGATGTCCGTGTCTCAATATTAAATTCCTCCTAATTTATCGAGTGTTGTGTTCTGTGTACAGTATTGCATGCAGGATATAGCAATGTTACGTGACTGGACGGTTAAACGTTTAATAGTCCCGATTTACTCAATGTCCGTTACTTTAACGTTCTCTATGAGCCATTCCCACTCATATTTTAGTTCGGAGTTATTTCACTTTTTAAATTTACTAGTTTATTAAACAGATTAAAGACATTATTTTTAAATAGATAAAAGAAATAATAAATAAGACTTACTCACAATTAGTTTAATTTAACTATCTATACGACCGGTTTCGCTTTCTACAATATGCAAAGCATCTTCAGGTTACGATACAAAGTTAATTAAATGCTGAAATAATAAAATCCATATTAGAGTGTTGTCTTTTAAAGATAAACAGAGATAAATGATATAAATTACAGTAATTATGCCAATATTACATGTCTGTGGTTTTTCAAAATAAATAAACTGTTTAAGCAGACAAGGTAAGACCCACAAATTGGTATAAAATAGTCTATTGAATTGTAATAAATTAGTAAATAAAGAAAACATTACTTACATGCCGGTACTCTATTAATTAATGGTTGGAAGAACATAGTTCAAACTATCCTGTATTGTTGAATGGAGAACTTAAGTTTTTGCTATTGTAATTGTTTGACAATAAACAGGGAAGTTCTTGAGGAGATAGATTTTATTCAATGAAGCAGAAATAGGTGTAATGTAATTGTTTGTTAGATGAGAGTGATGAAATATTATTTAATTCTTTAAAAGTAAATATTATTATTTATTCAAGAGATATATTTATGAAATGTTTGTTATATATTAAGATTTCATGAGGGTGACAGTTGTATGACAATGAATGAAATTAGATGTACAATTGTGTGGGTGTGCAAATGACTTCAACTTGTAATTATCAAATCATAGTGTTCGTACCGCGAAACACGTGTTCAGAAACCGGTACCCGGACAGATTCCATGTATGAAGAACAACCGCGAGTGAAAGCCTGTCAATACCGCGAGTGTGTGGAGCACCTATATTGGTAAGACTTTATATAAACCTATTTTGCTATTGTCTGTATAACCCTTTACTACATATCCTAATTTATTTGAACCAGACCTATGTAATACAGTCCTCATACATTGAAATTATACTCATAATTTCACATATGTACACCCTTTTTGTACTACCCCTTTCCTTCTTCTTCTTCTTTGGGTGCCGTGTTCTTAGCGAAAGTTGGCGATGACCTCTGCAAAGTCTTCCCTATATTGGCTTTCCTTATTAAACTTTGAAAGTCTAATCCTGTCCAATCTTTGATGTTGCGCAGCCAGGTCATTTGTCGTCTACCCGGGCCGCTTCTGCCTTCTATTTTCCCTTCTATAATAAACTATCCTCTTAACCCCTTTCCAATCCCTCTTTTATTCACTTACTTACGCCCCAGCTCTCTAACCAAACCATGAGTGGCCGTTAGCAAACGTTTCGGTTTGTTTGCTTACCCTATCTCCAGTCCAATAATTTCTGTTCCCAATTTTAACCCCCTATAAGTGATACCCAATGTGGTAGGCCTAACCGTATGTGACTTTTTTATAATGGTCTGGTATATCCTTCTTCCGTTTTCTTTTAAGAAATGTTTGTCCCACAAAACGATTTGTTTATTTACTCTGTACGATTGTTATGACAGTTTACGTTATATCACTGAAAAACTAAAAACCCTAACAATAATTGGTCTTTATCTAGCTAAAAAAAATCAACATAATTCTGGTAAACTTGTAATTACTTCGAATCCAGTTTTGCACTTATAGAATATTTAAGACGTATTGCACGTGATATTATCAGGCGGTTGTATAACAGAAAGATTCCAGTAATTAAAAAGAATATTATACAAAACTCCCAAAAAGAGTTTCTAGATTTCTGTGAAGCCATAACACTAGCTATGATTTACGGAACTATATGTTGGATAGCTAAAAGAAAGAAGAACAACTCTCAACAACATAAAGAAGAACAACAGTTCATACGAAAATGAGAGAGCGTAGGCTGACATATTCAATGTGAATAATACGCTAATCACCTATTACGAAGAATTGCTGAATTTTAGTTCATCAGTTTGTCGTTAATTTCCATATTATACATATTTCACATAGAAAAATTTCCCTTAATTATATATAAGATTTCTAGCGAATTTAGAACATTTCATTATAAGCTAGTTAAACAAAAAAATAATTTTGCGTGGAAATATGGCACTGCGCCGATATAATATTTCACATAAATCGTCTCGGCTGTGGCTGCAAAATTCCGAAACGAGAAATCATAAAGTTGTGCCCGTATGAAAAGTTTTGACCAAAATCCCGGTTAGTTGGGCTGTAAAAGCAATTACGAAGATTTTTACATTCTCGTTGGGTAGTTGAATTTTAAATTCATATAGAAGTCGAGTCCTCAGCCCTTGTTCATAAATATTATAGTGTCCAATCGTAAATCGACTCTTTTTTCCAAACAGAGCCGTATTTAGATAGTGCAGGTAAATATTATTTATTAGTTGTTTATTTATATAAATAATCAATGGGAGTTAATTAAAATTAGGAAATAATCATCAAAATTATTTACCAATTAAAAGTTAAAATACGTTAATTGACGTTTCAATTTCCACTTCGGAAATCGTTCTCAAAATACAAATACTCGTTTGTATTTTGACCATAGGCACTTTTTTAAATCCCCTTAAAAACACCAACGTTTAAAAAAAAAAAAATTGAAATTGTATATGTCAATACAAAAAAAGCCTTAAAAGCCTTATGTGGTTTTTGGGATCATATTGCGAGTTTTTCGCAGTGCTCAGCATTATTTCTTCAGCTCTTTTTTTCTATTGTTCATTTTTAGAATAAGATTATTAATAATAATCTTATTCTAGATATTATATTATATAATCTATTCTAATAAAATTAATATTATCAATAAGATTACTTGTACGTTTCAGTTACTGTTATAATTTTTTATGTCAATTGAATTGCTTTCAATCTAATATCGACACAAGGTCCCAAGATAGATAAAAGATCAAAGTTACCAGTAGTTTTGAAAATTATAGATTATTCGTAACATTTTTACACAGACTTGGAAACTTAAAACTATTAAATTTGAATGTTACAAAATATTGGACATCAAATTTATTTATTATTTAATTTCTATTGCGCCGCCCATGGTTTACTAAGAAGTTTCCTAACGGCTCATTTCGTACTTGTCCACCTAAAATGTAAACATTTTTTACTACAAAAACAGGTACCTAACACATCAACAATACTAATTGGTTGGTGATTTATGAGATCTGTGATTGGTGATGTTAGTGACGAATCGAAATATATGTAGGCAGTACAAAAATTCCGTTAGTCAAAACAAGCACACCTTCTTTAAATATACTAATTAAGTTATTAGTAGGAATACGTAATGGGTTGTTCAATTGGATGTACTATAAGTACCGCCCAAATAATTAACGTAGCGATGTTGCCAAGTTGATGAAATAAATAAAATATAATTTTATTAATTGTTTATTTATATTACAGATCCCTTTTTTCTTTATTTATTTATTTATTACAAATCGTGATTACAATAATATTAGCTAATTAAATAACTATTGTGTTTTCTTTGATATTGTAAGGTCTTCTGTAATTATGGATCCTCTTCGCACACTTACTAATTCAGTGGAAATATTTTCTTTATCCAGTTTTCCACAATGCCCTTTCGAAAATGTTACGTACTGTTATAATTATTGTAACTGTACAATAAAATATGTACACACTTAACCTTTCAGTAAACACGCCTCAAAAAGTTGTATCAGTACACGCAGCGGACTGTGAGTCCGCATATTGAAATAGCAAGTATGAGACAGACTAAAGAGTTCTTATAAAATAAAATCGACTACTATTACAAACACTTATGTGCATTTTACTTTTTTTGCATGTTATACAAATTCATTACAGACATTTGTGCAATATTGTAAACACATTGTATTTTCCACATTTAATAAATATGAATACTTGATCGGACGGTTCTCTTTTCTGTCACAGTAACTGTAGCGTCCCCTTTGTTGGCCAATATTACCAGCTGGTGGCGGTAGAGGATCTTTAGATTTAACCATTTTTGTAATTCTTAAAATCATTGATAATGACAAACAAGAAAGAATAGCACGAGCATGAACGTGATTATCAACTAATTGTCTAGCTAAACTTTGTAAATAAAATCTTCTGCTGGTTACATTGTCGGGATTGTTGCAATGGAAAATGACATTTGCATTGATACCTGCAATATTTAGCATCGAATAGAAAACGACCATTGGCCATATCCTGGTATTTCTCGCAGTTTTATAGGCAGCACACAGCTTCTCCACGGTATAAACACTCCCTTTAGTATTGTTATAATCCATTATGATTTCGGGTTTACCTGTTACTTCATCTATTTTATTATCATAATGAAGGCTCGATAACAGCAGGTCGTTTTTATTTTGCTTGGGTTTGTAGGGCACAAGAGTGACATTTTGTCGAAAGCCAAATAAACTACTTTTAACCAACAGTGACTTTGGGGAGTTGACAAACTGTTTTGCTTTTACGAATTGTACCAACTAACGTCAGCTTTTTCGCGTACAACGACAACAACAACCGCAAATTCATACTCATAATCTCAAGACTACCGCACTGGGAGAGTTGCTCACAGCATAAGGGCCATCAGGTTGCTGCCCTATATAGACTTCAAGATTTGAAGTAAAGTAGCACTTGGCATCATCATCATTTTGGCTTTACAACCCTGTGTGGGTCCTAGCCTCCCCAAGAATTCTCTTCCAGTCGTCCCTATCCATCGCCTTCCTCCGCCAAACATGTATTTTCATATTTCTCTAAGCACCACTTGGCATCAACTAGAGCGAACATTTTATTTCCATATTTATTGGGTGTATTTGGAATATATTGCCTAAAAAACAACGATTCCAGTTTCTCATCCACTGTCACCAAATTAAAAGGACTGCAAGCAGTTCTGCCGTTGGTAATGATGGCATCAAATATTTTCCGTATGGGTGCTAACTTGTCTAGCTTCTTAAGTTCTTCGCGAGTTTCATAATTGTCAATCTTAAGTGCCGTAAAAGAAATTGAAACCTGTTTAGAGACATCACAAGTCGAAATAACTCCACTCCGTGGGTATTGTATAAGTCTCGTAAATTTAAGCAACTTGATTTTAAAACGCCGGATGCTTAGAGTGCTTAGAACTCGCACATGTCCGTAGCTAATGTATCTCTTTCACGAGAATAATTGGCCGCAGTTTAAGTAATATACTGATTTGTATATTCGACAATAATTTTTAAGATATCTGTATTAAAAAAGTATTTACAGATTTCAAGTGGATCTTTCAATATTTTAATTGAAGTTTTCGGACCAGGTAAAATTTTTCAATAAATTTACAGATCTCGTTTTAACAATCTTTGACGCTGCGTCTTTTTTCTACTTTGAGATTTGTTTTTGCCAATAAAGAATGCTTCTGTGACAGGAGATGCTTCCACTTCAATATCTGAAATATTTTGTTTGCTTTTTGAATTATCACTTCTTTCTTCTACATAATCTTCTTCTGGGTGATAATCATCATCATAAAAAGGTTCGTAAGTTCGCAGTTCTGCTCTGATTCGTAAGACGCCATCTGGAAAAAATGAACTTAGTCAAAAATTGCGCTACGTTCTTATTATTTGCAAACATTATTTGTTTATAAAAATAATTGATTTTGATTGTAAGATTGTGCAGAAAAAATTTACATATTGAATATTATGGGAATATATGCTTACATACTAACTAGAATATTATAAGTTAAAGAAATATGATCTTACCTTTGGTTAATTAAATACTCAACACTTGAAGATTTATGAAATTTTTACGAGTTCCGAGAATAAATAAATATTGTTAACTCAGTACTAGACAGATAAAAAAAACTTGTATTTTACAAGTAAAAAACATTCATGACCAGTTTTGGTCGTAAAAATGATGATTTTTATATTAAAATTTTTTTTTATATTGAAAAGAGGAGAATTGGCGGTAAAATAATATCGAAATGTGTTTAGATGCCAAAAGAAACAACCTGTTTTCAACGAAAAACGAACGAGACAAAAAACTCGTTTTATTTGAGTTAAGGTATATCTAAAATCAGTAGAATATTTTTTCGTGTTTTATTATTAATTGTAACAAAATAATGAGGGATGATTGGTGGTATGTTAAGACTTTAACAAGCAATATATCCAAGAACGAATCAGCAATGATCTTTTTAAGTATTACGACAACTTCGTTCTGACTACAATTTTCTTTACTTAAATTATAGACCGATAAATCGTCATGATAAAAATGTCCTTGTCCACACCAGTGTATCTCAGCTAAACCTAAAACCATTTTACATCTTAGTTCTTTACTGATTGTCGCTAACTTGCCTATTATAGTAGGTACCTTAAAAGATTTATTATCACCACTAGAAACTGATTTCGCATGCAGTGCTCAGAGGTTAACATTTGCATGCTCAGTAATCCATTACCTAATGTCTGCTCGAACACAGAACAGCACCGAATATCATACGAATTACCAAACTTGGTATACTCAGTACCTTTCATAATGCTCGTGGGAGGATTAGTGCAGTAGATTCATGACTCTGTTCGGAAAATATAGAAAGACAATGCGTCTACAGAAAAAAACAGCTTCTAACTGAACGAATAAAGAAACAAAGGGTATTATGGGCCAAAAAATACTCTAATTAGACTGTAGAAGACTGGAGAAAAGTCGTATTTACAAATGAGACTCTCTTTATAGTTCAGCGACAGAGGTAGAAATTCGTCAGGAAGTCAGACAATGTAATCCTTACACCATCTCATATTGATCAAACCATAAAACATCCAGTCAAAACAATGATTTGGGGATGTTTTTCGTATATGGGGGTTGGATCTTTGGTACCAGTCGAAGGCATGATGAACAGCCAAAATTACAAATCCATGTTGGAACATCGTTTGTACACAGAACTCAAAAAATAGACTGTACTACCAAAATAAAAATGATAGAAGCGGTCATTCAGGTTTGGTTTTGGGATGAAAGGATATCTGGGAACTGTCAGAGGCTTGTATAATCTATTCCAAAATGGATACAAGCAGTAGTTGCAGCCAAAGAGGGATATATTTAATATAATTTTTTTCTAAATAAACTGCTTTTTCATTAAAACAGACATTTTTCATTCCATTAATTCGCACAGTACCAAGTTTAAGTAATAATTTTACAAGGTAGAATTAATTTTACAAAGCAATAGTATATTTAATCTAATAAAAAATATATAAGACTAGTGGCTCTAAATTTTGTATTATTTGAAAGATTTCAAGACGGTTCTGGATCGCTGCGAAAGGCCATTTAAATATATGAACATGCAGATGTTTGTTTTCCAACATAGCTACACATATAGTTTGTTGTTTTCCGTCTTATACACTTTAATTTATATGAAAAGATTAAATTGCAAACCTTCCATTAGGCTAATAGAATCCTTTTATTTCCGATCCAGTTTTAAAATTAATCTGAATAGGGTTTTTTTTTCGAGTTAAATAAGTGCACCCTCTAACAGCTACTTGATTTAGTGGTTTACTGTTTTTATTTACGGCTTATTTATCGGTCGAGTAGATACGTAACGTTGAGCGCAGTGGATGGTTTTTCGCTAATTATGCCTTCAGTGGTTTGTTTGTTGGGAAAACTCGATGAAGTAGATTAAGATAATTAGGAATTTGTTTTATTTACTTTTTAGTGATCTGATTCTTTGATCTTTTAATACTAGACAAATTCCCCGCTGTTCTTTAATTATGTGCTTCTGATGGTTGATATTATCAATATCTTTTTCCTAAAAATGCAATTGTACTAATATTATATTTATATGAGATTAATCCACAATTGATGGCAATAAAAATTACATTTTCCGCAAATCGCCAGGAAATTTTGACATTCCTGTCAAAATTTCTTGAAGAAAAAGTCAGGACTTCCTTACTGTAAGGAAATGTCATTTCCTTACTGTAAGGAAATGATATTTCCGTACAGTTGTTAGTGTTCTACATAAAGTTTGACAATTCAACCTCAATACGTTTCCATAGTAACCCAAGTAATTTTATTAGGAATTTCAAAGCACCATTTATTTGGGAATAAAATTATCGCGTTTTTTTTAAATCAATCAATATCTGTCGAATTTTAAACGATTTGCGGAAAAATAGTATGTTTACCTCGTAGGAAAAGCCACATTCCTGGACTCTGTGTTGCTAAGTCTCGGCTTGCGCCTCGACTTAGCAATCTTCACAATCGTCCAGGAATGTTAAGCTTTTCCTACCCGGTAAACAATGTACTATTTACGTTTGTTTCCAGATTTCGATTTCCTGTCTCGTTTAAAAAAAAAGTTATTTTGTAACGAATATCTTTTGCCTACCACATGGGGTATGACTATTAAGGGTAGAAAATTGGGGACAGAAACTATGAAGATGGAGATAGGGCAAGCAAAATAACCGCTACTTGTGCGAACGGCACTCAGGGTTTGTTTATAGAGCTGGGGTCGTGGATAAGTAAATTGAAAAGTGGTTGGATTGGGGCAACTACAAAAAAATTAAATAAAGAGGTACTTACATAAATCTCTTGGGACAAACAAAGCAAAACACAGGAAGGAAACATCTCTAGCAATTTAAAAAGGACGCCGCTTGGAGGTGCCAAATTATCACGATTACAACAACTAGTTGTATCTAGGGAAATAAAATATTAGAAATGCAAAACATTTCCTTTTTTTTCAAATGAAACTCAAATGAAAAAGGGGTTAGTTAAGAAAATACACAAAAGAAAAACTTACATGTGTTCTAGCCGTTTACAAACTGTGTTACTACAAAACTTACAAATGTTGCTGAGCTATAAACCGTGGTAAATAAAAAATTTTTGCAAATAAAAAAAATATCTTTTTAAATAATGAAAGCAATTATTAATTTTAAAAAAATATATCTTGACTTTAAAATTTATACACAAAAAGTTACCTTAATAACTTTATATACACTTTATAACTTAAATTTCTGGAACCATAACTGGAAATATAACTGGGGTTGAACTCTCTGGAAAAAACGGGGACAGGTAAAATTGGACTGCAATTACACATTAAATTGCTACTATTAACCGCTACTAAACTTATTTTTCATAACGTAAGATGAAGGACATTACAAATTTGATGACAAATTTGGACCCAAGCTAAAATCGACTACCTCTGGTAGCGATCCCAGCGAGAATGGTGAAATTGTCTTTAAAATTAATTCACATAAATTGGAATAAACAAAGCACTTAACGTTGGTTGAAACGCAAAACATTAATTTGAAAACGCAGTATAAGGCAGTTCAAATAAAACATTAAAAGAAATACCCGAGGAAGTACAAGTTATCTGTTAAATATAAACAAACTATAAAATGGTTTATTTTCGACCTCGGTGACGCTAAGATGAATTGAAAACATATTTGGATTTTAATTTGTACGAAAGGAACAGAGAAACATGGAAAAATTCTTTGTTATTTTAATTCATATATGAAGGGATTTCAATTTAATACATATACGAGGGGATTCCAATATATACCAAACAATTTATTTATTTCAAAGCATTGGCAAATGCTACAATTTTAAGTAAAAAGTTGTAACATATTACGCAACAAATTGTGTTAACACCTTGACTAAGTCACATATCCGCAGGGGCATGTGCGTAATTTTTCAACTGTGCTGTAGTAAAATTGGTCAAACCGTCGCATCATGCGGTAGCGATAAAAAAGCTATCGATAGCAAATATTTAATTCTCGTTACTGATGTCGGTAATATGAGACCTGCCTCCGGAGACACGTGTCGCACATAAACAAAAATTTATTGTTATTGTCTATTCGCTTAGCTAGGGCATATTTTGACAGACTCATTGTAGGAAACCTACAACACAACAATTCCTACTTCTCAGTATAAATAGCTCAAGTATACTACTATTGCAGACCTCTTTCTTTGAAAAAAAGAATTATTCTGAATAGTGGAAGTGTATACTAAACACATCAAATTTTCCCTGTATATTTAAAATATAATATTTGAATTGTTACAATTTACAATATTGTAGTAAATATTTGTATTATTCGCGTTGTTTATTTAATTTAATATTGTTTTATTATCTTTGTTTAATTCTTTTGTTAGTTCTATTCAGTTAATTAGTTAGTTATATTTTAAATGTTATTATTATGGATAGTCAAAGTTTTCCATTTGTTCCATCAGCTAATGCGTTAGTAAGTTTTTCTTAATAAATATGATAAAATGATTTTTAAAAAGTTTTTTTTTAAGTTAATATTTTTAGATTAGTAAGGATGCTGTTCCTAGATTACAAGGTAATAAAACTGCACAAAGGTTTATTCAAAATGCCTACCTTTTTTTTTTACCGAATGAAAACCCTGTTGAGGTAAGTTGATCATTAAAATGTATTTATCGAATTATGTAAATGTTGTAAATACATAAGGAACTTGCTGTGTCTTATTCTTATTTAACCTCACTTTGACTTCTTAATTTTGTAGAATTTATTCCCACTTTTTTATTTTATACCATAAATAATTTTATTATTTGATATCAATACATTATACGGTGTAAATAAATAAATAGGCAAAGTTCTATTTTATTTACTTTTGTTTACATTAATATTGACTAAGAGCACGTATGCTTGGTTGTATAGTCATTTCCAGCCACTTCGAGTCTGTCAAAAAGTTACTAACTTCGAAAAAAAATAATTACTAAAATCACTAGACAGTTCGGACTGGGAATAGCGAACCGGGTATACTCTGTTTATTGTAGTTAATTGAAGTGTGAGCAGTACTTGTTAAAATGTCGAAAACAACAAGATATATGGTTGATATAGTGAAACAGAAGGTGATAGAAGTTTCAAATGAGCAAACAATCAGTGATCATAAAAATTTTGGAAAGCGTTCTGAAACAAATATTATTTTAAATGAATTTCATGATAATACAGGATGAGAATTTTAATAACGAAATAATTAATTAATAACGAAAATGAACAACAGTTTATACGAACAAAAATAGAACACGAAATGGATAACGAATCTTCACCTGATGCCGACAGTATTAAAGATCTATTTGACAGTGACGATTCATTGCTAAATAGATAAAAGTTATTTTCCTAGATCTTCTTCATCTTCCTATGTAAATTCTTCTATTGATAGTGATGACGAAATTATTACTACACCATATGAGCAAGTTCCATCAGATAATAATGAACAGAGTGCTGAGAATAGTGATTGTGATGAATGGTGTGATTTAGAAGAAGATGTAGATGGTGACGATTTTGTAGTAAGAAAGAATACATTAGTTGGTATTGAACCACATGTGGTACGAAACCAATAGACGTTTTTAGTCATTTCGTAAATATTTCATCGATATTTGATTATTGTTAATTAAACCAACATTTATACTGTTTAACAATTACGTATGCGACACTCAAGAAAATCCAGGTTAAATTTATGGACAGCCACAAACAAAAACTGAAATTTTTCACGCCACAATGGTACCTCATTTAAATTTATATTGGTCTAAAGATGATATATTTTATAATAAATTTATAGCAAAAGTTTTAAATAGAGACCGCTTTTTGCTTTTATTGGAACTTCTTCATTTTGAAAATAATGAGACATCTAATACCACTAATATATTATGTAAAATAGAAAATTTAGTTACGAAGTTGATTCAAAATTTTCAAAGAATAATGGAGCCTGGCAACATTCTCCTTTATAGATGAATCTATGGTACCTTTCGGAGGTAGGCTCCATTTTCATCAAGTCTCGAGCCATATTTGATGAATAGTAACATATACATAGATATGCAATGGATTTGCATACATATTATAAAAAAATAAATATAAATAATACTGTAATCACGAAATAACTGTTATATATATATATATATATATATATATATATATATATATATATATATATTGGATTTGAAACTTCCGCGGGAGCTATATGTGATTTCAGTTGTTTTCCGGGTTTGACTCCGCGTTAAGTAATTTTGGTTTTTAGAAAAACCATTGTTTTGACGACGTTTCGGCAAGGTCACACTTGCCATTGTCAAGTCAGATTAGTTCTGCTTCGTCTTTATGTTTCAGGAGAACTGAAACAGAACAGTTCTCCTGAACAGAACAGAACAGAACAGAACAGTTCTCCTGAAACATCAAGACGAAGCAGAACTAATCTGACTTGACAATGGCAAGTGTGACCTTGCCGAAACGTCGTCAAAACAATGGTTTTTCTAAAAACCAAAATTACTTAACGCGGAGTCAAACCCGGAAAACAACTGAAATCACATATATATATATATATATATATATATATATATATATATATATATATATATATATATATATATGAATAATAACGTTATGAAGTTAATATATGAATAAACTGTTTTTTGTGGCATGTCTAAGTTAAATATATAAATATAAATATTAAATGTATTTGTGATTAAGCCACAACTGATTGTAATGACAATTACATTTTTTTCCACTCCGGAAATAGTTTTAAAAAAAAATCATTTTAAAAATTGTGCGAAAGTGTATAACCAATAAGTTGTTAAGAGGATTATATTTTTCAAAACTGATGGTTGATTTAGTTGGCCTCGATATTGTAGGCAAGAACCATGCTTTTAGATTCAACTATATTGACAAAATCGTTAAGTCTCGAGCTATATTTGACGAATAGTAACTTAAGAACAATTTACATATGCATATATTAGTATGTGGCAGGACATCAGTGAGCAACTGGATAAACAGGTTGCTAAGTTAAGAACTTATTTTCAGGTGCAGGCTGAGACATCTACTTTACATCGAGCAATTTGCGCAGTAGATGAGTAAACCTTTGCATGGGCAACATCTCAATGAGATCAGCGAGATGTTGTCGACAATACAGCGTGGAACTATTGGTTGACATTAGGAAATATGTTTCCCGAGACTGAGGGTTTACTACTTACCATTCAGGATCAATATATTTCAGGTAATTCCAACTAAAAATTACCTGAAATATATTGTTAAAGATCCTCAAGTCCAAAATGACAAATGCCGATATGGATGCCAAGCCCAAGAAACCATCCAACAACTTACCAGGGGCTGCCAGGAGTTATGGCTAAATCTGGATAATAATAATTTTAACGGTGCAATTCTATTTTAGATATTTTCAACTAGACGATAAAGTAAATTAAAATTGCTTGGATTAGTCACTTTTATTATACTTATATCAATAGATTGATATAATCGGTTTTGATTTTAGTTAGAATTATTAAATATACTAATATGTATATACTTCGTTCAAAGTTTAACATTTGTGGCTCTAATTTTAGGAAATGCCTCTTAGTGTTACATTTCCGATTGCAATTCTCTTTTTTATTCGATGCTCCGGAAATATTCCGCGCTTATTTTCTTTGTTGACTTTGTTGCGTTTATTGGCGGCCGTTAAAATATTTTCATTACACCATAAACTTCTATTTCAATCGTTGCGGTTCGATCTTATACGGTAATTTCTGTACAAAGTCTTAGAGCTGTTTGTTAGCTGTGTCACTTATACTCCAGTACAAGCCGAAGAAAATGCTGTCTTCCGACGTTAACTTCCTAAATTTAGTTTTGATGGTTCATACGGCGGATCGTTAAAAAAGGTGTAAACACGACGGTTTACAATTGGTTACTACTTTATCTATTTTACTTTATGTTCGCAACTAAGATAAGGTTATGGAACACCAGTCATGTTATAGCATTTGTAAATTCTTTGATATATCATGAATGTGTTGCTTGTGTGAGTCCATTTCAAATAGGTAAAGAAATAATAAATAAGACTTGCTCACAATCAATTTAATTTAACTATCAGACGACCGGTTTCGCTTTCTACAATATGCAAAGCATCCTCAGGTCTCGATACAAAGTTAAACAAATGCTGAAATAATACAAACCCATATTAGGGTGTTGTCTAATAACGATAAACAAAGTAGATGTTGTAAATTACAATAATTATGCTAATATTACATGTCTGTGGTTTTATTTAAATGAGTAAGTTGAATAAAAGGTATAAAAGTTTTAAAAGTTTAAACAGACAAGGTAAGGCCCACAAATTGTTATAAAATAGTCTCTTCGATTGTAATAAATTAATGTTAATAATAAATGAAATGAGCAAATAAATAAAATAAACATTACTTACATGCCGGTACTCTATTAATTGATGGATGGTAGAACATGGTTGAAACTACTATGTATTGTTGAATGGAGAACTCAATTCTATTATTGCAGTTGTTTGACAGTAAACGGGAAGTTCTTGAGGAGATAGATTTGATCCAATGAAGAAGAGATATGTGTGTGATTGTTTGTTAAAAGAAAGTGATGTAATATACCATTGTGTTATTAAAAGCTATTTATACTTATTCGAGAGGTATATTTTTGAAACTGACGTTTAAACTGACGTTTAACAAACGTCGAAAAGGGGAATCCGTTATAAGTCATTATAAACATTTCCTTTAATTAGCTACACGAAATAAATACAGCGTGTCAATTTTAAAACTTACAATGGGCTACATATCATGAACAATAGCTTCGAAAAATGCTTGAAAACAATTCTAAGGTAGTAAAGGGGAACTAAAATGACATGAAAGAGAACTCACCCCCATCAGTCCTCTAGGCCCCACCCACCACAACCAAAAAACATTAAATTACAAACCCCTACTTGTGATACATCATTGAAAAGACTGTACAGGGTGACTAAAGACTAAAATTATACAGGGTGAAGCAATAATTGTGAAACTTGGAAAATTTAATGATGTTTTTGTTGAACTACAAATTTGTTAAAAATGTGAATTAAGTAAATGTTCGAAGTCAGTTCCTTTGTTTCGTAAACAATAATACAGCCTATTTTCAAATTCTGCACGAACTTTGGCAAACGTTGTTCTAGTAATAGCGCGACATGCTTGCGTAATTCTTTCTCGCAATTCCTCAAGTTTGAGGTAACCCCATAGAAAAAAGTCAGGTGGCGGTAAATCTGGTGACCTCCTTGGCCACTCAATAAAACTTCATCTCCGTTCGGATAATTACTATATATCCAGTACCTAAGTGGAGCTGCATAGTGAGGAGGTGCTCCATCTTGTTGGAAGTGCAGCAAATCTTCGTCTAGAACTAGGTTGCCCTGACGGTCCCTTTGAATCTCTAATTCATGCACAATTAAAAGTTTGATGGTGTTTTCCAGCATATCGAAATAAATGTCGCCAATTAAATTGCTTGGTATGAACAAGGGATCAATTATAGCATCGCCCAATACTGCTGCGCAAACATTCAGTTTTTCAGGATATTGAGTGTGACCTTCTCTGAATTGATGCGGGTTCTCATCACTCACATTCATCAGTAAAACAAATATTTTTTAACATTCTCGGTTCAACGCGAATTCTTTCAGCCATGAGTTCGCAAAACTCAATTCCTCGGTCTAGAGATCATCATCGCCTAGTTCTTGAAGACTTTGTGTTTTGTACGGGTGAAACTTATGTAATTTCAACACCTTTTTAACCTACCGGCCAGGAAGGTGAAATATATTTTGCAATAGAGCTAGTAGGCTCTATTAATAAAATGCCAAACTAGAATTTTAGTTTTTATTTAATTTATTCGTCAAAATCATCTTAAATCCAAACTAAAGAATTAGTATGATTGAATAGGTATATTTAAATAATTGTAGTTTCGAATTTAATTAATAAATATTCTAACGTTCGCCTATGGTTAATTGTCAAAAAAGTTGAGGTTGACGTAAAAACAATTAGAGAATTGAAAAACGTCTGAAAACTAGTTAAGAAGCTTACGCCTCTTACTTTTTCTTCTTCACGTGCCATCTCCGCGACGGGGGTTGGCAATCATCATGGCTATTCTGATCTTAGATGCTGCTGCTGCTCTGATGCAATCCAATGATGATCCAATTGAACTAGGTTGTATCTCTCATTACGCATAACATGTCTCAGGTATCTCTCAAGTCCAATTTTAGTTCTCTTGCACAAAGTACCTTTCTCATTTTATTGAAATTTGTACGTGCTTTCTCTATTCGAACTTTGATTTCTTTGGAGTAATCGTTTGTGTGATTAATTATTGTGCCTGGTAGTTTTCAACTTGTTCTAAAGCACTACCGTTAATTGTCAGGTTTTCACCATTATTTTGGGTTTTTGATATCCTCATAAATTTGGTTTTCTTGGTGTTTATTGATAATTCATATTCTTCTCCATACTCAACTATCTTGTTAATTAGCTTTTGGAGGTCTTGGAGGTTGTCTGCTATTATGATAGTATCGTCCGCATATGTAATGTTGTTAATTGGTGTTCCATTGACCTTGATTCCTGCTGTTTCTCCCTCAAGAGCTCCTTTCATAATTTCTTCAGAGTATGCATTGAATAGTAGTGGTGACAATACACACCCCTGTCGCACTCCTCTTTTAACTTCGAACTCTTCTGATGTGTATTAATTAATGCATACGTATGCCTGCTGTTTATAATATAGATTTGTTATAATTCGAAGGTCATTGTGTTGTAGTTGTTTTGCTTTGAGGATGTCCATTAGCTCTTTGTGGCGGAGTTTGTTGAAAGCTTTGTTGTAGTCTATGAAACAGACGTACATATCTTGGTTCACATCCAATCATTTCTGGATTAGTACGTTGAATGCAAAGAGAGCTTCACGGGTACCTACGCTATTACGGAATCCAAATTGAGTTTCTTCAATATCCATATCAAGTGTTTTGTAAATGCGTTTATGAATGATCTTTAAAAACAATTTAAGTGTGTGAGACATCAGGCTTATGGTACGGTGGTCAGTTCATTCTCTACCATTTTTCTTTTTTGGGAGACAAATGAATGTTGAGGTCAACCATTCGTTGGGTATGTCACCCGATTGATAAATTTGTATTATTTTATATTATTACCTGTTTATTACCTCCCTCCAAATTTCACTCTTATAATTATACCCGTTCAAAAGATACGAGGGGGAACAGACTTTTGACTAACACTGTATACTACTTCTATTATGAAATTACATAGAAATGGAATTGAAGCATCAAGGAACAATATTTACAAAATGTTTTACCTAAAAATAATCCAAATTGTATATTTACGGAGTTGAAAGACAAATTACAATTCTCGGCCATCTCCATCTGAATCTTCGCCTATAATTCTCAATTACCTAATGGCAGAAATGCCGCTGCTATGCTAACGGTGTATTATAATTCCTCCACTTGTCTTCAGCTTATCCTATTACTATTATTAGGTTTATTCAGGACGCCACTCCGAAGATGCATTTGTATTTGTATTCCAAGCTTGACATAACGTGAAATTGGAAAACAGATTTAACAATTTCTTTGCAGAATATTAGTGTGCAGTGTTTCAACACATTAAAAATTATTATACACCTAACACTACAAAAATATCATAACATAGCTTATTATATATTAGAAATACAGCAAAAATGTTATGCATTTAAAAGTGTGAGTTAATAAACTGGTTCTTAGAATATGATCAATTTTTCAAATTAATTTATTTTACAAAAAAAACCACTGTACAATCAAAATACGCCTAATATGTACTGGTAAACCTTGTTTATGTATGGCATATGCAAGTCGATTCTTAATATTGTAAATAATTAATTGACTACTATCTGTGGTAAGCGGATGATAATGGTTATGGTATACGGGGTAGCGCTGGTTACTAATATTTTACGATACATAGACGAACTAATAAAAGCGAGTCCATTGAATTATCCGTTAATGTCCGTGATACACTATTATAATCCAGTTACCGGCGCATCAGAAGTCCAAATCTAGGAATCTATTCGCTTAAAAAAGACTTTTGGCATTGCAGAAAGCTCCCTCAACGGGATCACTTTGCCCTGGTTCGACTGGATAAAAGCCAATCCAAGGTCTTACCATCTCTGATAGTTTTGCAATGAGTACTGATGGGGCACATTTGTATGTGAACACATAGGCGATAACTTCTTCTTCTTCTTCACCGGTTTTACAACTCGGTGTGAGTCTTCGCCGCATCCACTATCGCCTTCCATCCTCTACGACCTTGCTCTTCTATTTCCCATTGTTGTACCCCAATTCTAGATAAATCGGCTTCAACATCATCCTTCTATCTTTTCTCGGTCGGCCTACTGATCTTCTACTATCTGCTCTTTCAATAAACACTGTAGACCTAGGCAATAACTTAGATTATCCAATAGCCAATTAGAGTAAGCAGATAAATTTGTAACATTTTATTTTTCTTGAAATTAAAATTTTGGTGAGCACTGTACATATAACTGTTCGTCGATTGTTTTTAGATTCGTAGGAGTCTAACAGTCTACTATTTCAGTTCCCATGCCATTGATTTTGTCTGGGGATAAGTATGTTAAAAGTGTGTGAAGTCAATCCGTGATATAAACTCAGCCGCATTCATTTTTTTAAGCACAAATTGAAAATGTCAATATGATCCTAATTAGTCTGGCGATCGCTTATAAAATACCCAATCGCCAAGATTTTACTCTCATTTACGTAAATTTATAGTTTCGTAGTGAAAAACATACGTACCTATGTGATAAATTTAATTTTACTAACAAAACTGGAGAAATGTGTTTCTTATCTTCAAAGAGTTCATTCCCTGGGGTTGGAATTCACTAGCTGTACTCATTAACATGTCACCAATTTTCCTTTTTTATCGTTTTTGACGAACCATACTCGATCTGGTTCAAGGATCGATGTGTTTGTTTTTTTTTGCGTTAACATATGGTCTCCAGGGGTTTATGATTGGATGAGGTTTCGAGGAGTGGAAGCTATTAATTTCAAATCATCCATGACAACATGATTAAGCTTCGCCACAACAGCATTGTTATTTTTGATGCGAAATCCTGAGTCAGTGGAGTACAGTAGCTGAGATAGTGGGTTCATCGCTAAACAGAACCAAAGTGGACTCAACGAGTCCCCCTGGAAAAGACCCTGGTTAATTGGTATATCCTCAGTTTTGATATTGGTTTCACCAGGTATTTGAAGGTGAATTTTAGTATTCCACTCTGCCATTATATGCTTTAAAAAGGTCACTAGATTATTATCGACTTTATATATTTTCAATATATCTATAAGCCATTCTTGCGGTACTGAATCAAAGGCCTTCTTGTAGTCAATAAAGGCAGTAAAAAGGTTCATTTTTTTGGTTGGTTTTTGGTTTTACGCCCAATTATTCTTATTATTATTATTATTATATATATATATATATACAGTATTGCCCGAAATAAACAGTACTGAAGTTGTAATCGTATTATATATTTAAAAAATACATATTATTGACACTTTATTATATGTTCTAAATGTGCACCTCCTCGTTCAAGACAGACTTCATAACGATGTTCTAAGTTTCTGGTCATGTTTTTGAATAAGGGTTGTCTCAGAGCTGCGAAGAAGACTCTAACGGCATCCTTTAATTCATCGATGGTTTGTGGTGCCCGTTTGAAAACTGCATTTTTAGCCATGCCCCAAATGTATGCGTCTGGAGGTGTGAGGTCTGGAGAATGTGAAGGATAAGGGAAGTCAGTAAATCGTGAAATGAATTTGCTTGGAAAATGTTCTTGAAGAAATTGACGAATTGCGGCAGCAGTATGGCAAGTTGCCCCGTCCTGCTGAAAAAATTGGTTTCGAAATGCCAAGTTACGTGCACGACAGAATTGACGTAGATCAGGGATAAATCGTGTTAAAATGTGTCTGTACCTCTGTTGATTAAGTGTGACTTGCCTACCATTCTCTTCGATGAAGTACGGACCAATGATTCCGTGTCCGGACACAGCACACCAGACACTCACTTTTGCACTATGTAAAGGAACCTCTTGAACCTCATCGGGTCTGGCAAAGCCCAGAAATCGATTTGTGCGACGATTCACATAGCCTGATAAGTGAAAGTGTGCTTCGTCTGAAAACCAAACATTTTTCAAAAATTCAGGATTTTCATACTGTAACGCGAGAATTCTGGCGCAATATTCCACTCTACTGCGATAATCCCGAGGATGTAGTTGTTGATGTACCTGAATCACATACGAAAATGCACCCAGCTCCTTCAGGATTCTTTGAAAGGAAGTTCTTTTTAAATCAAGTTGTAACGCTGTCCTTGTCTGGCTGGCTTTCGGATTTTGTAAGATTTGCTCAAAAACACGTTCATGGTTATTGTTGTTGTTAACTGTCCTGGGACGCCCCGAGTTTCCTTTTCGTTGGCACAATACACTACCCGTATTTCTGAACTTTTCAATAACCTTCAAAATTACAGCATTACTTGGAGAACGTTTATTAAACCGTTGTGTGAATTGATCAGACACGTATAGCAAACTTGCACCATTATGTCGGCCCATTCCGTATGAGCGAAAATAATGCTCTACCAGAAACACTTTCTCCTCTGTACTTAACACCATTTTTAACAATTAGGCCCTACTAATTACTTGTTTGAGGTTTACTTGACAGGTCTATACTAGCTAACTTGAGTGTGACAGCGCACGCATAAAAACACCGCCAACTTAGTTTCAGTACTGTTTATTTCGGGCAATACGTTATATATATATATATATATATATATATATATATATATATATATATATATATATATATATATCGGTTTTAGAACGTCTTTCGACGTTGTCCGATGCCTAACTTCCACGTCCTTCTATCATCCCATTGGCCGTCTCTAAGATCTCTTGTACTCATTGCTTTAGTTACCCCTTCTTTCCATGTCTTTTTGGGTCTTCCTCGTTTTTTGCGGTTTGGTGGTACCCACTGCATAATCTTCTTGGGTAGTCTTGTGTCTTCCATTCTTTGAACATGACCATACCAAATCAACTGTTTCCTCTCAATGTCTGTTGTTAAGTAACCATCTATTCCAATTCTTCGTCTTACTTCCTCATTTCGAACTCTTTCCCTGCGGGATATACCTAACGATCTTCTAAACACATCCATTTCTACAGCTTCTAATTTTTTTCTGTTGTTCTCGGTTATTCTCCAAGTTTCTGCTCCATAAAGTAGACTGCTTTTAATTAGTGACTCATAGATGTTATATTTTCGCTTTATTCCTATTTCAGAGCTCCAAAGTATTCCATTTAGGCAGCCAATTGTTCTTCTAGCTTGTGTAACCCTTTTCTTTATTTCATCATCGTCTTTTCCCGTTATATCGAAGATTACTTCCAGGTACGTATATTCACTACAGGATGTGATTTCTTCATTATTCTCTAGTTCGATATTGGATAACTCAGCTCCTATGGGTAGGTATTTAGTTTTTTCTACATTTATTTCCAATCCCCACTGTTCATATTCCTCCTTTAGTTTTCTTGCCATATACTCTAAATCGTCTTTATCATTGGCTATGATGACTTGGTCATCAGCAAATTGTAAGGTATATAAACAAACATCTCCGAGGTCTATACCCATACCGTGACATTTACGTTTCCACTGGTTTAGTGCTTTTGCAACATATATCTTAAACAACGTTGGTGAAATACAGCAGCCCTGGCGCAGACCCTTGTTAACGATGAACTTTTTAGATAGTGTGTTGCCAATTTTTACTTGTGATGTAGAATTTTCATATAGATTTTTTAAGGCTTTGATTAAAGTGTAGCTAATGTTAGTTTCTTGTAGTGATTTCCACAATTTAGTTACAGGCACGCTGTCGTATGCTTTACGGAGATCAACAAACATGAGATGGGTCTCTTGATTGGTTGAAACAATTAATTGAAAAAAAATTAGCAACCAATTCTTATTATTATAAACCAAATAAGGGCGGAGGAGCAAGTGTTTATTATGCTAATACAAATAAGAATATCATTGTGAAAAATATAAATTATAAAACTACATATACATATAAAACTCCCATAAACGAAATAAAGAACTATCAAGTCTATGTTAACATTAGTTCCCGATATGGTGTCTTGATCCAAATCGTTTCAGGTATTAAATATTCTGTCTGGCAAGAAGTTCGTCCTGGACTTTCCAGTAGTCTGTTCTCAAAATTATATTTTAAAATAGGAAAGGACATAATTAGGTCACCTTCAAGACGTCGCTGCTTGAATGTCGAAGGAAAGCCTTGGAGAGTATATCTTCATAATTAGATCTTACACCTCCGAATGCCAGTCTTGTGGCTTTACAATGAACATTTTCAAGTAAGATTTTATCGCGGCTAAGATCTGGACTCCACACTGTCCCGGCAAACTCAAGAATAGGTCCCAACACAGTTTCGAGTTTGCACATTTACACACACTTACAATCCTATAAGCATTCAAAATTGAAGGTCATGGGATAAACTAATTAACGTATCTTAGCAACAAATTAAGTGATCTAGGTCTACTATGGCTCATTCAATTCGTAATTTTATAGGCTTGCATGTCATACATTTGAAATAAATAAAAAAGCAATTTTGCAATAAATATTACGTTTTTTTTTTTAATTTCTGACCTTTGTTTTTAGATTAAACTTGAGAGGTCGCTGTTAAATGATATTGGATAAATAATTATAAAGAAAAAATGCAATATTTGTTTGTACACAAAATTAGCGAAAATAGCAACTATTAATTGTAAATAAATTACGAAATTAACTGGTCTTACTTATTATTGTTGTTTTGTACAAAGAACATAGACTTATCCTCTGTAGATATCGATGTCGTAAGATTCTTAGCCAGGGGAATGTCGCTGGCCCACGTTGGGACGCCCGCTTCGGAGGCACGAGAACTCGTTGTTTTTCTTTCACTGTCTTGGTCTGAAGTAAGTGCGTTGAGGTTGTTACTAGGGCACAAACCACCCTCTAACCTCTAATGAGATAGCCAGTTTAAGTTTTACGAAATAACATGAAATAATATATTTTAAAAAAGTCTTTAGAATACAGCACTAAATTAGATCACATTACAGTACCGTAACAGAAAAATATTAAATATATAAATACATACAAACATTGACCGTCATTTTTGCAATAACAAATAAATTAAATTGAACGTGTATCGGCTCAAATTGAAGTACTTTTAGAGTATTTTCATAATCTATACAGAAATTACCCATTACAACACTTACTTTAGTCAAAAAATGAAAAAAACTCAAAAAATACGTATTTTGCACCTATAAACGCTGATAAATAAACAATAACCAAAAATTTTTTGTTGAATGAACTGGGGGATTGCTCCTGAGGTTGCCCTTTATAAACCAGACCACATTACATAAATTCCTGGATTAGACAGTACTTTTTCCCACACAGCCTGGGCTACTATGACTGGTCAATGAAAGTGATCAATTTTATTGATCTCACGAGAATCGTAAAAAATATTAACACCTTTATAGAAACTGAGTTTATTCGCGGCAAAATACAAAAACTGCATACAACAGCTGAACTCTACCTGTAAAATGCATCTTAAGTTTTGTGGATAAGACACTTGAATCAAAAGATATCGAATTTTTACCGTGGAGCTGATACAAATTTTATTGAACATTGATTTCGCGCGCATAACTGACATTCAAATTTGACGATCGCTTCAAGCGTTGTTTCTGAGAGAACGGTTCATTCTACACAAAAAGTGCTAATAAACATTCTTGTTCAAAATTATCTCAGCTACGTTTTTTATTTGAAAGATTTTTCTCTAAGGCGTAGAGATTTTTTGTATCTTTTTAGGGTTCCAAATTGATATTTTTGTCAAAATTCAGCTTGTTCGTATGATTTTTAGGGGTCAACTCTCTGACGAATGGATTTAAGTGTAATAAATTATCAAAAATTTGAAATACTGGCCTGAAAAATTTAATCTATATTTACTATTATTAAACTCTTGCACCCTGTTGTGTTTTCGATTGCAGAGGAAATGTCTGTTCGCTGTATCTTTAAAAAACTTTTACTCTTTTTATTCGGTGTTTCTTTCATACGCCATATCCTTAAACACGGTTGGTTTCTGCCCTTAAAAGCGCTTCTGTAATTTGAACACAGAAAAGATAATGACTTAAAAATGAAAGAATCTAATCCATCACTCTGTTCTCGTACGGATATATAAGGAAATCATTTTCTGGTTCGGTGCGAAAGTAAGGAGCGTAATATATTACACTGAAAACTTACAGGAGTTGATTCAACTAGAAAAGATTTTCAATTCTATTGTTCGACGTGTGATGCTTATTTCAGATTGTGTCTTTTAAAATGTACGAGTGGTTTTTAATCGTGATAGAATATACGTATAAGACGGGAAATCTACTTGAAGAGATTTATTTCGTTCTGCAGTAAAACCAATCAAATCAACTAAAGAAAGCGATAAATTAACTATACCAAAACTAAGTGTATGATATGGTTCACTGCATAATCTGTAAATGCAGATATATGAGTACCTACACTAGTACCACGTGTAAACTCAACAAAAAAAAACATCAAATTTTTTTCTATTTATTTTACAGATTTATCGCATCGATCTCTAGGCTAATAGTTACTAAATGTCGCCACCTTTTTGAAAGGCAAAGTTGGCCACACTTGCATGTATTTATAAAAAGAAACTACCTTTCCTGTGAAAAACTGATTTACTTAAAAAATAATATCATCATCAATCTGTATGCGTCCACTGCTTGACATAGGTCTCCATCAGTTCTTTCCATCTGTCTCTGTCGTGTGCGGCTTGTATCTAGTTATTGCTAACACCGTTCAGGTCCCAAGTCCATCTAGTTGGTGGGCGTCGTCTGCTTCTTGTCTTGGTGTCCATTCTAAAATACGTTTTGTCCATCGGTTATCTGGCTCATTATATCGGTTATCTTGGTTATCGGTTAACGAGCTGTAATGCCACTGATGATGATGATGTAACTTATCACTATGGTTTCCACGTCTCTTCTATTTTTCTACATACATTTTAGGTTAGTTTGACAGAGGACCGAAGAATAAAACTCATACTAGCAAAAACCAAACAAAACAGTACATTGACCTGTCTGTCTCTGTGTCTATGGTTATACAACTTTCATCGCACATTTTGACATAGCAGCTGGTATCACAAAACTAAAAACGAATATGTTAAAAAATTAATTCTCAACGAACATTCTGAACAGACTTATTTGTGGTGTCTCAAAAGTAAAAAAATAGATCTAACAGAGGTCAAAACAAACAGCCCACCAACAATGTACCACTCTATACCATATATTCCAGGCTTAACAAATAGACTGAATATCAAAATTGGAACCAGAAATATAAAAGTCGCATAAATTCAGAAATATAAAAGTACAAGCGAAGTCGCATACCACACTAAAAACAATCTTAAATATTAAAGAAAGCTCCAATGTGGTGTACTATGTACCTGCACTAACTGCAATAAAGTATATATTGGAGAAACGTAAAGAAATTTGTTAGGAAGATTAACATCGCACAAGAATGACATTAATCTGAATAAAGCATGTGCATTAAGTGCTATATAAAGTAATTTACTGTCAGTGAAAGAAACAACAACTTGTTTTTTAGTTATATTTGGTTTTTTTCTTCTTTATTAGTAAGATAAACTCTAAGAGAGGCTATGTTACCGAGAGGCTTTGGTTGGGGTTCTTTGGTCCACATCGGGCTCGTCGGGTTTCTTACGATCCGGGGAACAGGACCTGGAGGCAAGTCTAGTGTCCACCATGCATCTTTATGCAATTTTCCGTATTTGAATATAGTAGACAAGTGTAGGAACCGGTTTACGGGTAGTATTATAAGTCTCAGGTAATATAACTCAGGTGTATGTCCTTTAACCTGACTATCACTAGGCACGGAGACAGATAGGTCAATGTAAGGTACTGTTTTGTTAGCTTTTCCCTAGTATGAGGTCACTTCTTTGGTCATCTCAGAAAAATGGAAGACATGGAAACTTATAGTGATAAGTTTAGAACGAAGGAAAAAGAAAAGCAAATTAAATAAAATGTTATTCTGTTAATTTTATAGTAGCATCCTCACATGAGTAAACCTGTAAATATACAACAACTTCATTGTGTAATGTAGTCTTTATGTTTTGATAAAGAGTTAAATAAATTCGCAAGCTCAGCAAACCTTAAAGAGTTTCACTTGGATTGGATTCAAGGAGATTTTCTTTTCACTTGGAGATTTATTTGTGCATTGCTATAAAGTAATAATGTTACTCAATCTTTACTTGCTTTATGTCTACTTGCACTTTTTTATCCTTTGCGATGTAAATACGGTTAGCATTTTTTCCAATACAGTTCCGTTTCATCAGCGTTGAATACTTGCTCAGCACAATAGTCCCCATCTTCAATAATTTTCACTAGCTCCTGTGGAAATATTTTTGCTGCTGCTTCATTTGCTGTATACTCTCTCCTGTAATCTTGATATTATGAAGTGCATTTCTTTTTATAAACCCGTTTAGCAATCCTTTGCTAGCTGAAAATTCTTTACCAGCTTGGGCAGTGAAAGTTGGTTGGCCCTGACTGTTTCATTAACTTATAAATCTGAAGAGCTTTTTCTTGGAATAAATAACCACTTATAGGAATTATTCTTTATTATTTCCTCAATCCAAATTGCCATTGCTCTTTGTGTTCTTTCTAATAATACATCCCTTAAGTAAGATGAAAATTTGGCACTTAATTTTGTACCAGAAATTATAGATTTTCTTATAGCAACTTATATATGTATATATTTGGTTTTATAACGTCTTACGACGTTGTCCGACTCCCAAACGCTACTGTATTCGGTCTTGAGTTAGGCCTTCGTCCAGATTTCGAGCGCTAATCGCTTTCCTAACTCCCATGTTCCAGCTCTGTGGTGGTCTTCATCGTTTCCTTTTCTCTGGGGGTTGCCACATCATCGTTTTTTTAGGCAATCTTTCGATCTTCTGATGGCATCCATTTTCGTGGCTTCGACCTTTTTCTTATATTTCTCGGTTATTCTCCATGTCTCAGCTCCATAAAGTAGGCTAGTTTTAACCATTGTCTCATAGATGTTCCATTTTCCTTTCTTTAATATTTCTTTACTCCATAGAACTCCGTTCAAACATGCTATAGCTCTTCGTGTTTGTACAATTCGATGTTCTATTTCTCGTTCGTCTTTTCCACTACGGTCGAAGATGACGCCCAGGTATTTAAATTCGTCACATGGATTTATTTTTTGATTGTCTTCGATATCGAGTTGTTCTGCTTCAGCTCCAATTGAGAGGTATTTTGTCTTTTCTAAATTGATATTTAATCCCCATTTCTGGTATTCTTCAATTAGTTTTCTAAGCATGTATTCCATGTCGTCTTTGTCATTTGAGATCACCACCTGATCATCTGCAAACTGTAAAGTATATATGTAATCCTGATCGTTCAATTGTATATCCATTCCTTTGACTTTCCTTTTCCATTGTTTCAGAGCTGCAGAGATATAAATCTTAAATAGAGTCGGAGAGATACAACATCCTTGTCTGAGACCATTAGTAACTGCAAATTTTTCAGCTAAGAGGTTTCCGAATTTCATTTGTGAGTTTGAACCATAATATAGATCTTTGAGAGCACTAACCAATGTTTGATGTATGTTTGATGTGCCCAAGACTTCCCATAGTTTATTTAGCGGGACTGTGTCATATGCCTTCTCAAGAACTACAAAAGTCATATGTAACTCTCTATTTGTCACAATTTTCTTTTCTATAATTTGTTTAAGGCAGAAGATGTTATTTGTACATGAACGACCTGCTCTAAATCCTCCTTGTTCTTCGTCCTTAGACGATTGATAATCTTCCTCTATCAGGTCCGTATAATTCGACCGTATAGTCGACTCATTGAACTTGTGACCGATATCCCTCTATAGTTTTTACAATTTCTCCTGTCACCTTTTTTATATATTGGGGTCACATATGCTGGTTTCCATTCATCTGGTGTTGGATGTCCATTAATATATTCGTTAAATATCACCGTGATCATTCTGTGTAATTTCTCTGAGCCATTCTTTATTAATTCCGTTGTTACTCCCTCTGTCTGGTCCACTTGCTTTCCCATAGCAACTTAGCAACTTCATTCTTCTTAATTTCTGTTACAGTTTATTCGCCTAAATTTAAATGTTTTCCAATTACCGTAGATCCTTCTCCTTTTCCAAAGCAATCTAAAATTGCAATTTTCGTTTCCAAATTGATTATCTATGATGTTTTTTTTTCTCTATTATGAAGTTTTACCTTTCAATGCGAAACTTACAATGATGTAATAGGCATGTAATAGGGAGATCATGATCATGTAACAAGGGAATCCCCTAATTGCAAACGCTTACTTTACTGACATCTGGATGTGTAGACATTTTTGGATAAATTTTTAAATATATTTAAGAATCAATTATACAAGTAAACAAAAAACTGTTAATGAATAGTGTATAAAATGAGACGTGCTTTTAAATAATCTCTACAATATATCTATAATGTGGTTGAGGGGGCAGATATTATCAATAAATTAATAATATAATAATTTATCAACAAATAAAACTAAAAGTAACATAGAAAAATACGTACTAAGTTTTGCGAAATCTATTCCTTTAATGTTTTTCAAATGTAGAATCAACGACACTCGTTTTAAAACTGTCTCTAACTGCAGATGGAAAATCGCTGTTGGCCAAGTGGAAGAGCACTTAATCTACTCAAAGCTAATTGATATCATCCTACCAACATAAATTGTTTGTAATTCCGGAGCAAAATTGTTCTCGTTTTCTTTTTGACTCACATTTCAAATTTGGCATATCTGTTCAGATTGAAAAATGTTTCTTTGTTTCGATTACTTCAACTTTTTATACTATAAATTCATTAATTGCTTTTAATAAAACGTTTTATGTCAGAGAGTATGGAAAAAATTTAAATTTTAAATCAATAACGTAATTTTCCATACGTTACCCAAAAAAATCATACGAAAATATCTAAAACTTAATTGTATGACCGATGTGTTTTGTCCTGAAGTTTATTTGTGGCAGAGTAAAAAAACAGTCTTTCAGAAACTACAATTGGTTATTATAATATTAGATATTTTATGAAAAAAGAATTATTTACTTTATTTCTATTTCGATTATTTTATAATCATATTATTCTTTGCTGACACGTGTACTCCAAAAATGTTTAATTAAATCAAAACATCGATTGTTAAAGAGGTAGCCTTTGTCAAGGTCATAAAAGTCGATAAAAAGCTCCTTTATTCATTTGTTACAGGTTTTCAAAATGTAGAGACCAGACTAGAAATGTGTGTATGAGTATTATCTAATGTTTTTAACAACTGTAGAGAAGGTTATTATAAGGGCGATATCAATTGAAATGAGAATAAGATTCCAAGTTAAATATAAAAATAATTTAAGAATAATTTGTAAAGAACTAGATAGTTCAAACGGTACAGTGTATGTACCGGGTGGTCCAATAAGCCGATCTCTCGGCTATATATCAGAAACTATTCATGTTATAAATTTAGGAGAAAAAATTCCTTAGTAAAAGTGGCCAAGAGAAATCGCTGGAAATAACTTTTAAGATTCTGGATTAACCGCTAGGGGGCGTAACCTGCGAAGAAAATTTTGAAAACCAGTTTTTTGGGAAATATGTCCAATTATACCAAGTGTTAAACAAGTAAACTTGAAAGGGGCATAAATTCTGCACAAAGTTGTTCAAGTACTTTTTTTTATTTTTTCAAATAAAGGGTGGGGGAGAGTGGGAAAGTATTTGTGGATAAATACCTATAACTTTTGTTTGGATCAACCGATTTTAATGAAATTAGTGTCATTAGAAAGAGTGTGGATGAATTAATTCACATCTACTATAAAATACTTGCATTTAGTTTTCATAATCGTAGGTAGAGGGGACTTTCAAATAAAAAAAATTAAAATTTGTTTTTCTTCAAAATTTTTAATGGAAACACCTATTTATTGTAAATTATAATGGAACTGGAATAAATTCGTAACAAAATGGAGTAAACCACATGTTAATAGCTTTTGTTGAACTCGAGATATGAATAAAAACTCATAAACATAAGTAAGTATAGTATTGACACACCCTGTATTATAAATTACATTAAAAAATAAGTCAATAGTTTTTTTTTAAATTTTTTTATAGCAGAAGAATCTTAATGTTGATACCTATTTTGTAAAAAATAGTTTTTTCGAAACTAAGTAGACTACGACAATGAATTTGACGGGGAGTTCATATTGTTTATCTATTGACAGCAGTCAAAACATTGTTAAAAAGTGCTATATTATGATTCGAATTAAAGATTGCACTTTTTTCAATAGATATTAATATTGGTAATATTAGTAATTAATTATCAGTACAAATAATTCGTGATGAGTATATCAAATTGTATGATATGATTGGAGTGTATTTCGAATGTCACCAAAATGCCGCTATTGCCTCACGTATATATTTTGTAAGATATCCTGATAGAAGACATTATGGCAAAGAAGTATTTGAAAGAAAGGCAAAAAGATTAAGAGAAACTGGTAGTTTTTCTCGTCCTTATTTTAAACGACGTAGTAGAGTTATGACCGAAGATAATTCAATCAATGTTCTTGCTTTAATTCAACAGAATCCACATATAAGTAGTCCGAAATCTCTACTTCTTTGCCACAAAATCTCCTGCCAGGATATCTTACAGAATATATACGTGAGGCAATAGCGCCATTTTGGTGATATTCGAAATAAACTCCAATCATATTATACAATTTGATATACTCATCACGAATTATTAGTACTGATAATTAATTACTAATATTACCAATATTAATATCTATTGAAAAAAATGCAATTTTCAATTCGAATTATAATACATAGAACACTTCTTAACAATATTTTGACTGCTGTCAATAAATAAACAATATGAACTCCCTGTCAAATTCATTGTCGTAGCCTACTTAGTTTCGAAAAAACAATTTTTAATCATATGAAATAACAATGGTCAAAATAGGTATCAACATTAAGATTCTTCTGCTATAAAAAAATTTGAAAGTACCTACTCACTTATTTTTTAATTTATTTTATAATACAGGGTGTGTCAATACTATACTTACTTATGTTTATGCGTTTTTATTCATATCTCGAGTTCGATAAAAGCTATTAACATCCGGTTTGCACCATTTTGTTACGAATTTAATCCAGTTCCATTATAATTTACAATAAATAGGTGTTTCCATTAAAAATTTTGAATAAAAACAAATTTTAATTTTTTCTATTTGAAAGTACCCTCTACCTACGACAATTAAAACTAAATACAACTATTTTATAGTAGATGTAAATTAATTCATTCATACTCTTTCTAATGACACTAATTTTGTTAAAATCGGTTGATCCAAACCAAAGTTATAGGTATTTATCCACAAATACTTTTCCACTCTCCCCCACCCTTTATTTGAAAAAATAAAAAAAGTACTTGAACAACTTTGTGTAGAATTTATGCCTCTTTCTAGTTTACTTATTTAACACTTGGTATAATTGGACATATTTCCCAAAAAACTGGTTTTCAAATTTTTCTTCGCAGGTTACGCCCCCTAGCGGTTAATCCAGAATCTTGAAAGTTATTTCCAGCGATTTCTCTTGGCCATTTTTACTAAGGAATTTTTTCTCCTAAAGGTATAACATGAATACCTTCTGATATATAGCCGAGAGATCGGCTTATTGGACCACCCGGTACAGTAATCCCAAGCTAATTGGAACAAAATTTTAATAATATTAATCTATAACAAATAAACGTCTAGGAAAATTATTAATAAACAGTCTCGTCCGTTCGGTCGAATAATCACGTCTTGACTATAAAACAAAAAAAATTCAATCAATCAACAGAGAAAGTCAGACTGCTCCCTTCCAGGTTTCAGCACCATCGGCTAGTAATTTGTCTGTTCCTTTGTTTGGATTTATTATTACTCAGATTTTGTATCGCCTGCCGAATTTGGTAGATTTTTGGTAGAAAAGGACTTTTTTGAACCAAAACTGGAGTGTAAAGTTATTGATGCTGAAGAACTAAATCAAAACGTACCTTTAAGACACCAAGTGTATCATTAAACTTGACTGTATAGTCATGAGAAATCGTTTAAACTCCCCATAAGCAAATTGCTAGTATTTATCTAGATGAAAGTACTTTTTAGTAAAGTTTAATGAAAGAACCGCATTCGTACAAGGGTCCCATTAGCAAGTTCCATGCACATGTAATGTGTGCAAGACACTGATGACTACAATCAAACAATATTAATAAAAAATTCGCAATAAAAACACAGTTAATGAACAGTAACAAATCGTCACATCTCTAGCATCTATCAGCAAGTTTCCCGTATATAAATAAACAGTATAAAAGCTAACAGAAGTAATATATTATTTTGAGGCTAATAAATACTCCGTGTCATTGCCAGAAAATAAAAAGAAAACCGCAAATTATCATCCAGGGAACTATAGTCGTTTTTTTATTTATCTTCATGCGTTACAAGATGGATTATTCGTTATTTTTTGTTAGGGCACACGTGTTTCGAATGTGTCGTAGGGATTGACTAATAACCACTATATGTCAATATGAATGTGGATTTGAAGTGATAGATTGTGTGAGTCTGCCTTTTTGGTTTATACAGTATGACTTTTTAAATATTCATGATAACATAGCAGCAGCAGAGGTAACTTTGTTTTATGTCATTTATCTCAGTTAAAACAGGAGTTGCTCTTCACCTCTTCATTGTTTTTATTCTTTTCAGAAACTGAAATTAAACTCCTATTTGCCTTCTTGAATATAAATCAAGGGTTATATGAAATCGTCAATCTATTCGACGTTTTGGAAGGTGCATAAGAGCTGTTGTAAATGTTTACTGAAACATCAAAAGTATTCAGTCTTAAACCGTTTCTCAGGAACACTAACTTTTCGCAATATGTTTATTAAACATTCTAACAATCTCATTAAAAATTTCTAGTAACTTTAGAAGATTATATAGTTTGGAAGTACTTAGATTGATTATTCGGTCTGAACTAAAGAATCTTTCACACACACATTTTCAAAAGTTTTAGCATATAGTAGAGTACGTAAATTGTAGGCACTAATTTCTTAGAAATGATAATTATGTTTTGACAACAACCCTGTTGCCAGGTAGTGATTGTAGATCATTTATCAACTTCCATATTAATAATTCACACAGAGTCAAACAGTCATAGAATAAGAGACTTGTTAAAGTATGTATTAAAACATAACAAATCTGACAAGTAGAACAGAACAGTAGATAATTGAGGCTGCAAGTTAAAGAGAGATATATTACTAAGTCTGGGTATTCACCTGACAGTCAGTAGCATATCGTTTACGTTGTTAAGTTAATAAAATGTACAAAAAAGTATTTATACCAAATTTATGTTTTTGTATGTATTTGAAACATAATTACATGAAGCTTTAACTTTAACTTTTTAATTTGACAATTTCAATAAACAAAATTAACTTATATATAAAATAAGTAGAAACATTAACCATCGTCTAAATAAAGCTCGTCGCATGATTAAGGCTTACAATCCCATAACGTTGCAATCACTGTTAGCCACATTGATTATTAAAGGTTCAACAAAACATTCATAATAGTGTCCACTTGTCTAGATCTCACATTTTGCTTTCTTCTTTTCTAGTATTAATGGAATTTTTCCATTAGTCTCGCGTGACATGTTCTACAGCACTAGCTAGCAATCTTTTCACATTATTCATTTTAAAAGTTAAGCTATTCCTCGCTACTTAATTTTATATTTGAGCCCATATAAGTTCGAGAGGGTTTAGCTTACAATGATAAGAAGGGAGGTGCAGAACAATTATGTTCTTTTCACGAGCTATTTTGTCCACAACATATTTTTTGTATTTTAATATTTGTCTCCTTGAAAGATTAATAATTCTATTTTCAACACATTGTCATCAAATGATATATTTCTTTTCTACCAGACAGTTTAGGCAGGGCTTTAATTCCGCCAGGCTCCAATTGTCTATAATGACGGCCAAATTTGGTTCAAGGTTTAGTAAAATCTCTGAAAACGAACCTTCAAATTTTTGATCGTCAATTTCTTCATGATACTTATTGGTGTGGATTCGAAAAGTAACAAGCCATTATCCAAAACAACCCGAATCGTTGCCACAATTGTACAATCCACCAGAGATGCAAAAGAAGTTTTCACTCTATTCGAAAACGGAGCCAAGGAAGTTGGTCTGAAGGTCAACGAGGGTAAGACCAAGTACATGATGGTTACGAAGAACCCAAGGGTTACACAAAACGTAACAATCAATGATTACAACTTTGAAGTCGTCAAAGAATTCAAGTACCTGGGAGCGATCATAACATCTAAAAATAAATATGAAAAGGACGTGGCAGCCAGTATCATTGCAGGAAACAGGGTATATTACTCATTAATGACCGTACGTAAATCAAAAATACTTTCAATACCAGCACAAATAAGTGTGTATAAGACAATAATTCGTCCCACGTCTAAACGTATGGAAGCGAGACATGGACTCTGAACCAGCGGGAATCGACAAAATTACTGGTACTGGAAAGAAAGATACTGCGGACTATCTATGGGCCTTGCAGGAGAATGGAGAAGAGGACACAATGATGAACTTCAGACAGTATATGGAGATGAAAACATAGTACGCTACATTAAAGCAAACCGAATAAGATGGGGCTGGCCACGTGCTAGGATCGAGTGACGAAAGACTCCTGAACGCCACATTCTAGAAACGACCCGATGGCAGAAGGTCGGTTGGTCGACCAAGAAAGAGATGGAAGGATGCAGTAGCCAGTGATCTACGCAAAATGAGAATACAGCAATGGTAAATAGCTGCTCAGGACCGACAACAATGAAGGGAAATAGTAAACGCGGCCAAGTCTTACATAGAGTTGTTAAGCCAAATGATGATGATGATCAATAATACACGTCGTGATATGTTGGGTTTCAAATCGCTGGAATCTATTTCTGCTGCGACTAGAGAGCAAAAATATTCAATGAAAGAAGCTTTCAATAATAGATTATTATCGTAGTGAGCTTCGGAACGCAGGAAATGACCAGACCAGACAACACTTAATTTAATTATTCGTAGGTCCATACAATATAAAATATTAATATAACAAATCATTCTGGCAAAACTGGACAAGAATTAGTCTCCGAGACTGGTATGTCTCATGCCATTTGTTCTGAAGACTCCAGAAAAACTGCTCGATAGGCTTTTAAGAAATGGTGTATTGGCGGAAGGTACGATACGTCATTGACAATACGTTTATAGAGCACTACTTCATCTCGTACAGAAAGTGAGGTGTTTTGTGGAAAATTAAATAGATAATAGAAGCTGCTGAAGATATGCAATCGTGCTGAGGGTAACCAATGTTACTGTAATAGCACAGTTAACCAGTTGCTGTCTAGGAAGAGTCTTATCCCCTCTCTTGTGGAATCAGTTTATGTGGTGAAGGTTCAAAGCTTTCTTTAGAACAATCTTCCATTCGCACCTGTCTCTGGCAACTCTTCTCCATGCTTTAACTCCGATGGATTTTAGATCACCCTCTATTCTATCATCTAAGTTTTGGTCATTGTTCTGGCTCGTCTTACCACTGGTCCTTTTCGGTCGAAAATTTTTCTGATCGCTGTATCTCGCCTAATTACATGTCCTATCCATACATTTTACAACGTCAGGTTCCCCTAAACTTCTGTATAACTCAAAGTTGTAGCGCCTACGCCACAAACCTGGTTCTTGGACTCCTCCATATATTTTCCTTAGAATTTGTCTGTCGAAACGTAAGCAATTCTTGGTCGTTGTTGTCTTTGTTCAGCAGCGAGCCTAGGTAGACGAAGGTGTCCACACCATCAGTTCCAGATCATCAATGACCAGACAACACTTAATTTAATTATTCGTAGGTCCATACAATATAAAATATTAATGTAACAAATCATTCTGGCAAAACTGGACAAGAATTAGCCCCCGAGACTTGTATGTCTCATGCCATTTGTTCTGAAGACTCCAGAAAAACTGCTCGATAGGCTTTTTAGAAATGGTGTATTGGTGGAAGGTACGATATATCAGAGACAATACGTGTATAGAGCACTACTTCATCTCGTACAGAAAGTGAGGTGTATTGTGGAAAATTAAATAGATGATAGAAGCTGCTGAAAATATACAACGGTACTGAGGGTAACAAATGTTACTGTAATAGCACAGTTAACCAGTTCATGTCTAGGAAGAGTCTGATCCCATCTCTTGTGGAATCAGTTTATGTGGTGAAGGTTCAAAGCTTTCTTTAGAACAATCTTCCATTCGCACCTGTCTCTGGCAACTCTTTTCCATGCTTTAACTCCGATGGATTTTAGATCATCGTATATTCTATCATCTAAGTTTTGGTCTTCCTCTGACTCGTCTTACCACTGGTCCTTTTTGGTCGAAAATTTTTCTGATTGTTGCATCTTTATCTAATTACATGTCCTATCCGTCAGGTTCCCCAAAACTTCTGTATAACTTAAAGTTGTAGCGCCTACGTCACAAACCCTGTTCTTGTACTTCTCCATATATTTTCCTTTTTTTCGAGAATTTTTTTGTCGAAACGTTTAAGCAATTCTTGGTCGTTGTTGTCTTTGTTCAGCAGCGAGCCCAGGTAGACGAAGGTGCCCACACTTTCCAGTTCCAGATCACCAATTAATAGTCTAAGTATCTGGTTGCCTGATCTAGTACAATACATATACTTGGTTTTCTGTGCGTTTATTTTTAATCCCATTCTCAGTGCAGACGCCCTTATTGATCGAAATGCTTAGATCAGAGATTCTGTGGACCTAGCAATAATGTCTATGTCATCTGCATATCCGACCACTTGTACAGATTTATTAAAGATGGTGTCATTTGTATTAATATGGCACTTTCGAATTACTTTTTCTAGTGCAAGGTTAAATAAGAGACACGACAGTCGATCTCCCTGTCTCAGTCCATTTTTACAATGGAAGAGTCTTGAAAAGTCGTTTTGGATTCTGACTACACTCTCTACGCCTGTGAGTGTAACTTCCGTTAGTTGAACAAGATGAAACGGCATTTAAAATTCCACCATAGCCTGTAGAAATTTTTGTTTGTTGACTGAGTCGTTTGCGGCTTTGAAATCCACGAATATGTGATGGGTGTCGACTCCGAACTCAAGCTTTTTCTCAAGAATCTGCCTGACTGTGAAGATTTGATCCATTGTTGATTTATTGGGTCAGAAACCGCACTGGTAGTTTCCAACTATTTGTTCAGCATAGGGGATCAATCTTCTGTACTATACGTTGGACAATACTTTATATGTCACGTTAAGTAGGGCGATACCTATATAATTTTGCATGTGTTTAAAAAGGGTGTCACCACCATTTTTAAAGAGTTCAGCAGGAAGATTGTCCAAACCAGGGGCTTTGTTATTTTTCAGTTTTGAAATGGCTTTTTTAATTTCTTCTTCGGTAGGTGGCGACTCTTGAGTGTTTTCATCCATTTCAGGCAAAGTAATTTCTATTTGGTCTCCTTCACGACTATCGCTAAGCAGTTCTTCAAAATTATTCTCAAACCTGTTTAGTATCTGCTCTTTGTCATTAATTATGAAAGCATCTCTGTCTTTACATGCTGTTATCTTATCTGCAGCTGTTTATCTTCTGGTAGAGTTTTTGCGAGTCTTTTCTATTGTGGTGGTTAACAATCACGTTTAGAGCGTTTTCGTATGGCTCTTTCTTTTTCCTTCTAAACGTACTTTTTTCTTTTCGTCTAAGATTTTCATAGTCTTCCAGGGTTGATCTCGTTCTGCGCTGCTGACATCTCTTATATGCTTCATTTTTCTGTTGGTTAATGGATCTACATTCTTCGTCAAATCAATCTTTCTTTATTTTAGCGTAATTAGGTTTTAAAAAGCCTTTAGCCGCTGTATGGATAGCTTCCTTGCATTTGGTCCAATATTCCTCTTTACTTCAAATTTCGTCGATTCGTGTCAGCTCTTTATTTAAAATTTTCCTGTAGTTATGCCTAGCGTCTTTAGATTTTAGCACATCAGTATTATATTTCGAAGATTCTGTGCTCCGGCTCTTCTTAGCGTTTAATATACGAGCCCTGAGTTTTGTTCTTACAAGGTAGTGGTCAGAGTCTATATTAGCACCTCTACATGCTCTTATATCTAGTATGTCCGAGAAATGTCGACTATCAATTAGCACATGGTTAATTTGGTTTCTTGTTCTTGTCATCTTAGTCTATGTTAAATTATGTGATAGAGATATAATTCACTATGCTCTGATGGCAGTTACCGAAATGGACTTTACCAACAATGGAGCTTAATTATTAATTAATGAACTTCCTTTAGGAAAAACTATTCCAGATACATTTATTTTTAACCTGACAAGTCCTGCTAACATCTAACTCATAGTAGAAAACATAAAGAGCAACAGGCTTCTGGTGCTTAGAATATAACTGTAAAACATAGTATTTAGTACTTTAATATTTGACATTTTAAGATAATTTAGGACTTAATTAATCCTCCTGTTAATTATAGATGGTAGACTACTTTGCCAAAAGGCAAAATCAGATCACATTTGCATTAGTTGCACTGGTTTTACTATGCTTCCATTGTATGTTTGTTTTGAAAATTGTACGATTACCATTTATGAGTTTAATCTTTTGATTTATGTAGCTTCTCCAGACTATTGCACCCCTGTACTTAACTGATATGCGAATACATAACCACAGATTTAACATCTTTTTGTTTACGTTCGGGTCCCATTGCGGCTACGTCTGTTTTTCTCTTTAAACACAGAAAGGAAAGGAAATACGCCTACGCGCTATAAATCGTCTGAAAATAAAAGCTTTGCTGTGCGTTTCATCGTGCAATTCGTTTGCTTATAAATACGATTTTGTTAATAATTCTTATGGTAGGCTGCGGAGCCTGATTTCACCTTTCCTTTCTTTCAATTTGTCTTTGAAAATATTTGGAAGGCACAGGAACGGTCTGTAAGATAAAAAATATAAATAAAATATCGATATTGGTATGTTACAACAGTTCTCAGTCTCAATGATATTCACTAAAATCTATATTAATAAAACTGAATCGCCGAAATGTTTGTACGGGCATCACTTTAGAACGATTGCGCCAAATTAGATAACTCTTTTTTTGTCATATTTGTTATTATCAGAAGAAGATTTTTGTAAAGGATAATTTTCAAAAAATTGTACGGAAAGACCTTAAAAATAGGTTTTCTGTCATTTTAAATCATAATATAACTAACAGATGGCGCCATACTGTGACTAACAAAGAAAACTATGTACAACAACATAGAGAGTTATTGAAAACGTATTTTATGTTATCCTTTAATAAAAGCACTTTTATTTTGATATATACGTATGCGCTGTTGTGCGTCCTTTATTACTGTGCTTTAATAACATAAACACCGCCTGTATTTAAATTAAATACAGACCAGAGAACTTTTATTTAACGATCCCACATTTTAGCTCAATCTGTCAAATTATGTGTTGAAATCAAAAAGACGTCTATGTGTTATATTTGTTATATTTAATGAATATTGTTTTTAATATTGCAACAGTTTTTAGTTTTTGCAACAATCACTGCAGATAAAGATATTGCAGAAAAGATTAAAGGAAGAATTCAGGCAGCAAATAGATGTATGTACAGCCTCCACAATACTATTAAATCTAAAAGCCTAACACGAAGATTAAAGATTAGAATATATAAAACGGTGATTAGACCGGTGCTCATGTATGGGTGTGAGACGCGGATCCTGACCAAGGAAACTGAAAGAAAACTTACATGTTTTAAGAGGAAAATCCTCAGAAGAATCTTTGGGCCTTATAACGACATTAATAGCAACCACTACCGAATGAGAATAAATGCTGAGGTCAAGCAGATGTATAGAGCGAGCGACATAGTCCAAGAGATTAAATCTCAACGTCCAAGATGGGCTAGCCATGTCCATAGACTCCCTAATAACCGCCTTACCAAGTTGATATGGGAGGAAGCTCCCACAGGAAGAAGGCCCTTAGGACGTCTACGAATGCGATGTAGAGACAATATATGGTCAGATCTAAGAACAATGGGGCTACTCACTGATCCAACTATTATGGACGACCGTTCAAGATGGAAGCAAGTTGTGCAGTCTGGATATAAGTATAAGCTTAAAACCTAAAAAATGGTCAATCGTGGTTATGAGTGGGTTATTTATCTTTGTCTTTGACATGTTTAACTAAAGACCAAATACATGACTTTCGTTTTAAACCAGTCGTTTGAGATTAATTAACTCTTCTTAACTTTTTGCAAGACAGGCTGTGTCATCTGCAAAACGTAGGTTCTTTATTTTTCATCCATTTATTGAGATGCCCTTTTCTCATCCTTCAAGCGTTCTTCTCATAATATGCTCCCCATATATATTAAATAATTGTGGAGGCAGTATACGGCCTGGGACATTGAACCGTGAGATATTAAATACCCTAGATTTTTGTATTATTTGTATTATTATCTTATGTGCTGAAGGTCTTCTCGAATACCTCTACCATTAGTAAATCCAGTTTGGTCTTTTAACATTTCTCTTTGTAAAAAGGTTTTCAGTCTTTCATTGATTATGTATAGCATTATGTGTGCAATATTTTGCTGGCATGTGAGATAAGGGAGATGGTTCTATAGTTGTGACATTTATGGAAGCTGGTTTTTATGTATTGTAGTTATTGTAGATTTTGTCCAGTCCTCAAGCTATTGCTTGTAATGCCATATTTTGTTACAGAGCAAGTGAAGCAATTTTATTACGGTTTTGTCAGTGGCTTAGAGCATTTCTGCAGAAATTATATCCAGCCCTGATGCTTTGTTATACTTGAGTTTGCTGATCAGACAGCCTTATTTCATTTTTGAGTATATAAGGTTCTTCTTCGATTTCTTCAGGGGTTTGGTGAACAAGTGCATGGTGTTGATCATCTTTATATAAATGCCGGCTATACAAACTCCATATCTCTGCTATGTCTTCTCTATTGGTTTTCAGGGTTCTTGTGTGGTTCTTAAGGCCCAATGTTCTGGTTTCAAAGTCTCTTGTTATGTAGTCTAAATACTTAAAGGAAAGAAAAATAAGTATAATAAAGTCACTTGTCTGTAATATTCGCCAGTTCCCTATACTACTAGATTTTGTGGAGATGATTCTAAAAAACGATGAGAGAATATTGGGTGGGAATATTTATAAATAGAGACGATCGATCAAAATTTACAAGATTATCTTCTCTGTAAAGCTTTTCGGTAAGAGCAAAATCAAACTATTGGACTTGGAATCACTTCCAATATACAAGATATAATTCCATTTTGGTTTGATAAAATCCATGTTCTCTATAAAAATACTTATATTTTAAAATAGCCTCTAGGTGCGTTCGATACTCAGGTTACCGTAACCACTAGCTTTCCTCTGCTCCTGAAGAAGCTACCTACAAGAATACCGAAACATTGAGATGGTCCCACAGACAGGTCTTCCGAAAAAAAGACTGACCAAACCAGAAAGACGCTTAGTTAACTTTGATAATAATTATAGGTCATAAAGGGATCAAGAAAAACTATCAAGGTAAATAGCTTTGACCACTTACTTACTCTACCGCCCTTTAAGCTGTGATACCTAAATGGCAACGACTATCAGCAGCAGCGATTTCTCTTGTCATCATCATCATTATAATTGGCTCGACAATCTGCTGTGGATCTTGACCTGTTCACAAAGAATTCACCACTCCTCTCCATTCCTGGCAACTTCCCTCCATCTTCTGTCCCTTATAATCTGTAGGTCTTCTTCCACAGCATCAATCCATCTCCTTCGTGGTCCTCCTCTACTTCTTGTGCCATTTGGTTTTGAAAATGTTAAGCTTTTCGTGTATTCGTGGTCTGACATTCTAGCAATGTTTCCAGCCCATCTAAGTCTCTGCACTTTAACGAATTTCACAATATCTGGATCGGTGTATAACTGATATAGTTCAAAGTTGTATCTTCGACGCCATAGTCCATTTTTATTTACGGCCCCAAAAATTTTCTAAGAATTTTTTTCTTAAAAATACCAAGAAGTCTTTCATCATTTTGAGATAAGGTCCACGTTTCAGCCCCATATATCAAAACCGGTCTTATTAAGGTCTTGTAAATATTGAGTTTTACTGTTCCTTTTATATTTTAATTTTTTAAATATTTCTGGAGACCGTGAACAGTTCTGTTTGCTATTGCTATGCGTCTTTTTATTTCATCGCTTGTCGTGTTGACATTCTAGTTGACATTCCAGCAGTAAATCCCCATTGATATTGACCAACAATATCCTTTGTAAAATTAAGTCTTTTAAACAATACTTTGCTGAAGATTTTATACGCAAATGCTAACAGAGTAATGCCTCTATAGTTTTTACACTCCAGTTGATCACCCTTTTTATGCAACGGACATAGGTATTATTTCCTTTAGCCACTCTTCTGATACCAATTCATTCTGCCATATAAGTACTATTATGGATTGATTACATTCTGCTGCAAAAAATTGATCACACCCTATTTTTATAAATTTCTGAACAGATTTCAGCGATTCCCTTTGTAAAAGCTTTAAAATGTTATATAAAAGCGTTATAGACGTTGCAAAAAAATCCTTGAGAAACATAAGCATTAAAAGTATATAACGCATTACAAACTGGCAACCACTTTTAACGTGTATTTAATGGATTTTAACGGTTTTCGTCAGTTTTTTTATCACGTAAAATAACTTCAAAGAATTAAAATCAAATTTTAATTTATAGATTGTATATTCATAAAGCTATGTATAATTTTCCAATTTTTAAACATATTTCCGAGTTTTAAAAAAGTCCTATTTCAAAATCTCAATAGCAAAAGTTATAGTCTTTCCTATCAGATGAAAAATGCTCCAAACCGCATCTGTGAAATTGGATTGTATGAACGATTGTTTTGGTATTCAAAGGGAATAAGTAATACAAAGAACTCTGTTGATATTGAGACAAATCTGAGAAAAGCAACTCCCCGGAATTTCCAAGAAATATAAAAATAGAAGTAAACAAAACCATTCGGAAGTTGACGAAATTTGTGTGGGTTTAAATTTTTTAATCCTGATGGAAATATGTTGTTTATTTACAGTAAAATGTAAAATGTCTTCCAAAAATGGTTTTTAAAGACAATGCCGCTTTGAAAGACTTGAATTATTGATAAGTTCAATTATTAACGAGAAACCGATCGAATTGTTCTCAATTTCTCAAACAGCACATTATAAGAAGATTTCATTATGAGTTCGAGTACAGTACTTAAGGGATACCATAATAAATAGAGGACTAGGATACGTAGAAATTTAAAACCGAGAGGAAGGAGGACTGTTACTGTAATTATAGTATTATTAATATAAACTTGTTACATGATTTTCTAGTTGTAAAAGTAATTTTTACTGATTTGATAGCACTATCACTGATCTTTCATCGCTTAAGCCAGTTTTTTAATTGATCTAAATATTTGTACTTTTTGTGATGCTATATTAGGGTCGATATCCACTGCTAAGATTCCCGTGTCATCGGCAAAAATAGCTCAGAAGGTATCATTGCTGGTTGGAATGTCTGTTGTAAATATCAGATACAGAAATGGGCCCAAAACGCTACCCTGAGGTATGTGAGATTGTATGATATGGTAATTTGAGTAGCTGTCGTCAATTTTGACTTGGAAGTAACGGTCAGTAAGATACGATTTTAGTATAAAGTATAGTTGATCTGTTAGGTGTAATTTCAGTTTGTAAAGGAGACCTTTATGCCATACTCTATCAAATGCCTGTTGTATATCTAGAAATACTCCAGCGCAAAACTCTGTCGAGAGTTGGTTTAATTATATTTACTATTCTGTGGCATTGTTGGATGGTTACGTCTAAATCCAAATTGGTGTTGTGGTATAATTTCGTTTATGGGAACAACTTGCTCGATTTTACGCAATAAATAGCCTTCGTGATGAAACTCAATCATGAGGATACGAAGAAGAGGGAAGATGTTAAATAATTTTGTTGTTGAATAACGAAAAATGCATTTTTTTAGATTGTAATTAAAAGTTCAAAATAAAAATTAAAAATAAATTTGGAAATTTCTGTTAACTAAGTATGTGTATATAGAACAAACACTGTTTTTAATTTCCACCAACTTTAATTAATTAGCTTGCATTAGTTTAATAAGAAAAATGCGTTCAAAGTATAGTATTTCATATAACGTTATGTAAGCGTAGTTAATATAATAGAATTTTGCAGAAAGTATATCAAAAGTTGAACATAAATATTTCGTTAATTAAATTCTATCATCAAGTATGAACTGAAAGTTTTTCTCAGCATTTTCACGGATATGTAGTATAGTGTATAAGAAGGAAAGCACATGTATACCAGACAAATATTTCAAATTTAGACATATTTTATGTGGGGTTAAACCACAATTGACTGTAATAAGAATTACATTTTTAAGTAAGTAATGTTTAATTTTAATGTTTCAACTTAAGTAATGTTATTAGCTTATAATTAGTTAGTTACACTAATGTTAGACTTTTCGATTTCGATTTTTCGATTTTCGACTAAAAATGAACTCAATTTATTGAATCTAGGTCTCAAATACTCCATTCCGAAGAAGGTTTCTGAAAAGGACCTTCAGAGTCTTTCCATTGAGCTAGATGTTATCATCCAGAATCTTTCTATCCCTCTAAATCAAAAAACGTCAATTAGAAACTCTTGCTATAAAACTATCCACAAATTCAAAAACAAAAATTTTCCATCATCTTCTTCTTCTTTCAATAACTCTACTCCCAACACTCTACTAAACACATCAAATAACTCTTCATCCATTAACCCACCTTTTACTTCCCAAAATTATTCATTCAATGCTTCTCTTCCACAATTTTCAAACAAAAAACAGAAAGACCAACTCCAAATCCTCAAGTCTATTCAAAACAAAATTAAATCCCACAATCTTATTATTAGTAAAGCAGATAAAGGCAATTGCCTAGTTATTCTAGATCAAAATTCATATAACGACAAGGTCACCACATTTATTTCAGATAACAATTTCACTTTGCTCTCCGAAGACCCAACAAAAAAGTTCATTAACAAAATCAAAGCCACTAATAAACTTTTCACAGAATTTCTCTCAGAACATGACGCTCCATATTATAAAATACCTAGTAACCCACTAACACCCAGATTGTACGGTTTACCTAAGATACATAAAGAGGGCATTCCCATTCGTCCCGTTGTTAGTTTCATAAATACTCCAGTTTCTATTTTGTCAAAATTCATATTGAATCTCATTAACAACATGACGAACTTTACCCCTCGATTTGCAGTCAAAAACACTATTCATCTAGTCAACAATCTTCAACAAATAAATCTTCATCCTAACATCACAATGCTTTCATTTGATGTCAGCAATCTATTTACTTCAGTCCCCAAACAAGAAACTATTAATCTGGTCCAGTCTCTTCTTCGAGCAAATTCTATCACTTTGTCTACCACTAACTCAATTATTCAATTATTACAAACTTGTCTAGCTCAAGACTTTTTTGTTTTCAATAGTAAATTTTACAGACAACCTGATGGCTTAGCCATGGGTAGTTGCCTTTCCCCTTTCTTAGCTGATATATTTATGGATCACTTAGAATCCACACACATTATGAAAAATCCTGAAATTCTCCATTGGTTTCGATATGTTGATGACTGCTTAGTCTTCATATCAGGTAACTCAAATTCAGCTGATCTATTACTCTCTAAATTAAACCAAATCCACAAAAACATTAAGTTCACTATGGAGCTAGAATCATCTCAATCTATTAATTTTCTTGACCTTACCATCACCAGATTAAACGACCACTTCAATTTCAGTATCTATAGGAAACCAACACAAACTGACCATATCATACCTTTGTTTTCCAACCACCCAATGTCACACAAATATGCAGCATTCCATAGTTACATTCACCGATTATTAACAATTCCACTATCACAATCCAACTATCATACAGAAGTTAACACCCTTAAACAAATAGCATTCAATAATGGATATGACCCCAACATCATTAACAAACTTATAAATAAGAGACAACTCAAACTATTGAGAGAGACTGCGTTTCCCAGAGACTTGACCATCAAAACTCAGTATTTTTCTTTGCCTTACCTTCAAGAACGTCTTTCTGGAGATCTTAGATACATCCTAAAAAGATCTGTTGAGAATACCCACATTTCTTTCAAAGTCCCGAACAATCTAGGACAATGCTTAACTAATACAAAAGATCCCATCAACTACATGGATCGTAGTGGTGTTTATAAATTACAGTGCTCTGATTGTGATGCTACATATATAGGTAGAACCTGTAGATCACTAACTTCTCGTTCCTTAGAACACACTAAAAAAGAGAACACTTCCACCTTCTCTCAACATCTTGCACAACATAAACATACCCTCAACATCCCAGAAGACGTCTCTTTGTTACATAATATTCCCCAAAAAAATTTTCTAAAATTAGACCTATATGAAGACTTGGAAATAGTCAAAGAAAAACAAAAAAGCCCCAATTGTGTTAATCGCCATGTATCTTTCAACCGTGACTTTCAACCTTTACATCGTCAACTTTTTTCATAGTCCACACTTCACAATACTGTCCTATTTTCTCTGCCTTATTTTTCTATACAAACGTCAACACCTTATTCCTACATAATCTTGTGGTTCTTCAAACACCCCTTTTTATACAATATCGTCACACCTTCCTCTCACAAATTTCTGACCCCAATTTTAACTTCAGAACCATCCACATCCACCATACCAACATTTCACTATCTTATCTCTTCACTCACTTCACTCTTCACTTCTACATCGTTTTCCTGTTAATTCTGTTCTCTTTCATTATTTCTTGGTCAATTCATATATTAAACATGTATCCAATAGTTTTAATTTAGTAATCACTTAAACATTATCTAACAATTTATTAAAATTCATAATCTACCATATTACATAGAATCCTAATCTACCTTTGTCCACCTTCTTTCGGTCAACAACTTAGTAGCACACTTATACAACAAATTTCAGGTTTCTACAAACTGAATTTAATACCACCTAAATAGATTTTGTTCAGGGTGCTAGATACTTTAAGTATAAAGGACCCCTATTATCTCTAATTGTTGATCAACTCCTTTTCTCCTTCAACCCCCCCCTCCTTTCATTTCTTTTACTTTCATTCTCATTAGTCTCTGAGGAACCCAGTCTCTTCGATTTTAAATTCAATCACATATGTTACTACTTCAATTTCTTCAGCCTGTAGATTTCCATCTTACTAAACTTAATTTTATTAATTTTTCACCATAGGAGCATTCCTAAATAAAGTCATTTAAACATGAGGTCTGATATTAGCTTCAAATATTTGTTATTTAATTTTTACCTTGTCCTAGATGTGTTAAACATAAAAGGATAAATTTCATAAATACAAGCTAACCCAAAATTAAATACACCTTAGACCACATTCCATACGACGAAAAGCAACATAAGTTGCCTAAGGCACAGGTCATTATATTAATCATGACTATAAAACCATCATTGATTTGACATCTTTTATACCCTAAATTAATAAATAAAAAGTTTTTAAATCCCACCACCTAGATTGTTGTTATTTTTAAAATCATCAAAACTTGTTGAATCTTTTGGCTGTAGTAATACTATGTACAACTTTTATAGTTTTTGTTGCATTGACATTCTGTTATCTTCATCTTTCAAAAGTATCTTGTCAATCAGTTCCACGTTATTCTCCGAGTGCAGAGGTTGTCTCTCACCCGGCTCTGGAACCCAATTGAGCCATGTGTTACCTTTGGTCAAATTTAATTTAATATAGAACATCACAGTTATTTTATAACACAATGTACAACATTTCATAACTAAATGTAATTTAAAGGGTTTTTACCCTAATATTTTGGTGGCTCAGGCATTATGACCTAGTAAGTATAACCATCTTTTGCTTTTCAACCATAGTCAACATTTCAAAATCTCGTTTGTTTTAACTAATATGGTTTATACTTATTTTTAGGCATTTTCGATTTTAATAACCTGATGATGGACTGTGTAGTCCGAAAACGTTTGTTTTATTGATGTGGCCCTTTTAAGGGTTTTTTAAATAAATATACCCATTTACAAAGATTAACCTCTTTTTTTTTTTTTTTTTTTTTTTTTTTTTTTCGATTTCCACTCTGGAAATTGTTTAAACAAAGGTGGTACAGTAGACAGTATTGTAGACGAACGTGAAGCTTCATACATGTTTTCTGTGTTTTTAAAATTTAAATTATGTATCAAGAAAATTAGAAGATTTCTGTTGATGGAACCAAAATCCAGATTTTTGCTTTAATCTGGGCCTTCTAAAACTTGCAAGGCAAAGCAGACGTTGCTAAAGATGTAAAGAGAGAAATGAGGAATCTAAGATTGCATTCCACAACATATCTCCTTAACTAAGCAAAAATCCTTGGCGAATTGGTTTCTTGTACCCTTTAAAGAGTATATCGAAATAAAAGAAAGACAGTTAAGATTTGGTTTTGCGTATAATGCCTCTGTATATTCGCTTATACGTATTTCATCCTAAAAGGAATCATCAGAACGGCTATTTACAGAAGATCTGAACGTGAAAACAATATTTCCTGTCGAAAAGGAAGCAATAAGAAAATTGATTCAGTATGGACGTGTCCAATATAAGCGAATGCGTTCTGATGATTACTTTTATAATGAAAAACGTATAACCGAATATACAGAGGCAGTATACGTGAATTCAAATCTTAACTGTCTTTCTTTTAAATAATATTTAAAATTGAATACAGTAATTTTATTATTTATTTATTATTTTTATAGATTTTAATAAAATTGAAAAAGTTTACATGGCATATAACGGTCACGCCTTGTCACGTAAATGGACTCTTTCAATTTACTGTGACTACTATTTCGTAAAAAGTCATATTTAAATGTGCTGATTTAGAAATCTCTTCCAAAGTATAAATTAATATGAATGAAAGTTTAACTTAAAATGTTTTACAAATAGAGAGTTATCGAAGAGGTGTTTTACGTCCTCCTGTAATAAAAGCTTAGGACACCTGTATTTAAGTTAAATACAGGCCAGAGAACTTTTATTTAAATATTGCTTATTTTGCAACCTTGACGTAACCTGTCAAATTACGTTTTGAAGGGAGAAAGACGTGGAACTTCTTCTTCTTCTTCAAGTGCCCTCTCTGCTACGGAGTTTGGCAATCATCATTAGGCGAGCGGTTTACCCCTCAAAAGACGCTTAGAAACAGAATATACCTACTAAATTTTTTTTTGCATTTCTAATGCACCAAACCTTTTTTATTCGATTCTATATATTTTTCCAAGATGAAATGTATTTTTTTTTTTAATTTTTACGAGTGAGCCGGCAATTGTTATTAACAAATAACTTATACACAAAAGCAATTTCACCTAATTGCTTCGGAATTAATTTTTTTAGGTGTATCTCATCAAAATAAACACTTTTTCTCTCTTGATAATTTTTCGAAAAATGCTTCCTTTTCGAGTTATTTGCATTTTTTTGTTAAAAAAAATGCCTTAATTAGTGATTTTTGGGATTTTTTTTCTAAAAAACTACTAAATGAATTGCAATTCTACAAATAGCTTTATAATCTTTAAACCGTCGAGTAAAAGTTAGAATATTTTGACTAGGCTAATTTTTTTCTATCTTACTAAAAACGTGGACCCAAATATTTCGAATATGCCTTTCGAGCAGTCTACCGCTAAGTGTGTACAGTGGTTGCGGCGATACAGGCGTGCGGCGCGTAGAAATATTTGTTTAGATTTAAAAAATTAATTTAATACAAATATTACGTACAATTTATTAAAAAAAAAGATGTTTATAATAATTTTTATATAGACATATTATAATTACAACAATTAAAATTAATTTTAGCGGGATACTCTTGAAAGGCATGTTCGAAATATTTGGGTCCACGTTTTTAGCGAGATAGAAACCATTTATCCTTGTCAAAATATTCCAACTTATACTCGACGGTTTAAAGATTATAAAGCTATTTGTAAAATTGGAATTCATTTAGTAGTTTTTTAGAAAAAAAAATCCCAAAAATCACTAATTAAGGCATTTTTTCAACAAAAAAATGCAAATAACTTGAAAAGGAAACGTTTTTCGAAAAATTATCAGGAAAGAAAAATGTTTATTTTGACGAGATACACCTAAAAAAATGGATTCCGAAACAATTCGGTGAAATTGCTTTTTTGTATAAGTTATTTGTTAATAACAATTGCAGGCCCACTTGTAAAAATTAAAAAAAAATACATTTCATTTTGGAAAAATATATAGAATCGAATAAAAAAGGTTTGGTGCATTAGAAATGCAAAAAGAATTTTAGTAGGTTGATGCTCTGCTTATAGGGGTAAACCGCTCGCCTACATTGCTATTCGTATCTTTGAAGCTCATGCTCTAAATAATTGGTTAGATGTGCACTGGAACCAGTCTCTTAAATTGCGCAGCCAAGATATAAATCGTCTCCCCACGCTTCGATTGCCCTGAATCTTCCCTTGGATAATTAACTGGAGCAATCGGTACTTTTCTCTCTTATCACATGACCAAGATATTCCAACTTTCTTCTCTTGATGGTGATCAACAGCTCCCGTTCTTTGTTCATTCTTCGAAGAACTGTTATTTTGGTTGTTCAAGGTATTTTCAAAATTCTTCTATATATCCACATTTCGAACGCCTCTAGTTTATCGGTATTGCTCTTGTTTAAAGTCCAAGTCTCTATTCCGTACAGCAGTATCGAAAAGTTGTAGCATATAACCAATCTCATTTTCAGGTTTAAGTTAATGTCATGACTTCCCAGAATGCCCTTCATATTAATAAAAGCAGCTCGAGCCTTTCCAATTCTAGTTTTTATTTCTTCTGTGAGTGTTCAAGTTTGCATTCAATCTTTGTTTTTTTGAGATAATCATGAATTTCGTCTTCTTGAGATTCATTGTTAACCCTTTCTCTTCACTAGCTGTGACTACATTGTTTAAAATGGCTTGCAGGTCTTCTACTGTCTCCGCCATTAAAACCGTATCATCTGCGTATCTAATATTATTAATTATTATTAATATTTGGTTAATATTATAAATTATTAATTGGTTGGCCGTTAACTTTTATCCCAATCTCTTCTTCCTCCAATGCTTTCTTCATAATTTCTTCCGAATAGAGATTAAATAGCATTGTTGACAGCATACATCCTTGTCTAAGTCCTTTTTTAATTTGAATTTCATTTGTTGTGCTATTTTCGATGCGTGCAACTGCCTTCTGATTATAATACAAAGTAGATGTTATTCTTATATCGCGAGTGTCTAACTGTTTAGCTTTCAAGATGTCTATAAGTTGGTCATGCTTGACGTTATCAAACGCCTTATTGTAATCAATGAAACAAGCAAATACATCTTGATTCACATCCAAACACCTATGTGTCAAGATGTTAAAGGCAAATAATGCTTCGCGAGTTTCATATCCTTCCCGGAATCCAAACTGAGTTTCTCCGATATCTTCTTCCAATTTTCTGTAAATTCTATTGTGAATTATTTTGAGGAATATTTTTAAGGTATGGCTCATCATTCTGATCGTGCGATGATCACTGCACTGCTTAGCATGTGTCTTCTTGGGAAGAGTTACAAAGGTTGATCTTGGCCTTCTTCTTCAAGTGCCGTCTCCATCAATGGAGGTTAGCGGTTATGGTGGCAAACGTTTGTCTATCTTCAGCTGCTCTTAAGAGTTCCTCAAATCCAAGTCCTGTCCAGTTTCTGATATTACGTAACCAGGACAATTTTTTCTTCCAATTCCTCGCTTTCCTTCTATTTTGCCTTTTATTATCAACTGAGGGATGTAGTATTTCTCGTTGCGCAACAAATGCCCTAAATAACTGGTTTTTCTTCTTTTGACTGTTCTCAATAGTTCTTTTTCTAAATTGAGTCTAGCTAGTACTTCTTCATTTGTTTTTCGTGCTGTCCAAGGAATTTTTAAAATTCTACGGTACACCCACATTTCAAATGCCTCGATTCTATTCAGGCTCTTTATTTTTAAAGTCCACGTTTCGACTCCGTAGAGAAGAACAGACCAGATAAAACATTTTACAAGTTTTAATCTCAATTTAATATTTATATGTGTATCGCAGAATAGAACGCGCATCTTAAAGAAACTATCCCTAGCTTGAGCAATTCTCGCTTTAATTTCTTGTTCTGGGTCCAGCTTGCAATTAATCCAACAGCCAAGGTATTTGTATTGGTTTACCTGTTCTAAAATATTCCCATTTATTTTTATAGGTAAGGGGATATTCTGTTTTCTTTGGATCACCATTACTTTTGTTTTTTTTTTTTTCGTTGATCTTCATTCCAAACTCTCGACAAGCATCCTTAAGGTGGTCTATAACCCCCTGTAAGTTTGTGTCTGTATCAGCCAGTAGGACAGTGTCATCTGCTTATCTTATGCTAGATATTGGTTCTCCATTAATTTTTATTCCTGTGGAAAGGTTTTCCAAGGCTTGCTTGAATAGTAGTTCCGAGTAAAGATTGAACACAATATTGGATAGTATGCATCCTTGCCTTACTCCTTTATTTATACTAATATTTCTAGATGTATGATCGTCGATCCTAATCTTGGCACTCTGCCTCCAATATAAGTTCTTAATTAATCGGAGATCTTATCTAGATACTATCCAAGTTGATGCTCTGCAAGGAATTTAACATTTTATTATGGTTTACGCGATCAAATGCCTTTGATCTTAGCCATTCTATAGGAATTATACTGTTTTCATAAATCTTGTTAAATAAGTCTACTAACAAATGGATTGAATCTTCGTCTATCAACTTTAATATATCCGCTGGTAGCTCATCTGGTCCTGGAGCTTTGCTATTCTTTGATCACTTTACCGCTTGCATTACTTCTTCTTTGCTTATTTCTGGACCTGTCTCCTCTGGAAAATTATCACAAGAAGGCTGCCTTTGATCATTAAACAGTTCTTCTATGTATGTCTGCCAATGCCTTAAATTCTCCTCTGTTTACTAATTGTACAATACCAATAACATTAATATATAACAACTCTAATTTTTCATCATTTGCTCTAGTAAACTACCTATATCTAATGGTTCTTCCATATTATAAGATGCGTATTATGGATTATAGTATTCTTAAAATAACAATTTAATTAAATTTAATGTTTTACTCCTTTTAATGATCTTATTTTAAGTTTTAATCTAGGATTAGATTAAGTAATATTGGCTAGCTAAATATTTCAAAAACAAATGCAATAACAGGTGTCATATATCCACGGAAGCCTAGTTTATGGTTTAAAACTTATTGTAAAAGTCGTTGTAGAATCTAAAGCCCATTTTGCAACAATATTTCTGATTTTTAAACTAATCACTGATTTTTTATACATTTAATGCAAAAATTCTTTTTCTGAACCATATACGTGCAAATGCAAAATATTTCTATAATCAATGGATAGAATATAATGCAATGTTTGCAACTGTTTATGTGGTACAAGCTTTGTAACGCGTAGTTTGAGTTTATCTTCCAAATTAGCATCAGGTATCTGTAATCTTAAACTATTATTAATTTAGTCCGTGCTAGGGTCAGTACGGTTATTAATATCTGAGACATAAAATGTATCCCTTTAGTCATCAGCATTGATCATTATCTCTCTCAAGACAAAACAGTTACAGCGTGTATTTTAAAAAATAAACAAATGTATACAAAATATTTTTCTCACAACTAAATATTTATTGATTCGAGTAAATTGTCTATGTGTCTAAGCTATATCTGATAATAGTAACAAGACACAATAGCGGAGAATCTAGCTAAACTGCTTATAATTTACAATTTAATATGGACCAAAAAATCATTACCAAATTTGTGGTAAAAATCCGTAATTATTCCTGTTAAAAAACAAGGTAAACCTTCAACTGATCCAAATTTCTACAGAGCAATTGTACAATGTGCAAACTTATAGAGAAAATGATCAATAAAAGATTCCTGTGGTACCTAGAATCAGGTTTTAGATCGACGTAGTGCAGACAATCTAGGAGTCCTCCAAATATCAATCATAAACGCCTTTCAGTGCAAACAAGGCGTAATAGCTGTTTCATTTGTTATCGAAAAAGCATTCGATACCCTTTATAGGCCTCTTATTATAGCTAAATCTGGAAATATATCTTCATTTATTAATCAATTTCTGATAAATAGAACCTTTCACGTAAGAGAAATGGCAAAATCTCTAGGACTTTCAAACAAACTAATGGCGTTCCCCAATGGTCGATAGTAAGTCCTACACTCTGTATACTTGTTTTAAATGATATATCTAAAAAAATTGAGCTTCTAGTTAAGTTTGCACTCTACGCATGATTTAATAATTTTCTGCCGCGGTAAAGACACTATTTCTACTTGCAAACTGCTTCAGAATGCTAATGACGAATTGCTTGAATCTTTATTTAACCTTTTTGTTGAGTAAACAAAAATCATTAAGTTTTCTCGCAGGAAAGCCAGTAATATAAATCCTAAAATTACCATAAATGGTACTTGTCTACTAGCGGTAAAGAGTATACGGATTTTACTACTCACATTCGACAGTAAACTTACAAAACTAAGTGCATGACAAATCTTAACATATTTAAAACTCTGTCCAATCATCATTGGGGTGCAGACGAAGACTCCTTGCTTCAGATTTATAGATGTCTTATTCGTTCTAAAATAGACTACTTCAGACTACTACATTTATATGTTAGCTAGTCTATCAGATTTAAAACTTCTTAATTATGTACACAACACTGTACTTCGAATCTGCCTTGGAGCCTTCAGGTCAAGCCACCCAGAGAGTTTATACAGAGACGCTAATGAACTTCCCCTCTGGCTACGTCGCCGGCAACTTCTTTTAAAATAATATTCGTCTCGATTCTCAGTTAATACTAAAAATCCAGCCTATAAATTACTAAGTAATGACCTTTTAAACTCTCCTTCTTCTATTAAACTTCAATCTCTGCTACAGTATCGCTCACCAGATTTGAATAATATCGATCTTTCAGCTACAACTCCAATATTAATATCACCTAAACCTCCCTGTAAGAAATTAATAGCAGATTTTAATCTCTCGTTAACTAATTATGATAAGCAATGTTTAAAGAATTAATCACTAACAATAGATTTGACGAAATTGTAGAAACAGATGCTTCTAAGAGTCCTATAGCTGTTGGATATGCTGTAACTTCAAACACAGATTAAATCATATCTTGTAATCTCTTGCTCTTCTGCTGCATACATACTGCTCAATTATTCTCTATTCTCCAAGCTACAAACTTACTATCACCAAAATATAAAAAAGTAGCAATATCTACAGACTTAAAAGTATGTACATAGTATATCCTTTGGTTCAAGCTATTCAAAACTCTTTCGATAGTTTAATACTCATAGGGAGTATCCATAACCACAATCTGGATTTCTTGTAATAATAAAATCCCTTCTAAGCTTCGTGATAACCATCCCACTGTTTAAAAACTTGAGTTTCCTTCCATGACACGAAAAAACAAAATCTTAATTCGCCGACTTAGAATCGGTCATACAAGACTAACTCATAAACATTTAATGACTTCTCAAAATCCACCTAGATGTACACACTGTGATAATATTCTAGCTGTTAAACATATTCTAGTGGACTGTCCCTAAGTTAGTCAACTTTTATACATTCTGTTTATATTTGGCTTTCATTTTATCCTGTATTCCATTTCAGAAATTGAGATAGAACAGGATGAACTCATTCGCTTCATTTTCCGTATTACAGGTTCCATTTTTAGTACCAAGTAACTATATTTGTTGTAGTGCTATGTATATATAGGTATGATTTGGGAGTTTATTCGGTGCTCTCCCTTTGTCGACTGTTCCATCTTTTTGCTGTAATTAAATTCCAAATAATTTCCAAATTGTACTAATGAAACCGCACTAAATCTTAAAAAAGGGTTCTCCACCCCTGATATAACTTGATTTTTCGTAAACAATACAAAATATGAACAAAACTTCAAAAAGAAATCCAAACTTACCAAGCTCTTTCAATCCAATCTATTATTTAATTTGTCCTTCGACTCGTACAAACAATATTAACTTATACCAACAACTGAAAAAAAGTTAATAACACAGAAAACAATAAACCAATCCAGCTTAGATCCGATTTAATTGGTCTAATAAAATCTACGGCTAAAATCAGAGAAACGCTAACTCTAAAATGAAATCAGCCGCATAAAAAAGTATTCGAGATCGAGAGTCGTTATTTCAGGGCCGCACTAGCATTTCCAGTGTGATATTTTGATTTATAGAAAAAAATAGCGTTTGACATAAATTGAAGGTATTACCTAAATAAGAAAATAAACTGTTGTATTGTGGTAAATTTAAAAATTGGAAATACTTTACTTGGACGTTTCGGCCTTCAGATTGGAAGCGTTTTCATAGTTTCGACAATCTATATAACATTGTTCAAAGAACAAGGACTTGCAAAACTTTATTCGGCTTCTATTACGTGTGCGAGGTATGTTGATCTGTTCGTCATGGTTATTAATTATTGTGTATATTTAAGGAATATGACATTCTTGCAGATTATAATTTTGTCGAAGATGTACATTTACTGTCCATTGTTGTGTTTAAAACTACTAATTACATACTGAGTATCAGTTTTCCGGTTAACTAGTACAGAATTAAATAAGTCACCAAAATTAAGAAACGCAGAGCGCTGCATTTCTGTAACTAAAAATTGATGTTTTCTCCCATCTTGCCGAATTGGGCCTAAGCTCAAGTGTGTGGATGTTCGATTTGACTACTAAACTTTTTCTTCTTTCTTTTCTATTAAACTGTAATCCGTATCGCACTCCATATGTGTATGGCCTGGTATTAAAAACCTATGGTCAATAATTTTTAAATTTGCATTGTAAAGCAGTTAAAAAACTTGCTGTTATAAAACTGTTTTTATTTTGGCCAGGACAGCAGTCTGAACACATTATTAGGTGATTGACTTTAGGATCTAAATCTTTTGTCAGGTATTGATATAGGCAGGAACTTATTTTATTTTTGCCTTGTTTTGATACAGATTCATGCCATAAATAGCAGTGAGCTTGTGAGTTGTCACAGTCGTGAACTGTAAGATTAAATGTCCACAATTGCCTCTTGTAAAATGACTCACCCGCTTTGGAGGTTTGGTGTTGACAGGCATTGCTGGGGATCAAAATTAATAATATTCATTTTAGCATGATCCTAAGTCAGAAATTTATCTTCTTCTTTGCTTTTATATCCTTGATCAGCTTGTAAATGGTGTTCGTTTAACTCTTCTTTTAGTAGTTTTATTTAATATTTTATAAAGTAACTATTGACACTTTGGACACTTTTCTATTCTATTTGATCGTATGCTTCCTACGTAACCTATTCCCTACGGTGTTAAAAAATTAATTAGTTTCATAGAGGTAAAATAATTATCAGCATATAAGCAATGAGGCATAACCCTATCGCATTGTAGTTTAGGAATAAGTTGAGCAAACTGCATTATTAGTTCACTTCCAAGTCCAAGTTCTTTTTTGTATTCATTGAGTTTTCCCTTGGCTCCTTGATAAATATTGAAATCTATGAGGTAACCCGATTTCTGATTCCAACACCACGATTTATACTTAAAGCGTATGGGATTGCTTTTTATGTGTTGTTTCATAGATTGTTCACGTTAGATTCGGTTTCTCATACAGTGTATTCAGTAAATGATTTGCGGAGGCTTTCAAGGTAAGGAGAAATTTTGTATGTTTTGTCTGAACGATATATGTTTAGATTATCGTTAAAATGGAGGAATCTTATAATGCTTTCAAATCGGTTACGACGCATTTTACTTGAAATCGGAATATTTTTAACGTCATCAGGTTGTTCCCAGTACATGCGTCTTCTTCGATTCGTGCTGTACCCACTAACTAGTAACATCCCTATAAAGGCTTTTGACTCGTCTACTCCAAATTCTAAAATAGTACCTTTTTGAAGAGCATAACGAACTGTCTCCTTTACAATATTTGTTAAAAGCTCTTCATTAAAAAAAATCAAAGATCTGTAAAGGAATGAGTGGTCGTGAATAAAATGAAGGAATGTATGTGTTCCATTGAGTTTTTTTATTTTCAATATCCAAATAAAGGGAATTTTCATCTGGTAAATCTCCCTGAATCTATTTCCGTTACACTTTTTGCACGGATCTTAGTAGATGCCACTTGAATATCTTGATTTTCTTCATTTTGTGTCTCTTTTTCTGTTTCCATCTCAATATCTTTCATATCTTCTTCCTGAATTTGTGTCACACTTTGATGATCGGCCTCTTTTTCATATAGATTTATATTTTCTTCGTCGATCCTTCTTTCGTCTTCTTGATGATTACAGATTCTGATTCCGCATCGAACATATTTTTGTTTAGGTTATTAAATGTCCCTCCACAGTCTTCATCTCCAATATCTTCATCAGTCAATTTAGTGGGGTCAGGAGGTGCTAGGAAAACATTTGCACTGGAAACCGACTGCATAAGATTTGATTCTTCCAGCATGGACATAATTTTATGTGCTCTTGATTCGTAAAATTTTTTTTAAGTACTACTATTATTACTATTACCGAAGCTGGTCAAGCCAAGTTGATTTGACATCTTATTTTCATCTTCTAGAACAAAATTTATTGTACTAATAATATGCCTTGTGCCCAGTGTTGCGAAAACGCAACACTGATAATTGGGCAGTTGTACCAATTAGCACAGATAAAATAATAGCACTTACTTGATAAATATATCTTCTTCAATGATTTAACAATACGTTGCTGTCAAAAACCAAATATTTATCCAGTTAATTTATACACAAACGACTTAGTACTAACTAAAAACACTTGTTTACAGAAGTCAAAATTAACCTACCACTTTCACTACGCCATCTGTTAATAGAAACGTAAATTTTGCAACCAATTCCCACTAAAACATACATAGGAAACTGTTGTAAAATGAATCTGAACCTTAACTGCCCGAATAAGTCATGTCATTTTCCAAAATATGACGCCATAGTGGGCTATGTCAACTGTTACGAAAATGCAACGTTCTGCATGAATGGATTAATGTATTGCATATTAATATTATAATTTTGGTTTGAACCAAACGACAAATCTAAATGACATAAGGAATAGTATTAAACATTAATTATTTGTCGTCTTAAGGATTTATCTGTTACCTATTACATTTTTTTGTTTATATATTTTGTAAAATTTTAATTATCTTAGACAACATTTAAGAAACAACGCAATGTTCTAATACGCACACTATTTTTGGCTTACCCTAGTAGGTATTTGAAGTAAAAATAGGTCCGGAATTCAATGGATGCGGCTCTGAAAGTAATCGATAGCCATATCTATAAAAACGTAATTGCTTCCGAGTACGGATTAACTAAACAGATTATTGGACACCAAGGAAAAATTCTCTGGAAGAAAATAGATACACGTAGGAAAGCTTCGGTCGGGGCGCGTCTGAACGCTTTTAGCTTTTCAGGGTAATTGCATTTGCATGAAGCAATATTCACAAAGTATATGCACGTGTATATAGATGGCGTTGTTTTCGTCGGGAGGCGCTGTATGATGCTGGATGGGAGTCGTCGGTATCATAGTAATTTGCGAAGTTGGTTAAAAACTGTTCAATTATGATCGTCCTCTTGGTCGTTCACTTACGATATTTACATAATTTTATTCAACAAGGTAAAGTGTATATTAAGCAGTAAAATAAAACAATGCATTTTTCTTATACCCTATTCACCGAATTTAGTCCCAAATGAGTAGTACATTTAGCAATTCATTTTGTGCTATGTTGCTCAAATTTTGATATCAACTAGAAGTTGCTAAAAGTCACTATACAACCACGCACACATACTCAAGACTAATATTAATTGTAACTTAAGGTGTTCTAGTGATTTTTTAGTGTTTACACATTGAAAATTTTAGTTCAAATTTGTTTTGATTTAATTTGGTACGCCTGCTTTCAAGAAAATAAAAAAAATTAAAACTAATAATCGACCAATTAATACTTATATCTCTTAGAACAATTTTTCTGTTCTCCATAATGTTTTATTAATTATAACACCTGTGATAATATAATGTGATGTAACGTACTTTGAAAGATATTCTATTTGTCCTTCTCTAACTATTTATATAGTGGAAATATTATAACAAACTCAGACGGTATCACAGAGATGTGGAAACAATATTGCGAAATACTATTCTCTAAGAACGACCCAGACAATAATACAGAGAAAAGAAGTTATGAAAAAGAACCTCAAATATTGAAATTGAGGTAGCAATTAAAAAGCTAAAATTCAGAAAAGCAGAAGGAGAAGATGGAATAACAGCTGAAACACTCAAAGAAATGGGAGAATTAGGGACGGAAGTAATGCCTAGAATTTGCAATTAGATCTGGAATACCGGAAAGTGGCCAAATGACTGGAGAAACTCACGTTTATTCCCATATATAAAAAAGGTTCACCGACAGATTGCAGTAATTACTGTACAGTATCCATTGATATTACACGCAAACAAAGTACTTTTAACCATCATCAATGAAAGACTAAAATCAATTCTCTTACCACAAATTCCCCAAGAACAGAGCAGATTCGTCCTAGATAGAGGTAATGTAAGAGTTAATAATTTGGTTTCGAAAAATAAAAAAAAATTAAAATCTGAAGTTCGATATGTACGCATAATATCCCCTATTCTATTCAATATATAGTGTAAACATATTTTACGTCAAGTTTTTAAAGAATGGTAAGATGAGGCAAGGATAGAAGGAAGAAAAATCAAAAACCCTCGTTACGTGACATTGTTATATTGGCGTCATCACCAGAAGAACTGGGACAAATTATGAATAGGCCTAGTTACGGTGAGTACGAAATACGGTTTGAAAATAAATAAGCAGAAAACCAAAGTGATGATCATTGATAAAATTAGAAACAACCAAGCAGAGATAAGAAACATGGCAGGTTACGAAGTGGTCAGGTAATTTAATTACTTAGGCTCCGTTATTACTAACAGTGGAGAATGCGAAGACGAGATTGGTAAGCGCATCACAATAGCCAGATCGGCAACAGCCAAACTCACAAAAATTTGGAAGAACATTGACATCACAAAAATCACAAAATTACGACTTGTTCGAGCATTGATATTTCCTATCGCCACCTATGCTTCAGAAACATGGACAATAAAAAAAGCTTGTTCAAGGCGTATAATGACATTTGAAATGTGGATCTACAGTGGAATGTTGTGCATACCATGGACCGCCCATCGCACAAATAACTTAATGGAACATAAAAACTAGACTCATTGCAACTATCAACCAAAATATACTGAGATATTTTTGACATATAACTAGAATAGGGATGGTTGGAACAGGGATTTTTCAACAACTGTTACCACCTGTTTCAGTTCCAAAAATTATCAAAAAAACTGCTTTAGTTCCAAACTGTTCCAACACTGTGTTATGGGTTGTTTCAGTACCGGTTCGGTTTGTTCCAGAAAGGTTGTTGCATTAACAATAGACCATTGTATTTGTGGTTGTATATTTTGAAAGTTTGAAGTTTTGTCGCGAGTCGACAATTCACAGTTTACAATCATGGTTTATGCGCATGCACATACTTTCCACTCCACTGGAACTGCAACAACCATATAAAAGCACAGCAATGCAACACCGGTCTCTGAAGTAATTGTTAATACACTGGTCTGTTGTGTGATAAAAAACTGTTATATTGGAACAGAAAAACTTATTGATCAATATCTGTTCCAACCTGTTCCAAATAAAAACCTGCTTCGAAAAGAACAGATCCTGTTTTAAAGTGGCATCTCTAAACTAGAAGAAGAGAAGGCATGGAGCGAATGATAGTTGAAGTTAACTAGTAGCGGGTAAAATATCCAAAGGAAGATATTCAGTACGATGGTCGTATCAAATAAAGACATGACTGGTTACTCATTCTCCGAAGCCAAACAACATGCACAGGAGAGAGAGATAATTGAACAGAAATAGCCAAACAAATTACATGACGCCACTACATCTTTACGAAGGAGAAAGGATAGAGGAGAGGAGAACTAACTATTTGTGGGTTTTGACCTGCTTACCAGTCTCCTTTTCTGCCTGATGTTTATGGTTGTAAAATCCTCCTCTACATCGTGCATTTGTCTTTTATGGGACTTTTCCCTCGTTCTTTTTCTAGGGTTTTCCATTCTTGAGTTTCATTTACAGCTTGATTATCCGGCATTCATTGTCGAGCTCGTGGTTCATTGTAATTCTCTACGTACCATCGGTATAATGAGTTGATCCAAATATCTTTCTTAGTGTTTTGCGCTCAAACATTTTCAGTTAATTTTCCTCAGTGCTTGACAGAGTCCACGTTTCGCATCCGTCTTTGACCACATATATGTAGTTACTGCTACTTTTTTTCTTGTTATCATTAGAAGACTATAAAGACAGTTCTCACAGACTTCCATTCCATTCCTATTGTACCTACCTTAAATATTATAGTTTTTAAATATCAAAGATGTAACTCAATGTTAATCAAACTATATTTAAAGGGTTTTTACCCATACATTTCTTCTTCTAGTGCTGTCTCCACTAATGAAGGTTGGCTATAACCATTGAAAATTCGTCTCTATCTTCTGTTTTTCTTAAGAGCGTCTGTGTGTTTAACCCGGTCCAGTCATGAATGTTTTTCAGCCAGGATATTTGTCGTCTAGCAGGACCCCTTTTTCCTTCGATTTTACCCTTCATAATCAGCTGCAACAACTCGTACTTATCATTTCTAAGTATGTACCCCAGATATGCTGTCTTTCGCCTTTTAATGTTAGTCAAAAGTTCTCTGCCTCTTCCCACTAACAGTTCAGGCTTCGACACCATAAAGAAGAGTAGAGTGGATATAACATTTTACCATCTGATATCAGATTTGCAGATTGAGTCTTTGGTTACTCAAAAATTTCCTCATCTTCAAAAAGACTGCTCTTGATTGCTCTATTCTTGAGCGAATTTCTGATTTCGGTTCTGAAGTATTTCTGGTTCAATATCTTCATTTTTTATCTGGATCCTTGTAATGACTTTGCCCCTCTTACTGATAACCATGATTTTTGTTTTCTTTATGTTTATTGTTAAACCAAACTGTTTCCCAGTATCACAAATTGTGTTTAGTAACGTCTGCAGGTCTGTCTCACTTTCAGCGATAATGACTGTATCGTCAGCATAACGGATGTTATTTATATTTTCACCATTTATCTTGATCCCTCCTGTTCAGTTTTCAAGTGCTTGCGTAAATAACTCTTCGGAATATATATTAAATAGTAATGGTGAAACTACACAACCCTGTCTCACTCCTCTACTTATGTGTTGCGCATCCGTGCTATTTTCATCTAATGTTACTACAGCCTGTTGGTTCCAATAGAAATTTGTCACTATGTTAATGTCATTTTTGTCGAGTCCTTTTCTTTTTGACATTTTCTTTGTCTAATTTATTGAGTAAAATTGATTGAGTGACAATTTTTTGTGATACATGGTATACAGCCAACTACAGGAATTTAGTTTCTTTTGTGGATTTTATTATGAATAGTTAATTGCTAAATGTTTCCATGATTGGAAAATCCAATATTTATATAATAATTTCCTCAAACGCTACTTTTGTATTCTCGAACAATAGCCGATCTAATTATTTTGCAGCGATTCATCACGTTCCAGCTTGATACCTTCTTTCACCACATATCAAGATAGGCTGATGGGATCAATACTTCACACATCCTATAATACCTTTCGACTCACGCTAAAACGCTTCCTATTAAAATGACTATTATCACAAGTTAATGTTGCCTGTAATATCGATACACCGCATCAAAGCACTGACGCGAGGACTCACAATTACCCTTATAACGTTCACTAATGCAATTATCATAGTTAATTGTTTCGTGTTGTTTAACGAAAATAGAGAGAAAATTAGATTTTCAGTAATTATTCAACGAATCTTCGCCGGCTTTTCTAGCGATTCCAATGAAACTAGATACGTTGTTGTTTTCTAGGAAGTCAGATTAACTGTTTATTTATTTTTCAACTAGTTTATCCTGTTAACAGGAACTTGATCTTAGAGAAAACATAAGGAAAAGTAATAGTATTTCGAGACGGTATGTAGAAAATAGAGACACACTGATAAATAATACATTATTTGTGCAAACAGTGTCTTTAAATAAGCAATTAAACAGTGATTGCTAATAAGCAAATAGAATAATTTTGTAAATTTTTATGGTTCATTTTTCTTATGTCGATCAAAAAGCCGTTTGAAAAACACACATTTTAAAAAAGAACCTTCTACAACCAATAGAAGCCCATTTTTTAATTCAAATCTCTTCTGTTTATAAGCATTTTTTTAATATCATTAAACAATGAATTTTATTCAGTCGTGTGGAGAGCGCTATTTCTCTCAAATATTATTGTTGCATGTGTGACCTACTTGTTTGTTTGCCACTTGTTAATTTAAAATGTAACAATTATGTGTTTAATATATCTTGGTAATAATGCTTGAAGCATGAAGCTTGACTCAGTAATTAATTTATAAAAGGCGCGCAACAAATGAGGGAGGCAGCAAGCTACATGTCTTAAGTCATTATTTACTAGGTTCGTGTCAATAAAACGGTCAATTGGTGTTAGTGGTTTCACATTAATCCAGAACTTCATCTATTAACAAAATAACTAATTCATGCTTGATACAAAAAAATTATACATGGTCCTTCGAGCTTCGAGTTAAAAACGAAGTTGAACAACGCCGCTGTATCGTGAGTGGCCGCTTTTAGTCAAGCCCCTCTTTCGTTTATCGGAGATGGAGATTTTGAGCGGTGTTGCCAATATCATTCCACTAGATGTTTCTAAAATAACTACAAACTTCTGAAATAACTACAAACCATTAAGTTTATTTTTGTTATTAGTCTGTTGTAGTAGATTGGTAAATACAATGAAAAATATAGGCAAATATCCGATTTATTTAAAGATACGAAGAAGATATAACTCTCAAAAAGATCCGCAAATCGGATTATTACACGGCGATTGGCAACATTGACTTTGAGCTGCGCTCTAGACTATGATGCGTTTTAAAAAGAGACGGATAGTTAAACGATATTTTATACAATGTGTAACACCGGGTATGGATTTATTTTTGTCCAAGTTTTATATTGGTCCACTAGTTCAAATGCAGTTCAAACAGACATATATTAAATTGTATGATCCGTTTTAAATTCGTTCAATCTGTATATATGAGCAAGTGATAACCTAACCTTAGCAGATTAGCAGATTAACCTAACCTTAGTAGATTAATATATACTCAGTTATAGTTACACTTATAGTTAGTTATACTTTTAGTTTTCGAGCAGTTACATTACTTTTATTATTATTAGTATTTTTTATTTTTATTATACTTTTTATATAGGTAAATACATATCTTTTTTTAGCTAAAATTTTATTTAGAATAAATATGTTAAATCACTTCTCTCACTTATGTTTATTGGGTTAGATTAAGGAAATTAATGTTTATTAAGAAGCAATCTCTCTGGTACCTTACGTACACAGATATTTATTTTTTATATCAGTGAACCGGTAACGTATAGAATTTAAGATCATTTAATAATTTTACACACGTGGGATCTGATTACAAGATTAGTCGACGAAATATTTACAACTGGATAATTTTCATTTCCCTTAAAAATCGGAAAACGCCGGAAAATTAAAATTTTATATTTTTCAAACTTTTTGAGCAAGAAATGTTTTTGTACTTGCTTGTGACAAATGAAAGAATAGAAAAGTAAAGTATTTTAGAAGTAAAGAAGAAATTGTAAGATCGCACGCGATGCTTTCGTTGTTATATACTGGGCACTCCATGGAGAAGCTGTCTTGAGAAGAAGATCTATTTTTGCTTAGTAAGACCATTGATTATAAACCACTACCTAGATAGCTCACCTCGTGGTATCCGAAAGACGTATCAAAAACTAGATGGCGTTACTCGAAAACCGTATCGAGATTCTCATTCTCTCTCTGACTTGCGAAGAAATAGGAGTGGTGTCAGGGCCGAACTTACCCTATAAGTGTATTATCTGTGTCTAGTGTTGTGACAAGTTATAGCTAAATTTTATAAAAAAAAAGGACTCACATTTTTGATAAAATGGCCTGTATAACGCATAAATGTGTTTACGCGGGATGTTTTGAAAGAAACGATGGAACAAATAATATATCTCTCTTTAAATTTCCCTTGAAAGACGTAGAGCGTACAAAAATTTGGCAAAAAAACTGCGGGAACAACGACAACGACACCCGATTTGGGCGTCGAAACGTTAATAAAATGATTTTTTTAGTAAAATTGTGGCTTATTTCCCATCAAAACTAGATAAGATCTCGATTAACAAACATTTTTTTCATTGTTATAAATGCTTGTCTTGCAATTTCAATGCGTGTCCTGATTTCTCCAATAAATACCTTGGTCATTGTTTTTATTGTATTATTATAATTATCTGTAAGTTTGATTTGTTCAAAGGGCTTATTTTTTAACAATTTTTGACAAAACAACTTAAAATTATTAGTGACACTAAAAATCACAAAGAGTAAAAAAATGTAGGTTTTGCTATTCTGAATATTTTGGTCATAACTTGCTTACTCTTTATGCAAGAAACTTAACAAAAATAAACCTTTTTTAAACACTTTAAAAAAAGTTGTAATGAGTTTTCGTCGAAAAGTGCTTTATTTTTTTATTATTTCACGTTGAAATATTCAACATGGAATTTGACGAATAAGAACCTATTTTTCAATAACTCGAAAAGTATTGACTTAGTAAAAAAACTCTATAGAACCAAAGTTGCTTAGAATTACTGATTTTAGGCACTTCCAAATTTATCTTGAACATATATTTTTTCACTCCCACAAAGGGGTGATACTAATCCATAGGGCAAAAGCATAATCTATTTTTCTTTGACATCCTAGTTAGGCGTAAGCCAAATTTCATGTCAACCCAAGCGATTCTTTAAAATTATGAGGTTTTGCAATATTTTACCGTGAGTGAATGGACTAAATCTGGAAATAAATTCTGTATATTTAGCTTGAAATATTTTAGTTTGCATCAATTCTGGAAATTAATTTGTTTGAAAAGTTACAAAAAAGTAATTTACATGAGATTTAATTTATCACTGCTAATTTTATTATGTATTTTACATATATTTTGTTATTTTTTTGTATTGTGTTGATAAATAAATAATTTTTAGAAAACCTTTACTGTTTTTATTAATCAATTTTTAGCGTTTTTTCTTAAGTAAAATCGGAATTTCATAATACATAAGCACATAATAGATTACAAGCACATAAAATTATTTGTGAAAATGCTGAGAGCTATCGTTATATCGTCCTCTATTACACTAGAGAATTGGCGGAGCATGGAACTTAAATTTATTTTTTAATCTTGGCAAATATTTTAATGAATGTCGCCACCATACAGTCAGGTAGTACCATCGAGCAAAAAGACAAAAGAGGGAATGTAAAGGTAGTGGGGACAAAAATATTGTTAGACAGAAAGTGCGATCTTTAGAGGCCATATTAACCAAGGAAAGAGAGTCTCTCTCCTTGTTTGACATCAAATTTAGTTGGGTTATGTTATTGTTTGTCCCAAATGTCACATGAAATCTTATTTATATTGAAGTTTTTTAACAATTGTGTCGCATTTTAGGCTATTATCGTTAATAATTAATTAAAACTTTCTCGTCTAAGACACATTCTGAAAAATATTATACAGCTACTGTTAATAAGTGTCTGAAAATTTAAATTTGGCGCATTCGCATTTCCGGATATGTCCGCCATCAGAGGCCACTTTTTTGAGTGAGAGTTTAACAGAGTTTAACACTGAATTCGTTTTTACCTTAGAGTGAGCTATCTAGGTAGTGGTTTATAATCAATGGTAAGACTCAACTGTTCTAATTTAAGACCAATACGTTTTATTCGCTCATGGTAAATTGTAGCATTTTTTCTTAAGTTTCGGTAAAGTTTGGAAGATACATTTGTTCTGCAAAACATTAGTAGGCTAAGTTGCTTTTGTTTGCTAACATTTCGGCAACATAATTTAGTGACAGGAGCTGCCTTCATTGGCTTATGGACAGTTCATTAGCCAGAACTTGTAAGCTACTTACTGGACTGGTTCTTGAGGCCCCTAAAACTAATATCAAGCATATATTTTATATTTTGAATGTAGTCAAGTGTGTTGAGAGGAGATCGAAACTTTAAACGTTAGTTAATTAGTTAAAAATATAATTTTCTTTACAACCGATTGTGGCTGAATCCCATAAAATCATAATATTCGACTTGATTAGTTCCACAAAAACGGAAGGCGTACTACTATGTTGCTTTAGTCCTGTTATAGGGTTTGTTTACAACGGGAAAAAATGTTTCAAACAAAATGTTTATTGTCAGTTTTTCCAAATTACGTTCTAATTTATTTTTTTATTTTGCAAACTTATTAGTAATTACTGCTTTTGTTTCAGGTGAGTGTAATTCGAAAAAAGTATCTCTCATCGTTTTTGTAAGTATGGCAAAACAGTTTTTTGTAATTATAATAAAAGTTTTTCCATTAAAGAAAATGTTTAGAACTGGTTTTATATACGTCCTCTTGCAGAACTGCTAAAAAGTGGAAACAAAGAGGTTTATATAGAAAAAGAAGGAACGACAGAGTTTTTTTCGGCAATAAAATAATTTCATTTTATTATACAGCAGAATCTCTCAAGTCATCAAGTCAGAACATCAAGTTAAAGTCAAAAATCATTTTTTTCAAATTATAGAGTTTTTAGTTCGACATAAAAAGTTGAGATTTATTCTTACTAATTTTGAGGTAGAGAGTTGAAATAATAAATAACTAATAACAAATATATTTTTATGTAGGTATTATAAATTAATATGATTTCAAAACTTCCTTAAAATAAAATAATATCGCATTGAAAAACTGAGTATTTTTTTGCTTTAGATAATTCGGTTGTTCTCTATAGCATTGTCTAGGGCAGGGGTGCTCAAACTTGATCTGCTGGCGATTTACCTCAATATTTTTAGACAATTTACGATCAACTCTGAGAGACTGCAAGTGTGTGTGATGCAGGGTTGTCGTACATACACGATACACCCTACCTACCTAGGTAGGGCGTACCGTAGCATATATAGATATTAGCTTTCTGCACAATATAGGTACATTATTTTAGTCAAGGGTTGGGTTAGGTTTAGTTAGGTTCTTCTCTACAATATCAATGAAAAAACTCATAGGTATTCAAAATTGCGAGTTTATTTGTTGTTACAAAACAAAAGAGTTACATATGGTGTTAAACTTAACTAAGGAGTGGCTTTGGATGTTGAAGCGTGGCACTGCATGTCCTCAGCATACTTTTCATAAGATGGTACGTAACCACTGAGTGCTAATCGCAAGCATGATGTCATATGATCGTCAGTTAGTCGATTGCGATATTTTGACTTAATTATCTTCATTTCAGAAAATGCAGACTCGCACAAATAAGTTGACCCAAAAAATGCCGTCAGTTGAAGGGCGATTTGCCTTACATTTGGATATTTATCTTCAGATATAAAACGCCAGAAATTTGTATCAGATACTGTAGCTTTGAGATGTATATCTGATATAATCTGCACCAACTCATTTTCAACAGAACATGAGTTCATATTAAACTGACTTGCTATTTCAGTAGCTAATTCCTCAATGTTTTTACATGAAAAAGGATAACTCATAAATGATGCTATATTTTCCAATTTACTGCAATCATAAAAACGCATTTCGAATTGTCCCAAAATATTTGATAATTCAGCCTCATACGTATCATAATTACACTGAGGAATCCTTGCTTTCAAAGACGGAAAATGTTTCAGATCCTTTCTTTTCAGTTGATTTATCATAAGTTGCAATTTACTTTTGTATGCGTTTACTGCGCTAATCATCTCAATAATAGTTTTTCCTTTACCTTGAAGCTCCAAGTACATGGTGTTTAAGTGCATTGTGATGTCAATCAAAAATGCCTAATCATTTAGCCATTTTTCGTTTTTCAAATTCTTAGTGTCATCACCTCTTTCGTCTAGAAAAGCTGTTATTTCGGGCAATAATTCTTAGGACCTTTCTAGGAATTTTCCGCGACTCAACCACCTGACGTCCGTGTGAAGAACTAAATCAGTGTGTTCAGCTGACTCCCTATCTTCCAACTGCAACTGAAAGAGCCGCCGTTGCAAGCTACGTGCACGGATGGAATTCACAATTTTTGTTGCAATGCCCATAATTTCCTCCGTGTTTAAAACTTTTGAACACAAAACTTGTTGATGTATAATGCAATGGAATGAAAAAAATGAAGGGAATTCTTCATTAGCTCGACACAATGCCACAAGACCGTTTTTGTTTCCAGTCATTGCTGGTGCTCCATCGGTTGTAATGCACGTTAATTTATATATTGGTAACTCGTAGTTTTTTACAAAATTTAAGAAAACGTCATATATATCTTCGCCACGGGTCTTCCCCTTCAGATAAATGATTGTCAAAAATTCTTCCTTAGCCAACATGTCATTGAATACCATCCGAATAAAAATACACAGCTGGGCAGTGTCTGTCATATCGATGGATTCGTCGAACTGTAAAGAAAATTTCCATGATATCATGTTTTAGTTTATCTGCGATGTCTTGACTCATGACTTCAATACGCCTTGTGACAGTCGGACGAGATAACTGAAGTTCTTTAATAGCAGACATGATTTCTGTTTTATTTTTAAAATCTCCAAATAAAGTCTCACCCGCTTCAATAAATGCTTCCTTCACCACCGAAGCAGCTTTTGATTTTGGCTGGTCTTGTGAACATGGATTGTTTTTCAAACAAGATATCAAATCACTTACTTTTCGTTTTCTTAATTCACTCTGTGGCGGAAAATCCTTTTCATAGTTTTTATGAACCGTTTTATGATGCCTCTCTAAGTTACCACGCTTAGGTATTGCAACTGACGCACGACAAATAACACAAATGCACTTATCCTTCACCATAGAAAAGAAAAATTCTTCCTCCCAATCCTTATTAAAATGATACGTTTTAGATTTCTTCACTCCCCTTATTTTCCACTATTTAATAATAAACTTTGTATCGACGTAGGATCGCTATCAAGTTACATTTCAGAATAACTCCAATTCCTGCAGGCGCAACATTTATATCGGCGTGAACGAAAGTCTCGAATGGTCCCGTCAAACGCGCGGCCCGAAACTAGACTGTACTACTGTCTCTCGTCTAGAAACAACACGGCTTTTCTTTGACAAGTGACGCGCGTTCCTTTGATAAAGCCACCTTTTGCCGCAAGCAGTGTTATTTTATTACGTAATACATTTTTGTAGTTGATAGAATATCATCCCAAATTTGATTAATAATTATAATAAATATTGAATTAATAAAATAATTAGTCAATATATGTAAATATAAAATATCCTGTGTGGACAGTATTTTGTTGTCCCCATTTCTTGGAATTGCAATGATGCTTAGTCAAGCATTCTATGTATTTGTATTGTTCAGTATTAATAAAAACGTTTAACTCTGCTGACAGTAGTTTAGTTACCTACCTACTTATTAAAATTTTTTTTCTTCTCGAGATCTACCCAAAAAGCACTCGCGATCGACCGTTTGAACACCCCTGGTCTAGGGTATAAAGAGCAAGAAATTGTAGTTCTTTAGAGTTGAGAATTTAGAATTAAATAAAAATTAAAAAAATATATTCTTTGAACACTGGTTATTGTTTTTAGACTCAAGCATGTCGATCGAGAACATAATTGATATCTTTTAGATATGTAGTCACTGGACTATTTTATCATTTGAAATTTATGACATATTGGTTAGTATGAAGGGCGTGATTGACAAAGGGTTGATTGTCAGATAATAATGTATTTGTCTGGAAATGTTGACATATTTCACCAGTTTCTTTTCAGTCCCAATATCGACAACTGATCTACTCAGGAATGCTTGCTATAAATGTTTAAAAATTTTCGATTTTTAATTTAATACACTTAGGGATGAGGTAATAATGGCAGTGTTTGAATGAGCTTTTCCATATTTTACAAGTACAACAAACCTTCATTTACTTTATCAGGTTGGCACCTTCTTTGACTATCCTCTAGCTTGGATAATTTTGTTAAACGGGCACATGGGCAGACGTTGGTTGGACGTGGATGGAATGTTTATATATATGAAAGTATGTTCATATAAATTTTTTATAATATTAAATATAATAAAACTATTTAAATATAATAATGCATTTAGAAATAATTATAAAAAATTAATGAAGTATTTGACTCTTACACCTTCATTTATACTTAATGCAATAAATAAGTCTGTGCAAGCGTTAAATTTTTGTTCAAGCAGATACAAGCGTTATCCGACTGGACGGTAAGTTAGACTTCCATCAGCCTACAAAACAAGCAGGATTTAAATCGGGATACAGCACTAACGAGCAATTAGATTTCGAAGAAATTACTTACTTGTGCGACTCCACTATTATTCTAGGATGGATTAATACTGCTCCGAGTTTGTTAAAGACGTTTGTGGCAAATAGAGTTTCTCAAATTCAAACTTTGACCGAATCTCACAAATGGTTTTATGTGAATACACTTGAGAATCCCGCAGATCTATCGAGGGGAATTTCTCCTAAATCACTTATCAGTTCTGAAATGTGGTTTCATGGTCTATCATGGCTAGCTAAATAAAAAACTCATTAACCTAATAAAACATTCGAACCTTCTGAACTCCCTGAGCTTCGACCAGTATCAGCCCTTATCGCAAGAGTTCACATAAAATTGGACATAATCATTAAAATATCCTCATTTGTAAAACTACAACGCATTATCGCTTATATATTATGCTTTATAAATAATTGTAAATTTTCTGCTAAACGAAGGAGCTTCTACAACCTTTATTGTGAGGAAATACATAATGCTTTAAAATATATAATTCGACTAGTATAAAATTAAAGACACTTGTTTTTTTTGTAAAATTACAAAAATTCTTGTACGAAATAAGGATCTTACCTTAAATCATTGCGGTCCTCAACTACTATTAGCTTCCATTCGTAAAAATTTGGGCCCATTAATGGACGTCAGGTTCGCAAAATCGGTTGCGATTGTATTATCTGCTTAAGGGTGGCTCTTAAATTAGAAAACTATCTTATGGGTAATTTACGCTCATCACGTCTTGTTTCCTCTAGGCCATTCTACAACTGCAGACTTGATTATGCAAGACCTTTTTTTCTATAGAATCGACACACCCGAAATTATAAAACTATCAAGGGTTAGATAGCTCTATTCATCTGTTCAGCAACTAAGGCCATACATTTAGAAGTCGTGAGCAGCTTGACCATGGAAAGTTTTCTAGTAACGCTAAAACGCTAAAAAATGAGCTTGTCAAATTTTTTGACACCTCTATAGGGACAATTTAACTACCGAAGGTATCAGTTGGCAGTTTATTCCGCCAAGATCACCTCACTTTGGAGAAGTTTGGGAGGCGGGAGTAAAATTTATCAAGTTTCACCTAAAGCGTATCATTGGCAATACAATTCTTTCATATGAAGAATTTTCCACTGTTTTATATCAAATTGAAGCTTGCCTAAATTTATGACCATTCCCACCAATGTCTAACGACCCTTCCGACTTACTTCTCTTCTTACTTTTGCACACTTTTTAATTGGATCCACATTGACTGCAATACCTGAAAGGAATTTCTTAGATGTCAAGGAAAACAGCCTTAGCAGATTCCAAAGGCTTCAAAAAATGATCCAAGGTTATTGGACTAGGTGGTCCAAAGAATACATTTTATCCCTCTAGCAGCGAGTTAAGTGGAAAAAACATTTCAACAGTCTTCTCACAATTGAAAGTCTAGTGACGGTGAAGGAAGATGAACTCAAATAATATTTAACTTAAATCCCGTACATTGTCCTTATAGCCGATCATATGGATTTTGCAATAATAATGTTTGAAAAACTAGATCACGCTATCTTGGGGATCGGACTAAAAATTAATATAAACAAGACGTAAATAATGACTTATCTTCTTCTTCTTCGTCTAGCCATTCACGTCTACATCTGAACATAAGCCTCTTCAAGTCTTCCTTTCCATTGTTTTTTATTGTACGCTACTTGTAGCCAATTTTTCCCGGCAGTTATTTTCAGATCATCTGTCCATCTCATAGGAGGTCTGCCTTTGGGTCTTTTGTGTTGGTATGGTCTCCAGGTTAACCTGGAGACCAAATAATGACATATTTGGTGCTAATTCGAAATATTGCTGTTGATGGAAGGAACATTATGTAGACTGCATCGTATAAATACTTAGGACATAAAATTCGGTAGGGCAGATATGTGAGCTTCCACTTCTCATAGGATTAGCCTGGGCAGCATTTGGTAAATTAAACTATGTATTTAAATCGGACCTACCCATATGCCCCAAAGAAAAATCTTTGACCATTGTGTGTTACCTGTACTCACTTATGGAATGGAAACATTAACATTAACAAAAAGGTTAATAAATAAGATTCAAGTGACTTCGAGGGCTATGGAGCGCCAAATGTTGGATGTCTCAAAAAATACGTCATAGAACAAAAACAACGTCGCTTAAATGGAATTCAGCAGGACACGTCGTTAGATTATCAGACAACGGATGGGCAAAGCGTATTGTCGAGTGGAGACCAAGACAAAAAACACTATGGAGGAGAGAACGAGAACCAACCAAATGGACTGACGACCTGAAGAATGCTAGCAGTAACTGGATGCAAGGCGCACAAGACAGAGGCAAATGGGAACAGCTGAGGGAGACCTATATCCAGCAGTGGATGCATACGGTTTGATGATGATGATGATATACAAGCGTTACTTACTGTGCGTTCGTATAGGAAGCGTTGATATTGTTATAAAAACGTGTTATAAAACTATTGTTATAAAAATTTTATAATAAAATAAGAAACGATTTTCTCCTACAAGCCAATTTCATGAAAAAAATATAATTTTTATTCCACATTATAACAAATCACGTAGAATTCAAGTTTCTTCCAATTTTTTCAGGAGTGTATAGGAACAGTTGGAAAGTTGCTCATCCTCTCCAACAGACAGTATTAACTTAAGTAATTGGTAAAATTTTGAAATTATTTCTTCAAATTCCTTTTAATGTCTAAATAACTCAAATACATTAGAACGAGTAACAAACACGTTTATAAATTAAGCGTTAAATCCACTTTCACGGTCGAAAGGGCGCTTCCCTTTGGAATCAAAGGCGACAGGGACCCGATGCCAACAGTCAAAATTGAATGGGACCGAAGGGTACGAAAATTAATGGACTCATTATTTAATCGATATTGCCTATTAAACCTATTAAATGATTTCCCTTGTTTATTTCTTGCTTTGTTAGTTAAACGGATATTGTACTAGGGTGTTGTTATACATCTAAAAAATGATTTCATTCATTTTTTAAAAGTGATAATGTTGCAAATTAATAAACGTTTTCTAAGGTTTGTAATAAAACGTTTCCTTGTAGCATTTTAGCTTAGTTTTTTATTGATTATATAGTTGAAGTAAAGCACAATTTCAAAAGAAATTGTTTGCTTGAGGTTGTGGTCTCGATTTCGGTCTCCTGATTGGCACTTGTTACAAGATATAATTTTGAAAACTAAACAAACTACCTTGTTTTGTGACGTCGGAAACAAACCTAGTTTTTCTCATAACTGAATTTTATCTGTCTCATTTATAATGACAATTTAGATCAATTAATGTGGATTGTTTTTGAATTGATTTTGGGAGGTTGCGCAAAATATGATATACAGAATGTCTCATTAAGAATAGCTTTTGTCAGAAGCCGTCTCTTATACATCTATTGTACTGTAAACAAGTAGCCTATTGTACAGCTGGTTCCTAAAAAAACTGATACGTCTCTTAAAGCGTATTTTGTAGAAAATTGAGCAATGTATGTTGAAGGATAAATATTTATTATTTACATACTGTCACTGCCAAATCTTAAAATTTGTCAAATGACTTATTCTGTTCAACCACAAAAAATGGCTCCATATCCTAGCAAAGAACTTAAAGCTAGAAATGTAATGATATTAGAAGTTGATTGGTCACTATCTGCCGTAGGAAACCAGTTTAACGTAAGCAGAACAACAGTTTTTAATATTAACAAAGATGGAGAAAACAAGAAACTCTCTCAAGGGCAAAAGGGCAGAAGGAAACTCTCTCTCTCTCTATTATGTATTAACGGCAGGTTTGTTGAGCAGGCTTCTCTGAATATTCTAGAATCATCATATTTACCAGTTTAGAACAGTTGTATCCCGAAAATAATTTTATCCTCCAATAAGATAATTGTCCTGTTCACCCTGCAAATATAATAAACCAATGGCTCCAGAATAACAACATCGAAACCTTACTATAGCCCAGCTACAGTCCAGATTTAAACCCAATCGAGAATGTGTGGGGGATATTATAAAACGGTTTGTATCGGCGTAATTTTGTATCTCAAAATGCTAAAGAGCTGTGGCAGGGTATACAACGGGTTTGGGGAGAGCTCTCTCTGAAGAAGACAATTTCATAGTTTCTTTCACGCAGCTGGACCCAAGACTACAAGCTGTTATCAATATTGATGGAGATATTATAAAATATTAATTTAATTTTCACATACCTAAATTTTGTATAGTTTTGGTCTAGTGACAGTGCAGTATAGTTAGGGTGACCATAATTTTTCAACAAAAAAAAGTACATTTATAATTTTTAAGAAAATATGTACACTGCTAGTGCCCTATGAAATTTTTCTGGTCAAAATTTTACGAATCTGTAATGAAACAATGATAAGAACGATTTTTTTAAATCAAACATACGTACATAAAAAATGTATGATAAATTTTAATAGTTAATTTTCTTTCGACGTTCCTTCCTGAACATCTTGATCATCTTTTTGGTACCAGTCGTTTTTTTTGGAACTATGAATTTCCTTCAGAAGTTTACTTTTTAAGAACTGAAACATTTCATTGCACGAAACTTTGAAGTTTGTTTAGACTTGCATGATGGCTTCCAGAGTAGATATTTTCAACTGCGATTTGTTGGTACTCCAATAGTTATTGATATTTGAGAACAACCGCTCAATCGACCCACTGGTCCTAGGCAGACAAAAAAAACTCATATAGAATTTTGAGATTTTTCAAAGCACTTTCTTTTTGGAAGATTTCGAGCCATTGATCTTCGGTAGAAATATTTTTCGAATTCCAGTCTGCGATTTTATCTTCTGTAATGTAGGTTCGTATTGACTTCATCAAACAGTTCGTCCTGATTCAATATCGGACCTATGTAGTCTTTGAAAGCCTTACACGACGATAAAATTTCAGCCCAAGAAACTTGTTTTTTCAAGTTAACCCATCCGAATAGCTTTAGTTCACTTAAATTTTCACTCGTTTTTCAAATATGTTACACAATTTGAATAGAACTGCTTAACATGCGTGATAAAGATATCCCGATAGTTCACACTAAGGTCAAGGTCTTCCATATTTTCAAGTTTTTAAAGTGATTCTCTTACTTTAAGCGGTAAAAATAACTTATTTAAGCAAATCTGAAGAGTATTTATGAGTTCGAAATACTCCAAAGCGGCTTCCGTTGCGCATATTTTGTCACCTTCTACATCTAAAATCACTTTGTGGAAAAGAGACGCAATGTTATGCACAAACCACATCCATGCTTCACTGATTGGGTTTCGAAAAAACTGTTTTGGAACTGTTGGACAATTATCAATCGATAAAAAATATGCTTTCAAGGGTTCGAACATTTGTTATAATTCGTTCAATGGCTGGCATTAGGCTCAAAAATCTTGTTTTTGAAAACGACAACATTTTTTTGTACTCGATATCAACAAAATCGCAAAACTGCTTAGTTATTAAAAATGTGTGCCACACAACCAATTCCAATCACGGGTTTACCACAAGAAGCATTTAATTTGCTGGATAGATTGTTCACTTCTTTTCTTCTCATTCCACCAACATTTGTATGTGTATTATCAGCAGACATTCCGATGCATTTTTGTAGTAGATTATGGTAATTCAAAACATTGACCACGTTATCTTTTAACTGCTCTGATATTTCACCAGGTAAGTCACGTAGCTGAAGTAATTTTACTTGGACACCATTTTCTCCATCAAAATATCTTACCATTAAGGGCACAATTTTAATTTCTCTATGATTCGATGAATCGATTGTGATGCTGACGAAATTTGCTTTTAGAAGGACAATTTCTAATTGGGATTGAGCCTCTTGAGCCAAAACATTTTTTACAATCGCCTCAGTCTTGGTTTGAACTGCCGCAAATTTAGGTTCAAACATGCTTACAATTAGTTTTGACGTGCAGTCTGAGGATCTGAAACTTTGCAACTGCTTAATTGTATGGTAAGCAAAAGTACCGTTCTTGGCAGCAATCAACATATTTTCAGAACTTAAATTTTCTTTTTCAACAAAGGTTTCCAATTTGCTGCTCTTTAAGTTCGCATTAGCAGCCAACATGTGTTTTTTCTTTTACAAATGTTGTTTGATATTACGGCGACCACTGTTAGAAATATCAACATCACTTTTACAAATTTGGCAAATCACAATATGCGGTGAAACATTTGATTTTTGTTTCATAAAAGGATACTCTGCTTGCAACTCGACGTTAAAATGGCATTTTCTTTTAGGCGGTGACATGATGAAATTGTTTATTTTTCCACACAGCACAAAATAATATAAAAAACTGCCGAAATTTAAGACAAATAGTTCATAGACTAATCAACAGTGAGCGCACAAGTAACAAATAAACATAAACATACGATGAGATATATATTTTTACTAAATAAATAAGATAATAAGATCTTGCTGCGAAATGAAATCGACAGTGATGGGACTAAACTAGACGATGACGCAGCGACGAGAGTCACAAGTGACTCCTGCGCCGATCGATTGCTGCTAGATAGGAGATTCTGATTCTTCCGCAAAAGATCGATTCTTGAATCAATTCGAACCATAATTATATTTTGTTTGGATAAAAAATAGGACTTAATTTTGTGTAATTAAGAAAAAGAGTACATTTCGGTGTACTTTATAAATTTTAAAGTACAATAGGACAGCGTTTGAAAAGAAAGTACTGTCCTACTAAAAAAAGTACATATGGTCACCCTAAGTATAGTAGTAGTGACAGTGCAGTGATCAGTCAACAGTGTAGTAGTGTCTGGGGGCTCGGGAGACTGAGACCTCGAAAGCCCTGAGGAAGACATCAGAGAGGATGTCTATTACTAGATTAATACTAGTATTAATAAGTTAATAATAGTATTAATCTTAGCTGTAGGTTTCATATATATATATATATATATATATATATATATATATATATATATATATATATATATATGTTGATCCTTTTTCTGTATACTGAATTTTTCACGTTTACTATTGAACATTTTCGCTCGCGTTTATATTTTTCGTCGAGTGCTCTATAAACGTATTTCCGACAATAAATATCTGAATCACAATTTCCATTGTAGTATATCGCGGCTGCATTATGCAGTAGAAAATAAGTAAATAGATCAATCATACGAGGATCATAAACATACAAGGGAATACAAACCAGTGATGTATCACGTACACGAATCTGGTGTTTGCTTAATATTGTTAAGTAAATAAGTTGTAAGTATTTCGGTATAATATTAAAGAGTCGATACTATTAACCTGTGCACATATTTACGATTTGAAATGAGTAACTAGCCCAGAATAGAGTTAATTTATTTCTAAATGATTTCGCCAGTCTATTAGTTTTATTATTCACTTTTAAAAAATCTAGTAGTAATCCTCACGTGTAGGATGAAGAAGAATAGGAAAAGTATTGTTCCCTTGTCTCCCTTGATTGTGAGATGCTCTAGATTCCTGTAGACAAAAAGTGTTTTATCGGAGGTAATTTGAATGGACATATTGGTAAGAAAGAATGGAAATAGAAAGAGTTCATTCAGGGAGGTTCGGGGATTGGAATAAGAAATGATAAAGTGTGATTGATTTGGCAGTGGCATGGAATTTGGCTGTGATTATGTTCTTTAAAACTGAAGGCCAGTATTTTACCTGTAGTAGCTGCGGAAGAAAAATTCTGTTAGATTTTGTGCTGTGTAGAAGAAGCCAGCTAAAAGATGTTATCAACTGTAAAGTGGTAAACAGTGAGTGTGTAGCTAGTCAACATCGACCTGTGATAAAGGTGAGGCAAGCAGGAAAGCAAGTAGAACATCATAAAGTAAAGTAGTGGAAGTTAAAAGTTTTGACAAAAGTCTTCAAGAGTAGAGTGCTGGAGAAGTTTGAGGAAGAAGATACCAGACAGGAAGCCTACCAGTCATGTACAAAGTTGCGGTACGAGTTGGAGAGAAAGCGCTAGAAAAACATCTGGGAAAGGCCTTCTGGGGAAAAACAAACTTGATGATGAAACGAGTACAACAGAAAGTTAGGAAAAAGCAGGTGGATAGAAAGATGTACAAGGATACATACAAGGTAGCGAAGTGGGAAGCAAAACGCAGTGTAGCTGCGCTAAGGAAAGATCATTTGTAAAGCTGTATGAAGATATAGAAATACACAAGAGGATTTTTAGGTTATACAACATTGAAAGGGTTATACAGCAAGTAAGGGATAAGTCATCAAAAGAGAAGCTTCTCTACATCGTTCACGAGATAAGACACCGCTTTTCTCGATGTTGTGTTTTAAGTAATTTGAGGAAAGAAAAAGAAAATCTAAAAGAGCTGGTTTTTCTTGGCTTTGAAAGCTTTAAAACAATATCGTCCTTTCAAAAAAAGGTATCTTCCGTTGTCTCACGAAAACGAAATGTTGTGGACAGTGGCATAAAAAATACGGCTTCATAACCATCATCATTTACTTGGCAGACTTTGGCGACAAATAACCTGTATGATTTTTTCCAAAAGCCTTCACTACGACATAGTCATGAGGCAAAATATTTGGTACAACATCAATGGCTTGTTCTTCATCGTTATCGGAAAAATGAATGTGACAAGAATCAATACTTTCTTGATAGGAGAGTGCTACTGATTCATTAGATGATAATTCGTCGAAAATTAACCTTTTGGGCAGCACGAGCCTTAGCACTTTGAGATTTGATCTTTTGATTCTTCAGTAATGTTTTCCTCTCCTTCTCTTTTTCTTCTTTCTTCTTTTCTTCTTATTGTTCTAAAAGTCGCTCCTTATGTTAGGAGGGTTGACTTCAAACTTTTCTTGGTTCGTTTTCTTTTTATCTTAATTTTTGGGAAGGGAATAATGTCTGAAGGTGAAATTACTGACTATTCTGATTTTGATGACGGCTGGGACTCTATCGCGTCAGTAACAAATTCTTCTTCTTCTTGCTGAATCTGGATTAAAACATGACCTTCACCGTCTTAATTTTCACCTAAATTTTGCTCTGTTATTTCCACCGGCATAAAATCTACGTCTGATGAAATATTTTTATCTAGTGAGTAGATTTCTGTCCCTCGCTTGTTATATCTACAGTAGAAATTTTTGTAAATGCTGTGGAAAAGACACCAGCCACATGGTAAATGGAGAGAACCTGTCCTGGATGGAAACTGGTCTAGCTGTCAGCTACGCTCTGGTAACAAGCTTGTAATGCTTTGAAAAATGCCCGATCGAGTGGTTGGGTCTTATGGCCGGTATGTGATGGCAGACTTAATAAATGGATGAAATTATCTTTTTCAAATGTTACTGCTTGAAGACGTGTGTGCAATACATGATTACCTAAAATCAGAAGAACGAGGTTCTCCCTGTTGGACTTGTATGTTTTTTAAAGTGCTCCAGGTACTTGATAAACGTAGGAGTGTTCGTGCAACCACTATCAGTAACAGCCATGTCGCAGGCAGTCTTTGATTGGACGAAGATTCATTCGTTTTCTAACAAATATGAAAAATAGAGGAAAATGGTGACCAGTTGCACTCATACATCAAACAGCCGTAATTGTTTGTCTTTGATCGGCAGCTTCAGCTTTTGTTACATATCTCTTTCCACCTGGGCGACATGTTTGGGAGATGGTTTAGGATAGTCTGAATGCCCGTTTCATCGACGTTATAGATACGGTTGGAAGGTAACTTATATTTTTTTATAGTGTTTTCCAAAATTTCAAAATACTGAGCTAGTTACATTGTATTGAAGTCTTCTTTCCTAGTTCTAAGCTAGTTCATTTTTATGAAAGATCTAGTGAAGTCCCGACCAGCCAACTGATTTACAGGTGAAATAGATGCTCAATACGGTTTCTTACACAATAAGAGTAAATTAAAAAACGCAATGACTTTAGTGTCATTCCATAAAATCGTTTGTCGAGTTCTTTGCAATGCTGAACTATTTCGTTTTCTTGGATTTTGGTTAGAATTGCTTTAAATCTCTCTGACTGGACACCATTTTATTTTTTTAACCTTCCCCGTAGCGTTGCTTCATGAAATCTCACAGCTTTTGCTGTCTGACGTATATAAACGACATTATTAATAAGTTCACGAGCTTCGCACAAAATAACTTCTATCAAAGGCTTGCGCTCCGATTTTTTTTTGTAGTTTCTAGAAAACAGAAACCAAGATTTAGATGAGTTGAATATTTAATTTCGAAATTAGTAAAAAAAAATTAATTTATGATAATGGTGAAAAAATACGCATTCGTAGTTTTGCCCCATAACTCTCGCGTATTTGTGCCTCATTCGCTAATACTGTGAAAACAATCTGTTGAGGTTTTAAGGACTTAACCTCAATCGAAAACTCTAATAACCCACAATCGAGTCAAGAAAACATCCGAATAAACTAATTCAACGAAAAATGCCAGTAAAAAACAATATTTACCTCATAGTTTGTAAACAACAAATCAGCTTAAAATTAGCCAATTATATACATAGATGAACAAAAGTGCATTCTTTTAGGAACGTGAAAAGCGGAGGCTACGTCACTGGAGCAGTCTTTACTATTAGATAAGTTTGCAATCGATACATCATTGTATATACCTTCTTTGCCCGAAGAAATACCGTCAAACTAGCAGAAGGATGTTAATAATTTATCGGCAAATTGATTGGCAATCGGTTGACAGCACGATACGTTATTAAACTTTTATTGGCTGTCTTATCTCAAGGAATGCTAAACCAGCATAAGCGAAATAATTTATTTATTTCTCTTGTTAATGGGGTTGTTACCGCTTATTATTGAGCTGGGACCATTCCATTTTCTGCTAGTGACGATCTAATGTTGTTTTTTTGTAAGGAGACGAACTCATTTTAATTCTGCTTTGAATTTGAATTCCATCGCAAACAAGCAAACAGCTCAGACATAAATATAAATTGTAAGAAGTAATGTTTATGTAACAATAAATCTTATCACTACAGCTGTTTCGGCTGATTGCCTTTCTCAAGTGATCTATTTTTGGCTTGGGTTTACAAATTTATAGTCTCTAATGAAATAGGTTGAGGAGAGCAGAACTGTTTGTCTCAAGGTCATTCAGAATTATATCTGTGTTTTTTAATTTGTTGATTTCCATAGATTCTAATAAAGATAGTTTAAGGACTTTATTTTGAATGTGAAGAATTTTAAATTTGTCATTAAAAGAATGATTATGATCTAGAAGGTGAAGTGCGTATGTCGAATCTGTTTTTCTATTCTTGAAAGCCCTTTTATGTTCTGCTATTCGTTTATCAAAGTTTCTACCAGTTTGACCGATGTAAGTTTTTGGGCAGTCGCCACATTGAAGTTTGTACACACCACTATTTAAGTGTTTTTTATTTTGGCTCTTGTTATTTTTAATATATTTGCCTAGGTTGAGAGAGGCAATCAGCCGAAACAGCTATAGTGATAAGATTTAAAATAAATTTTGTGGAAGTTTGAAAACAAAGTTTTCAGTGTTTTATTGTTACATAAAATGAATTTCCATCAAGTAACGGTCGAATCCATCAATTAATGTTTATGTAATTAAAGTGTATTGAGAATGGAGACCAAATCCGAAACGTTAGCAATAATAAAGTGTTTTATTTATAACAGAACGACAAACCTAGGAATTAAAAAAGTTTCTTTATATATTTATTGTTGTAGTTTTGAACTTAAAAGGTCAAAAGAAGCAAAAAAGAGAAGTAAATAACACGATGGTAGAAGAGTATGAGGAAGAGATACAATGCGATGACATCAGAAACACCGAAAGACAACATGAGGATTTTCACGAAGGCGCTCACTAAAACCCGAGAAGCAAACCGGAATTTTTTGCCATCCTAACGAATTTATAAAACTGGCAGGACACAAGGAAAGAGAAAATGGATCCAATTTAAATTTTGTGACTGGATTTTTTAAATGAAACACCTATTAAAATTTTGATAGATCTACCTAGGGTGGACTCAGTGGGCGTGAACAAACGAACATTGGCAACAATAAATGAAGGCATAAAAATTAAGTTACAATGTGTGATCATGCCCAATATGTCACATGACATGATAGTAGGTATAGACGAGACTAGAGAAAAACATGTAGTGATGGATTTCATATCCATCAAGGGATCAAGGACGTCAAGGACTTATTCGCAGATAATAGGGAAGAAATAAATAATACATTACCAACTAATGAAAATCTAAAAATTCTGATATCAGAGGTTAAACAGGCAATTAAAATCTCAAAAAGTGGTAAAGCGCCAGGTCCCGATGAAATTCCTGTAGAGATATTAAAAATCCTGAATGATGAAAATATAGAGTGTCTAACTAAATTATTTAATAAAATATACCACGATGGTCAAATCCCGGATGAATGTTTAAAATCTATCTTTTTACCCTTACCCAAGAAAAATAATCCTAAATCATGCGATGAGTACCGATTAATTAGCCTTATGAGCCAAGAACAATTAGACAATACACAGTTTGGATTTAGATGTGGAATGGGAATAAGAGAGGCACTGTGCGCAATGACGGTATTATTACAAAAATGCAGAGAATATAATAAAAACGTATTCATATGTTATATAGATTTCCAAAAAACTTTTGATAGAGTCCAACATGGTAAACTCATACATGCATTGAAACACATACACCTAGATCCCAAGGATATTAATTTAATCAAAAATCTGTACTATACAATCAAACAGCGGTCGTACGGGTGGAAGATAGTGAGACAAACCAGGTGGAAATTCAAAGAGCAGTCAGACAGGAATGTGTGCTGTCGCCACAATTATTTAATGTGTACTCCCAACTAATATTTCAGGAGGTACTCTATGGGAAAGAACTGAAGCTGTAAGGATTGGAGGGAGCATCATTAATAACATAAGATTTGCAGACGATACCGCAATCATGGCAGAGAATATAGACGATTTACAAACTCTCCTGGAAATCATTAACAGAGAAAGCAAAAAGATGGGACTAACAATGAATATAAATAAAACCAAATATATGGTGATCTCAAAAAACCCTGTTGACAACATACAACTGACATTGGAGGGTAAACCCCTAGAGAGAGTCGACAAATATAGATACCTCGGAGCAATTATAAACTCACAGTTAGATCAAGAGCAGGAGATAAAGGTCAGAATAGAAATAGCTCGAAATGCTTTATAAAATACAAGTCAATGTTTACAAATAAGAAATTGAGTATGGCCATCAGATTGAGGTTCGTCGAATGTTATGTTTGGTCGCAACTACTATTTGGGGTAGAAGCTTGGACTCTGAAAGCCCAATCTATAAAAAAATTGGAGGCATTCGAAATGTGGCTATATAGGCGTATTTTGAAGATTCCTTGGACTGCAAAAGTCTTAAATGAGGAAGTCTAAATTAAGACGAGTTGGATAGGGCAGAAAGCTTATGAACTCAATTAAAATAAGAAAAACATCGTATCTGGGCGACATACTCTGAAACGATAAAAAATACTCTCTGCTACAAGTCATCATACAAGGTAGAGTAGAGGGAAGAAAAGGCCTAGGAAAAAAGAAGAAATCTTGTCTGAGGAATATTAGAGATTGGACTAACCTCAGTGTTGAACAGATATTTCACGTTGCAAAAGATCGAGAAGCGTTTAAAGAAGTGATCGCCAACCTTCGTTAGAAGACGGCACAAGAAGAAGAAGAAGATGGATTTCAAAAGGAGAACAATAAAAATTAACGATGAAGTTGTAGAAGTGGAGAAAAATTTAGATAAGGACAAGGACTATGATAAAAGGAGTACAGATAAAATGGATAAAGAAAATTTGGTGAAAATGAATTTGGCAATGAAACAGCGACAAAGAAGCACAAGAAGGCGTAATAAGAAATAATTAAAAGAAATTAATGACTCGAATTCCTTAGAAGAGAAGAGTATAGACGAAGAAGAAAAAGAAGAGATAAAAGAATTTGAAACATGGAATTCCTCAAAGAGACGAGCCGAGAAGAAGAAAAGAAAATATTGACGAAATTATTGCCTGCAATTATTGCCTGCAATTGCCTTTCAAATACCGCTGCAAAACAGCGGTATTTGAAAATGGGATGTATGAGAGCGAGGAAATGGACTACACCGTGAATTTGTGTAAAAAAGACAAAGAGACTGAAAACGGTGTGAACAGCTATATTTTAAGGTACATGGATTCTAAAAAAATCAGGGATTTTTAATATTCATAATGTCTATTCTTCTTCTTAAAGTGCCCTCTCCTCAATGGAGGTTGGCTACTACAATTTTAAACTCTTCTCTATCTTCAGCTGTTCTTATTAGCTGTTCAAAATTTAGCCCTGTCCATTGTCGGATGTTTCTGAGCCACGATAGTCTTTTCATTCATTTTCCTTCCATGATATTGATTCCACTATGATGTCTATAAATACCATGAATAGATAGAATGAAAATAAAGGTTTTTTTTTGTTTGTAAGAACAAAAATTCAATTATATAAAAATAATAGTAGTAATCTGTGTATACAAAAATTCAGCATTGAAGAAAAATGTAGGTAGATAAACCATATGGATTTTTAGATTATTTTATTTGATAAGGACGTACATGAAAACGAAGATTTGTTTATGGGAGTTGGAAATTCCTAATAATATAATTTGTGACGTTCAAAAAATTGTCTACTAAATAAGTTGAAATGTGATTAATTGAAAATACTAGCGTTCTGTAAATGATGCTGGATCATTGGTCAAAAGTGAAAGAGTGGTACCTGAGAGACGCTGAGGGAGGTCTGCTGGCATGATAGCGACATTGTGTTCTGAAGAGTGGAACAAGTGGGTTTAAAGTTGGGAAGCCATAGCCTGCAGTCACAAGAAAAAAGTTTACTTGTGAATCATAATAATAATTGTGTATATTGTTTTAACGCGTCTGTTGAACGTGCCGCAAGAAGTGCATAATAGTTCACAGGGAAGTTACAGCCCGAAAAATTATAAACCAGTGTAACATAGATGTTGTAATGCTAATTGAGAGAGTGAAAGTCCTTTGAATTAGTAAGGAAGTGTGCCCTATGGTATAGGATTATCTAGGAGGTGTTGGAGACACTGTAGGGCGTTAGTGTGGATGTGAAAGACTTTCCAACGGCTCAGGAGAACGGGGTTTTTGCACAGCATCCAAAGATACAGCAGCAAGCCGGTAGAACATAATCAAGGAGCCATTAGAAAAAGTGTGTGAATTGAAAACGGTCGGTCTGATTTAAAATAGAACAAGGATTTTCGACCACATTCATAACGGTCACACAATCAATCTAAATTTTGTTATTTTATTCAATTTTTTGTTTTTATAACAGATATAAAATTAATTTCTGAGATCTTCTTTTTTTATGTACGAATCAAAGTTATATTGATAATTGGTGTATAAACAGCAAAGAATTTTAATTTTAATGATATATGTAATATAGCGTAGGGTATATGTTTATGTTTTAATTAAAACTTATATTTGATTTGTTAATTAAATAAATGGTACGATAATTTATAAGTAGATCTGGTGGACTATAACAAAAAATTTTTCTTGTTTTTAATAAAACTGTAAATATGTTTTTGCCTTTATTAACCTTCCTAATAAGTTACTATTTGCATCATTACGTGTATTCCGTCAATAACGACGATTAAAACCCCTCCATTTATGATCGGATTCGTCATAAACCGCTTAGGTTTATATTAGTAACGAATTAGAATAGTTGAAGTGTATTTCGAGCAATAATAACCCTCTGGTATAGTGGGCAAACTAGATAACTAGCAACCCGATCTTAGAATAATACATTCGGTAGTTGAAATTACATGTAAGCCACTCATATCCTCCGAAAGATTAGAGTATGGAGTATATGGCAGTAACTACGTAAATCTTTAGATTAAAGTTACCACGGATATACAAGAAGGTGTCAAGAAATCAGTAACGGACTAGCATTTCTATTCAGCTTAGTGAATATATTATAAATTACTGAATGAATTTGCGAAGAATCGCCACTAGACTAATAGTATGTGTAGCTAAAACTCACAATATAAATTTATAAAAGTTAATTACACCGAAAATGGCATGGGAATTTCCAGCAAGGGTAAGTGAGTATTACTCAATTTAAAAAAACTTTTATTCAAAGAGATAACGATCAACAACTAACTACTGTTTCCGCAAAACTACAGGCCGTTAAGCTTACTGCCAGCCGAAAGCAAAATCGTTGAAATAGTATTACTAAGAAGACTACAAGCTGAAACATACGAAATATGACTAATCTCAGAAGCTTAGTTCGTATTTATAGCAGAATACTCCAGCGAATTACAGGTACTTACACTGGCAGAATACATAACAGCTGGATTAACGAAAAATAGTACACAAGGGCAGCGTTCGTGGATGTAAGCAAAGCCTTCGACAGAGTCTGGCATAAAGGCCTAATGTATAAAGTATAAAATGAGAGGCTACTGATACAGCGAGGCCATGACGAGACTGACCTCTTTGTACTTAAGCAATCAAAGCTTCAGGGTACGAATAGGACAAGTACTATCCTGGCATGGAGCTCCGGAGGCTGAAGTACTACAGGGAGCAGTCCTGTCACTCCTACTGTATACAATATACACCGCAGGTGTCTCAAAGAACACCAGGAACACTACTCACTCTTTATGCAGACGACACAGCGATTGTGGTCAAACACAGAAACTTAGAAGTAGCGGTCAACAATTTACAGACAGCATTGGATAACATTGAAGAATGGTGTATCCAATGGAAAATACCAAGGACCAAGGCTTAACCTTCACGCGATAAGTGAACACAACCATACAAAAAACAGCAACATCCAGAGCAGCAATAAGAGGACTCATAGCTAGAAAAAATAAACTGCGCATAAAGACAAAAATAAAACTGATAAACAGCATCATACTTCCAATAATCACATATGCATCTCTCGTATGGGACACATAAGCAATTCAAATAAAAAGAAAATACAAGCAGCACACAATAACATCCTCAGAGAAGCGGCAAATGTACCCAGGTAGGTCGCTAAACGTTTTCTGTTTAGAGAACTGCAACAAGTAAGGGTTACAGATAAAATGGCAGAAAAAGCCAGAATTAGGTTTGCAGAATTAGAAAATCACCTAAGCCCGATTCTGCGAGAGATAATGAGATATGATGCGTTACATCGATGGTTGCACAAAACACCAAAACAGCAAATCCTGGCAAACACATAAAGTCTCGATAATTTGTAGCTCTACCAACAGAGGAAGCCCTAGCGCGCAGCACTGGAAATTTTATGAACTGATGTTTATTTTAAGGATAACCTTTAAAAAAATAATAAAAATAAATAAATAAAGGCTTTGACCACCAAAAAAATCAAAATATACTAGTAAAAAGGCGACAACCATCTAAAAAAATTAACAAAACCCTAAAACCTAACCTAAAACCTGGGCACGAAGGGCCCACATCCTCGGACACCGAGTCGCCGAACTGGGCGCAGCCCGGAGTGGGGACTTTAGGACCGAGCAAGCATACAGGGGAGAAAGGGATGGCCTAGAGCAGAAAGCGGTGGAGCGACTCCTGTTTTTAGCTCGAGTTAATAATAATAATAATAATAATTTATTCAACATTCATACAAAATTTGTTTCAATAATTAAAAATATGTGAATAAATTAACCGAAGGTCTCTGAGAGGTGTGGGAACACCTGTTTCGGGTAAATGTAACATACAATAAATAAAATACAATATAATATACTAAACTATATATATAAATTTATTATATAAGATAAATTTAACCATAAAAAACAAGCATATTGAAGATTTTGATACAGCAATCAAAGATGTATAATAAAATTAAACTTAGATACTAATAAGTTTTTAACGAGATCTGCAAATACACAAATTATGTACTGGTAAATATGCTAAATAAAATAAACAATACAATGTATACAGTAAATAATATATAGTTCTTATTAAATCATAAAATAACTATAATTAAAATTTTAGTAGAAACCCTTGGTATGAATACAGCACTTGGTATGAATAAATCAATTAGTTAACAAGATTTTTAAAAGGACAAAAGTGTAAACACATATGCTTCAGTAAATATGATAAACAAATTAAATAAAACAATAAAAACAACACGATATATTACATTTTTAATTTATCTTTAAAAGGAGTATATTTAAAATTAAAGTTTTTTTTTAAAGAAAGTTTAAGTGAATATGGCTTTATATCTTATGCTACTATAATGATATTACAAAAATGGCTTGTCTGTTCCATGAGATATGATCTTAATTTATTTTTAAAGAGAGAGACATTCTTGTATTTTTAATATCAAGGAGAATATGATTATATATTTTAGAGGCTAAAAATAAGAAAGATCGTTGACAGAAAGATTTCGTAATTTTTGAGCCATTTAGGTGCTTGCCTCTAGTATGATATCGATGTGAAGGTACGTTGCTTTTAACTTTCATGGTGTGATATTTTACAGATATATAAAGAAATTATAACTGCTTTAAGTCAAATATTTTGCTCTCCTTATATAGTCTATCTGTTGAATAAGTGTAGGGTTTAGCTATAATGGTCCTCGGATATCTTCTTTGCATGATTCCTAGTGGGAGAATATGAGTTTTAAGGGCGCTTCCCCAAGCCAGTATACCATAACGGAGATGACTTTCTACTAATCAGTAATATAGTGTGCGAAGGTATATATCCGGTATGTGTTTTTTTGAGGTTTTTAAATTTATAGAGGATAAACTGTAACTTTTTAATAACGTATTTAATGTGACAATCCCATTTTAAGAGTGTGTCTATTATAACACCTAAATATTTAACATTCGTTACTGGTTTGATGCAAAAATTGTGTTTATTATGTGCTATTCGAAGAGGTTCCAATAGATCAATATTCGGGGTATAGTTAGAAATTGGTAAATAAACAGTTTTTTTTTTAATTTATTGTAAGTATTTTATAATCAAACCAGTCTTTTATAAATTGTAGATCAGTTTCTGCTTTTATTTTTAAGTCATACCAGTTATCAGCTTCATAAACAATAGCCGTGTCATCAGAAAACCCAATTATATGCCCTGTACTTTGCAATGAAAATAAACCATTTATATAGATTAAATAAGACAGGTCCTAACACTATTCCCTGTGGTACTCCATACGTTATACCTCTTTGTCCGCTTGTTGTTTCGGAAACCCTTACTACCCGCTGCCTCTCAGAGAGGTAACTTCTGAATAGTTGAAGACAGTTGCCTCTTATACCAACTTTCTCTAAGGTTTGTAAGAGTTTACTATGACTGACAGTATCAAAAGCTTTGGCCAAATCTAGAAATACACATAAAAAACCTTTATTATTGTTGAGAGCTTCATACACTTTTGATGTTAGATTCAAAACGGCATCTTGTGTGGAAGTATTTAGCTTAAAACCAAATTGGTTAGCAGAAATTAAATTATACTTTTTGATGTATGCTGTAAGTCTATTATTCAGTAATAATTCAAATATTTTAGACATCTGTGGAAAAAGCAAGAGTTTTGTCTTCACTTTTGTATATTGGTATGACTACTGCTGTTTTGAAGGCTTTGGGCCATATAATACGCCTCGCTTCAATGAATTGTTACACCCTAACGTAATTCTTAGGGGTGAACATGTCTCACAGGCTGTGTTTACTTAAATTGCTTGCTTGCTCTGCTCGCGGGTGTTAATCGACAGTCGGAATTTCTAATCGAAATCAATCGTCTTAAGATCTAATAGATTTAGTTTTGTCTACTTGCTGTTTTCAGTACAGTTAGAACTACCGATATTGCTGTAAAAGAACTAACGGAATATATATATTTTTATTTAAACAAACAAACCCGAATCAACCATACTCCGACAAGCAATTGGGGAGGGTTACTCATAAATGCAACGTGATATATTGATTGTACAAGGAGCAAATCAAATACGCCGTTTACTAATAAGACAAATCAAAATAGTATAGGTTCACAAGAATTTGATAACTCTCCGTACAGTTTAATGGATAATTTGCGGTCTTTTACAGTGAACCAACTGTAATAAGAGATGTATTCACGATACACTTTAGCAAACTAAAATTTGGTCAGTACAATTTATCCGAATTCTTAATTATTTATTCTATGACAGTAGCGTTTCATGAAGGTATCTTAAAAGTATTGTCTACATCGAAATTCGAATTTATTTTGAAAGCTTTGTTTAAATAATTCATTGCCAAATAATAATTATAGCGATTGTCAGTAATAACAATGTTATTTATAACTATATTCTGGTTTTTTAAGCATAAACACACGACCAATAGGGATCTATGGAGTGAGTAACACCTAACTGATAATCCCCCACTCTTGTCGTACTGCTCATCAATAGGTGGATCAGATACACCAGCGTATTCTACTTTAAGTACTAGAGTAAATTTATAGTTCTACGGAGGATATTTTTTGGGAATGACTATTTAAATGGGAATAAGCCACAATTAAAAGTTAAAGTACGTTTATTGACGTTTCAATTTCCACTTCGGAAATCGTTCTCTTTCCATCCAGAAAATCAGGAGAACGATTTCCGAAGTGGAAATTGAAACGTCATAACGTACTTTAACCTTTAATTGTGGCTTATTCCCATTTAAATAGTAATTAGTATTGTTTCAGTTGCAACACATGTTAAAGAAAAAAACCGTCTATTTTCTTTGATTTAACGATATCGGGGAAATTAAAACAAAGAAAATGTTCACAAAACATAATGTTTACAGCGGTTTCGATGTGAACCCACCCTTGTACCTTGTCCTCCCTACAAAGTGTCTCAAACTGAACATAAGGAAATCAATTTGAAAAAATCAAATGAACATAATTTTTGCTAATGGGCAAAATAATGAAATTCACTAAGAATTCCTACTTACTTATATCAACAAATGTCCTGCAAAGTTTTTTCACAAATTTCCTTGGTTCATTTGCTTATCTTGTTGACGGTCAACTGTTTTATAAAATCTAACTTTTATTGAATATTAATGTACAAAATAGTTTCAAAATTGTTACTATTATATTATATCAATTAAAACACGCTAATAACGCTACTTGATTGATACGTTAGTGTAAAAGATGAAAAGTTTGTAACAGACTGTATTCTCTACGTTAAATTTTGAATAGTCGTTAATGCCAGGCCATGTAATGAATCTTTGTTTAGTTTTTGTTTCTTTTTTCTATTTACTCTTTTTGGCAGAGATTTATCGCATACACCACATTCATACGAGAAATAATTTACGGTATTTGTCATTTTAAAAACGTGCTTCCACTATAGGGGATATAGTAACACCACAAATATTCATAAACCCTAATCCGGAGTAATTACGGAGCCTTGATACTATTACTGCTTGCTGAGGAGGAACTTCAGCCATTAATAATGATAACAACAGGTGAGGCTGTAGGTTTAATTCATCAAATTTACATTAATGAACTTTCTTAATGAATTCACTACGTGTCTTGTTATGAATGTGTGTCGAACATAGGGGAAGATATGATTGCTTTGTTTATTTATTACACTAGAAACACAATTAACGTCGGGAGTTTTATATCCAAAGCAACAAAATCTGTTTCTTTTAGCTCTTTTCTGCTGTACAAATTTACAGTTTGTGCAATAATGTTTTTTGCAACTTCAACTTCGAAAGCGCATGATTAAATGCTACATTTGGACATTTGGAAGCATGGACATTAAAAATATCCACCATTAATCGTCTGGAGGTCTTTGAAATGTGGCTGCACAGACGTATACTAAAAATTTCATGGACGGCTATGCTGACAAATGTGGCAGTCCTTGAGAGAGCAAATGCTGCTTGTGAGCTGCTTGATAACATCAAATGTAGAAAGATGGCCTATTTTGGACACGTAGTAAGGGAAGACCGATATAATATTCTTCAACTTATTATGATGGGTAAAATCGAAGGACGCAGAGGAATTGGTAGAAAGCATGCCTCTTGGTTGAAGAATATCAGGGAGTGGACAGGAATAAGGAAATTTGAGCAACTCTTTAGAATAGCTCGAGACAGAGACAGTTTCGCCATGTTAATCGCCAACGTCAAGGGGACTTGATAGGGCACGTTAAGAAGAAAAAGCAATATTTAAGCTGTTTGGTCTCTTTTTACAATTTGACCTTTAACAATTTTCTCTTCGTCTTCTTATCTCTTCGAAAAAGGATTTCACGGGAAATTTTATTACAGGTATCTAATAACTTTAAGTCATAAGGAAGACATTCTTCTTCTTAGGATGCTGTCTGTTCCGAACGTTAACGACCATTCTGGCTATGATGACTGTTGATTGCTATCCTAAATAGCTGTGTTCAGGTCTTTCAATACCATGCTCTCAGGTTAGCAAGCCAGGATATTCTTCTTCGTCCTGGGGCCCTTTTTCCTTCAATTTTACCTTGCAAAATGCATTGAAGTAGCTTGTATCGTGCCGTGATTTCTCATTATATGTCCCAAGTACTGCAGCTTACAGCCCTTCATAATTTTGACCAAATCCGCGGTTGTGTTCATCCACCGCAGTACTTCTTCATTGGTGACTTTGTTTGTCCATGGTATCTTCAAGATCCTTTTGTATAACCATAGCTCAAAAGCTTAAAGTTTTGATAGTTTCCGCATTCAATGTCCACGTTTCTACTCCGTACAGAAGCACTAAGTATACGTAACATTTAAGGAGCCTTAGTTTTGTTTCATGGGTGATGTCATGGCTCTTGGACACAGAGCTCATAGTCAAGAATGAACTTTTTGCCTTTATATCGTATCGAGGTTCTGTCAAATCAGCCCTATTTTTTTTATAAACCTTAACGATGTCTTCGGAAAATGGAGTTGCTTTTTGTCCTAACCCTCTCTGCATGTCTGCTGTTTTGTTGGCCATAGTTTAGAGTAGTTGACTAATTGACTGTGATAAGAAGCGTTATCCATCAGTATTTCCGAATTTGACTCGACTTCGTGAAAGAAGGGATTAAATCCATTTTTCAAAGCATTGAACGTCCATGTCTTCGTGATAATCCCCCGGTTTTTTTTTAGATAAAAAAATTAGTGCACTGTCGTCTAAAAAGCCATTCTCACTACATTTATTTTACGGGCGACAATAAGTCGTTGCCCTTTACCTGTTGGTTCTCGTAACCCAGTTGATAAACTGACCACAAATTCTTGACGATAACTCGTTACAGTAGTATCCTGCTAGATCTTAGATAGTGTGTGACCAGCATTCTCCCATTTTTCGCCCAGATAATAATTTTTTTTTTTCGTCAGAACGAACCTCTTTAATAAAGCGAAGATATCTTCGTCGCCATGAGACTAAATCTTTTCTTTCTATTAACACAGATTTACGGGATATCTATATATTATAATTCTTCTTTTATTATTATTCTTAACCCCTCTTTGTTCAATTTTGGAATGAGATCATACTCGATTGCCTTTGCCCTAATGGATTCGAGGATTTTCACATACAATGCAGTTCAATTGTTGACACGGATACTCGCGTTAAAAATGAACACTGAGCTACAGCTTTCACTGTACGTATTTTTTTTAATTTTCATACACTCTCCAGACAATCTGATTTTCTTCTACCGACATAAACTTCCGCTTTCTTTGTACATTATTTGGATTCGCTGCGACATCGATCTTAATGCTATAAAAAGAATAAACATCAATCATATTATTTTGCTATTTGTCTGTTGTTTACTTACCTCAAAAACTATTTTAAAGTTAATAAACATATAAGGTTCCTTTTGATAATTAGTAACACAACTGAGTTTCTGAAATTAAAGATTTATTAACATGTTCTATTTACATTATTTACACAAAATTTTACCTGAAATTAAAGAAACGACATTTAATGTCACTAACTATGGATGTTTTAATATTCCTATCCTAAGCACAAATAATCTCTGACAAGGTGACAAGTTTTTTAAATATAAAGATGACAGAAGTGGTTGTGTCTAATATTCCAGATACTGTGCTCGGTAGAGCGCGGCAATATTTGAATGATGAAATTATAATTTCATTACATCCCCCCTTCCCAGAGGAGAAAATATTCATGCCTTCAAATGTTTAGTAGTCGTCTACTCTTCTTCATCTTGTTCTTCATCTTCAGGTGTTGAGATTGGAGTCAGCTTGGATATGTGGAACAGATTAGACTCTGATTTTCTTCGGTTCAGGTTTATTCTGTAAATTGAATTTGACAATTTTTCCGTAATTTCATACGGTCCTACTTTCAGTTCGTCAAGTTTATTCCTGTTTAATTTGTTTCCATTTTCCACATATACCAAATCACCTATCTTGAAATCAAAATGTTTACGATTTTTGTCATAAATTTGTTTATTATAATTATGAGATTTGATCGTTCTGTCTAAAGCAATATTTCTATTACGAATCCAATCTTTCTCAGAAGTTAATATTTTTAGTTCATTTGGCAACATTGCAACATTTTTGCCATACATTAAGTATGATGGTGCGAAACCAGTGACAGTATGTTCTGTTTCATTGTATTTGCGCACACATTCTTGTGCTATTGTGGTCCAAGAAGTTTTTTGTTCTTTTTCGTTAATTTTGCATCTGATTTTATTAATTAGGGTCTGATTTAATCTTTCATTCAAGCCGTTAGAAAATGGTGAATTTGTGGCAGTGAAGATTATTGGTATAAATTTTTCATCTAAAAAATTTTTAAATTTTTTTGAATTTATTCCTGGGTATTGGTCTGTTAGAATCATACCAATCTGATCTGTCTCTGATATGCTTTTCACAAGTTTAATAAAATCATTAGCAGTTTGAGTTTTCGATGTTAGGATATATGCATATCTTGTAAAGTGATCGACTAGAAGATGTAAATATTTTTTTGTAGATCGTGAACCTCCAAAACCTCCGATTGTGTCTATGGAAATAATTTCAAAAGGTTTTGTGGCTGGACCTAAATGTGACATTAATCCAAATTTTCCTAGTCCTCTTGATTTGTTTCTAATACATACTGCACAGCTTTGACATATTTCCTTTATATTTTTGGTTCAATTTTTAGCTGTATAGTATGGTCCTATCATCATATGCATTTGTTTTATTCCTATGACACAAGTTTCTATGCACATCTTTTAAAAATTGTATAGTATAATCTTCGGTTAGAACGATTTTTTCATTTCCTCTGACTTTTTTGTAATAAACATTATTTTTAGGTACTAGTTTATTATTATGTTTTATATCTTTATTTTTTTCTTGGTCTTTTAATATATCTTCAAGAGTTATCAAATTTGTAACTTTCAACTGCTCCTCCATATTTTCATCGGGTTCTAAGACAGAATTTCTGCTAAGGCAGTCAGCTTCTAAGTTATATTTTCCAGGGCAATATTTCACCACAAAATCATATTGCGATAAATAATATGTTAAATCACCTAATTCTTCATCTGTTCTAGACTTTATATTCATATTCTTCAATGGCTTGTGGTCAGAAAAAACAGTAAATGTCTTACCTATTAAGTAATGTTGCCAATATTTAACACATTATTTAATTGCCAGGCACTCCAGGTATATAGCTTTTTTTCTCTTCTGTACTTCATTTAGTTTCTTAGAGAAATAGGCCACTGGTTTTTCTTCATTGTTTTCCTGTGGTTGTTTTAGCACCCCTGCTATTCCTAGTAAACTAGCATCAGTATATATGTGTATCGGTAGAGTTGGATCGAAAATAGTTAGTACAGGTTGAGTTAACAATACATTTTTTAAATCTTTAAATGTTTTTTGGCATTCCTTAGTCCAATTAAATGGTTGACCTTTTCTCAGAAGATTATCCAAAGGATCCAATTTTATTGCTATTTTTATATTTATGATAAAAATTTATCTTCCCTAGAAACTGTCTAACATTTTTCTGTGTTTTAGGTATTGGAAAGTTTTTTATTGAAATCAAGTTGTCCTTCAGTGCCTTTACACAATTATTTTTTATTACATGACCCAAGTATTTTACTGATTCAGCTGCAAACATGCATTTTACAAATTTTAATCTGAATCCTTTACTTTTGATTGCTTTAAATAGTTGTGCTAGATGTCTGATATGTTCCTGGAATGATTTTGAAAAAATGAGTACGTCATCTATGTAGCTCACTGTGAAATCTGCAAGTTTGTGTTTTCTTATTATGTTACACATTATTCTTTGGAATATTGCTGGAGATGTTTTTAACCCAAATGGTAAACAAATCCATTGAAAGTGTCCTTCTTGTGTAACAAATCCAGTTTTGTGCCTATCTGTAATGCGCATAGGGATTGACCAAAAAGCAGAGTTTATGTCCAATGTTGAGAAAAATTTGCAATTTCTTGTCTTTACCATTAAATCCTCTATAAGTGGAAAGGGTTGTGATTGGGGTACTACAATTTTATTCAAGTCTCTAAAATCAATGCACAATCTTGACTTTGTATTTTCATCTCTTTTATAAGCTAATGTAACTGGGGCTGCAAAAGGACTATACGATTCTTCTATTAGATTCTTGTCTAGTAGCAACGCAAGTTGTATCTCAATCTTCTTTTTATCATCAACTGTGGTTCGATATGGCCTTTTGCTGCAATATTTCTCTTCCATTAAATCATTGTGTACTTCATAATCCTTCACTGTCCCTACATCATATTTGTCTTTTGCAAAGACAGATTTGTTTTCACATATTAATTCATTTATTATTGATTGTTGATCACAATCTAAATGGTCTACATAAATTTTAAAATTTGTCTCTTCAAAGTGTTCATTAATATTTATTAAATATTTATTTCTCATTTCATTTAAATTATTAATTTCATTTGTTTCCTTAGAATCAAAATTTATTTGTTCATTATTATCTCTTAATTTCACTAATGTAATGTCACAATTTTTTGAAACTGTGTTAATTTCTGTCGTAACATCATTTTGAATAGGCACTTTTTGACTTATTTGTAAATTTTCATTTTGACACAAATAGAATTTTTTTATACAGTCTAAACCAATTAAAAAATCGTAATCAAAATTATCTTTTTCAATCACAAAGACTTCTGTCTCTTTTTCTATATCAAAAATGTTTACATGTAATTTTACCATACCACTGGTTTTTTTAATGCCATTAATAGTTTTTAAATTAGTATTGTTAGAATCAATTGAATTATTGTTATTTATTTTTAATAATTTTGAATTTATTAATGAAACATTTGAACCTGAGTCATATACTCCAAAAATCTCAATATTTTTATTCAACACTAATTTTATTTTTATTAATGGCAGCATTAACAGTTGATTAGGCTTTGGTTTAAACCAACAAGTTGATTCAAAGTGGTAGCGTGTTCCTTTTTTAAGTTTTTCACAGATGGTACATTTTTGCTTTTGCTCTCTGTCCAATCTTTGTTTGTTTCTAATTTGTTTTTCTTCAACATTTCTTTTATTATGTAAGAAAACTTTTTCACATTCTTTATTTGCTAAGTGTTCATTCTTGTTCAATTCACTGAAAAGGTGAGTAGTTGAAGTCAGTGAATCTTTATCAAGTCTGTTCATAATGTTTTCTGCTAAACCTAACACAATCAGGTTTATAAGTGTGTTATTATCAATTAACTTCTAATAATAATCTTTCTTTTTTTATGGCATATTCTAATAGAGAACCAACTTGATATTTGAATGTAAAAGCATATTTTATTTGGGACCAACCTTTTTTCTCATAAGTATCACAAAAGTTTGTTTTCCAAGTTTTCCAATCTGATTTCACCGTATATTTAATTAACATACTACCGTACCAATCTAAACATTGTTTTTCAAGTAGATGTCTTAAACTTTCTATTTTATCTTCATCATTTAAAATTTCAAACCTTTCACATTCTTTTTCAAATTCTTCCATCAATTGTCTAACATTTGGCATTTTAATGGAGAATTTTTCAATTAAAAACTTTTCTGTTAGCTTTCCCACATTTTGAATATTTGGTAAATCTTCATAGCTAACAGCAGCTAATTGTAGTTTTTCTAGATATGTATGTATGTTTATTTACCTGCTTAAATTCGTCTGGGATATCAAAAATACGACCATCTGGAGTCTCAATTGAGGCAATACAGATTTCATTTGATTTACCGTCTGATGATCCTAGTATTATGAATTGGAATCTCAATTTTTCCATTACCAAAAATGTCGTTTTATAAGGTTCCTTTTGATAATTAGTAACACAACTGAGTTTCTGAAATTAAAGATTTATCAAAACATGTTCTATTTACATTATTTACACAAAATTTTACCTGAAATTAAAGAAACGACATTTAATGTCACTAACTATGGATGTTTTAATATTCCTATCCTAAGCACAAATAATCTCTGACAAGGTGACAAGTTTTTTAAATATAAAGATGACAGAAGTGGTTGTGTCTAATATTCCAGATAATGTGCTCGGTAGAGCGCGGCAATATTTGAATGATGAAATTATAATTTTATTACAAATATAATAAGGATATTTAATAAATATAAAACAAAGTTAAGTTTACAAGAAACACATCACATCTATGCAGACACCACGTCTATGCAGATATGGACGCTTGATGATAAAGAAACCGAACGAATAAACCATTCCTTCAATTTCCACTCTTTCCAAGGACGTAAATATATAGACCAGCAAAGTGTTGATGAATTTACCGGTTCAACGAACTTGTTTAACTATTCTCTTGTGAATCGCATCAGTATGCTAGAGGTGTATTGTTTCGGGGGCAAATTTTATGGATACATCTTATTTACATTGGCGAAGCATACACAATAAAAATGACCCCGTTAAGTGCCGGCAAGAATTTACTTTTCATATTTAACATTGTTGCCGTTAGCTCTTAGTTCAAGTTGAAGATGAGTCACATTCCAGGAAGTCCAGGTCCAGGTTTGACATCCATATATCATCATAAGAAGGATGCACTGGTTGAACAAATTGTTCTTCAAGTATTGAGATATTTTGCGATCCAACTGCCTTTTTCAAATCATGCCCATGCCATACCATCTTATATACCACTATCAAGAAGTTGAAATAGTAGGAATACTGAGTCGATGGAAAAAATAAGAATTTAATCAATATAGGATCAATAATAAGAATGTGCTTGGTCGGCAAATAGTTATTGGACAGAGATTCCAAGATAATTCTTAAAACTATATGAAATGAAGAAAATAATTAAGTAACTTAATTTACCACTTACTACAAATTTTGTATTTTTCAGAATATACCTCATAATCAAAATTCAACACAAAAAAGTGGTTCTCTTGCAATTGAAATACTAAATTGACCAAAACCCAAGCAACAAATTAAAATCTGGCCTCCAGACTTAAGCTAATTTTCTACGAGTGTTCATCTCGAATCTCAAACGGTATAAATTATGTCGAGTACGTAAAAACGAGCGGTTTACCACCACAGGATGAGTCGGTTTACTTGCATATTCTCTACACCGTCTCTTGATGTAACTTGCGGTTTTCAAACTCGACCGCCATCATCAAAAAACAACGACAGGCTGTATAATGTGTACGGAAATATCTCATTACCTCAGACAAAGAATATTTTACGACACTTCTAGGGTTTCTCTCGCGTTATGGATAACGAGCGACACTGCTAGTCAACTAACAGAGGGACAGCAGAAAGGTTAAACTCCATCATATTAATAATAAGCTTGCGTGGTGTTATATGTTTCATCTCATAAAACTGCTAGTAAAATTAACTACATTATCGTTACATTCATATTCATTTTGTGCTGGTTTTAACGAATAAGGGTCAACAATAATTTCAGTTATATTTTATTATTTATTATTTTGAGATATAACTTTGTATAATATACACTTCAATATATTATAAAGTAGCACAAACTCGCTTCAAACTAATAACTAACAATAAACTAATAATACCATAAGAATTTTAACAAAATAATAAATTATATGAATAAACAATATATAATAAAAACTACCCCTAATATCCCGTTATCGTATTCTAATGTTTAAGAACCCGGTCAACTTCGGAGTGCTTTAAAACCAAGAGAAATTAATGAAATTAAACACATTTGTAAACACCCTCTATATATTACTCTAGAAGCCAGAAATAATGTTAAAGGTTAAAAAATTTATAATAAAAAAGAAAATTGGTCAAAAGTTTTTAGATATTTTTGTTAATAGCTTTTTTATTTTCTATTTTATGATAAAAAATAATAGAAATAAAGTTTTTTGTATCTATATCATGTGTAGATTTGATCCGCAGATTAAGATTGGTGTTTTCTGCTAGGTAAAATTGAAAATCTGAACAGTTGGTGTTTTTTGACGTGAGTCTAAGAGGTGGTGGGTTTTTATAACTGTGGTACTTAGGCTCATAATAACCGGTGTATGATCCGATGAGAGATCATAGCTGGATTCTATTAGACAGTTGTTTCTGGACACTCTTTTGCTTATGAAGTAGTCCAGTAGATCTGAATGTTTTCTGGGGTCACTCAGCCAGTACGTATTGATTCCTTTGGTGTGGCAATCATAGTTTGTTGTTGTCGGTTATTGCTTTTAGAAAATTACGACCTTTTGTTGTTGTGAGTCTTGAGCCCCAGTGTATGTGTGTGTTTCGCATTCCAGTCTCCCCTGGCTACGAATTTACTGCCAAGTAATTGGAAGATGGCTTTGTATTCATCTGTGAAGATCGGTCGTGACGAAGTGGGCTATATATTCTTCTTCTTTAAGTTCCATCTTCCATCGAAGGTTGGAAATCATCATGGCTATGAGGACTCTGTTGACTGCCGCTCTAAAAAGTTCTGCACTACTGCATTCAAACCATTCCCTTAAGTTCTTAAGCCAGGATATTCTTCGTCTTCCCACATTTCGCTTTCCTCGGATTTTGCCCTGCATAATAAGTTGTAATAATGCGTATTTTTGCCTTCCCATCACATGTCCCAAGTACTCAAGTTTTCGTCTTTTAATAGTTAATATTATTTCCGCCTCATTTCCTATCCTTCTAGTTACTTCCATGTTTGACATTCTTTGAATCCATGATATTCGTAGGATTCTTCTGTAACACCAAAATTCAAAGGCGGCCAACTTATTCAGATGAACTTGTTTTAGTGTCCAAGCTTCCAGACCATAAAGAAGAGTAGAGAACACGTAACATCTAAGCATTCTCAGGCGTAGTTCTAACCTTATATCCCGACAACAAAGAAACTTTTTAAGTTTAATAATGATGTACATGTTTTTCAATACGTGTCTTATTTCTTTGGTTTGGTCTACATCTGATGTTATCCATGTTCCTAATTATTTATAGTTATTAACATTCTCAATTGCAGTATCTTCAATAGTCAATTGGATATTTGCATGTGCAGATTTAGTCATGATCATGCATTTAGTTTTCTTTAAATTTATCTTCAGTCCGTACTCATGACAGCGTTCATTAAGGCGTTGCATTAGGTTCTGTAAATCATTGTTGTTATCCGTAATTATTACTGTATCGTCTGCAAAACGTAAGTTATTCAAAACTTCTCCATTGATAGATATACCTTCTATTGAGTCTGAGAGCGCTTCTTGAAATACCGCTTCACTGTAGACATTGAAAAGTAGTGGGGACAGCACGCAACCCTGGCGTACTCCTCTCTGTATTTTGATATTTTCGGTGTACTGGCTGTCAACTCTTACCTTGGCAGTTTGATTCCGATATAAATTAGATATATAGGCTATATATTGCAGATATGTTAAATTGCCATGGCGTTGCATTTATTAGAGCGATTACTGCTTGTATTTTTCTGTTGCATGTTTCGGCAATACATAATGTGATATGCAGCTGCGGATGATTACCGCCGAGCCACCATGAGCTGTTATGATAAAGTTGAATCGAGAAATATTAGTTATTGTTGTACTGTTATTAAATATTGCAACTGCAGTTGCAATATTTGAGCTTTTCATTTAGTAGTTTCCGTACAATTAATGTATGAGTTCCAAGCTTTTAGTCTAGATTTAAAGCTTCATAAAGCATCTTTTTTCCATTGAAATTTTTCTTCTACTTCAATGTTCTGTATAAAATAAAGAAAAGTTAAAAATCGTTATTGATTTTTAATTTATAACCGTGTTCACCTGAATGCCCCATTGCTATTAACTTATTTAACAAGTACATTACACACATCAACATCATTTCCGGGCAGCCCACTTCCTGAGATATTTATTAAAAAAGTATTATAACCACATACTTACATATCAGGCCTATTCATGTGGTAGAAAAGCAGAAAATGTTCTAAATCGAGGTTGCATGATCCGAAGTGTGTTAGTTGGTGGAGACCTACATTTCTCCACCTAAATATTATATTTTGTTTTAAGCGACATAAATTTATTATACGATAAAAATATAATGTCAAAATTGCATGATCTGGCCTTACGTAAATCATTTCCTATATTTGGTTTGATCAAAAGAATAGTGTTTTAAACTGGTAATAGGTGTATTTAAATCTTTTATTACTTTTAAATACAAATAAATTTTTCAGGTTTTAAATTTTACATAATGTATAGTAGGAAAATTGTTATTTTCCTTATTATCTAAAATTAATAAGGAAAATTGTCCATAATTTTTTTTTGAAAACATCACAAATCGTCGACAGCATAATGAACAGAATGAAGGATGATGAGGACCTACCAGCTTTTTCAAAAACCACATTTCATAGGCTACTAAATAACATAGGTTTTGAATATGGTAAAAGAGGTCTGAATACTTAAGTGCTATGTTTTCTCCACCTTGCTCTATGGTGCTGAAGCCTGGACAATGACAGAAGCAACACAAAAAATAATCCAAGCATTCGAACTCTGGTGTTACCGTAAAATGCTCAGAATATCCTACATGAGCCATACGACAAATGCGGAAGTCTTGCGGAGGATGAATAAGGAAAGAGAGCTTATGCTTTTAATAAAAGAACGGAAAACACAATATTTTGGTCACATCATAAGAAATCAAAAGTATGAACTGCTCCAACTTATAATCGAAGGCAAAGTCAATTGCAAAAGAGAACCAGGAAGAAGACGCAACTCTTGGCTTAAAAACCTACGGCAATGGACGAACATGACCTCCATAGAACTATGTAGATGCTGCTACAAATAAAATTAAATGGGCAAATGTAATGGCCAACGTCCTTAAGGATAAGGCACCGTAAGAAGAAGAAAAGAGGTCTAGATTCTATAATGATGGAAAGAAAAGATATCATATCCAGGAGACATATGTACCTCAGACAAATAAAAGCATTGAAGAAGAAGGATAATGTAAACCTTGTTTATACAGATGAGTCTTGGACTAACGTCGGTGCTTCAGTCAAAAAGGAATGAAGAGACACAACGATCAAGAATCTGGACCGAAAGCTCCAACCCAAAGAGTTCCTCGGTTTGTTCTTCTTCATGCTAGCTACAAAGCAAACTGGTTTTGTAGCATGGGCCGACTTAACTTTCATGGCCAAGAAGGAAATCGCTGATTACTACGACAAAAGGCTATGCAAGAGGTACATAAGGGATGAAGTTTTGGTCCATAACCGACTTCACCCAAATCAGCATGCATATACTTCGGGAAGATCTACCGATTCTACACTGCATCATGTAGTGGGAAGAATTGAAAGATATATGTTATATAATCCAAATTTGTCGTTGTAATTTTAAATTTTGTGGTTTATTAATTTCTTAGTCGTAAATAATGATTAAAATCACTTTATACATAATATTTATAGACCAAAAATTGTTTTGTGCTTTAACAAAACTGTCACAAAACCCTATATAATTTGGATCTTGCAAACGTGGTCATTAGAGCACCAACGCTTCCGTTTTTTGTACATTAATTCTCAGCTCGTGATCGATTTTTAACTTGCTGTCAATTTCCATCTACATCTTCATTGAAAATTCAGTTTAGTGCATAATATCCGGATTCTCTTTAGCTAATCTCACGTAGACTCGCTATTTTATGCAATTTTAGAGGCCCGGACTGAGACAAAAACAGAAATTTATGATTTAAATAATATTTTGTTAAAATAAAGTTATTAGTATTACAATTCAATGAAATCACGTTATACTTTGAACTTACTTTTCTTTTTTGATGATAGATATATCGAAGATTTGCCATTGACTTCACTTTAGGTACCTCGTAGAGGTCGCTATTGGTGTTTCTTAGTGTATTATTTTAACAGGTTAAGTGCCATGAGAAGCCAACAAGTTATATACGGACAGCGTGATGCCGACGTAGACTCGCGCGCTAGGTCGTCAGAAAATGCTGTGTAGCTCAACAGCGGCTTCTCGAACTCATTTAAAATACACGGGGACATTTCGACTCCCGCTAGATGGTCTAGAAAGCATACTTGGCCTATGCTTCTGAGATGTCAACGAGGACTCTTATGGCCCATAATACTTCTAAGTAACAATTGCGTAATTGAGGGGCTGAGAGGAAAAGTGGTACAAGTGACATTTAGATAGTTTTGAGAAAATGAGAGTTAAAGTTTAAGTAGTGGCACAAAAAGACCAAACAAAATTTTAAAATCTAATCAAGATATTATTATTAGTAAGTTCTTAATGTTTTCATGTGCAGTTTTTACAATCATATACATTTAGTTTTTTTGAAACATTTTTTACAAAATGTACATGTACCATTTTTGTTGTTTAGAGTAAAAATGGTACAAGTAAATATTACCATGAGTAAATAAATAAATAATATCTTTTATAAAAGAAATACACGTAATTTTTTGAACATTTATTTAAGAAGCTACATTAGATACGAAAACAAAATGTATATTGCACAAAAATACAGGAACAAAAAATGCATAAAAATAATAACGAAATGATATTATATAGACGTGCTACCAACTGAGCTAAATATCTTCCTCATCATCATAGTCGCTCAAAAGTATTTTATCATTGTCGTCTACCTCATCGTCATCTTCATTGTCCTTCTCTTTTCTTTCTTCAGGTTGCATTGGCTTCTTTTTCTGACCTTGTTTTCCCTTCTTCGCAGTGTGATTAAGCTGATTGTAAAATTGATGGTAAATTGGTGGCACAAAGCATAGTAGGTCTTGTAAATTCTTCCATTTTTCATACTTCAGACTCATGGGTGAACTATACAGTTTGCTAAGACTAATATTCTGAGGTGTTCTTCCACGCATCTTCTTCATACAGTTAACAGTTATAAATTCAGTCTCTTCATTGAGAGTGTACTTGAATTTCATAGTAAATGGGTCTTTCTTCTCAAACCGAATCCATTTTATTTCTCTCCATTTTATCTGCTTATTCTCATCATCCTTTTTAATATTTTCCTGCACGTACTCGTTGAAGTTTTCGAGTGAAATGAAGTGCTCCATCTTCATTTCTTCACATTTAAACTTCTTAGAACTGTTTCTCACAGCATTCATCCACTCACTGGGTACAAAAATATAAGGTACTTGCTTTTTGTACTTTTCAATGACTCCGAAATCTTCATCGCATTCCATGAAGGTATGTCCCGGTTCAAGGAATTTGTGGTCTATTATTTCTAGCTGAGTTTCTTTAACCACATACATAAAAAATTTCACAATATTTTTATTCTTATTTTGTCCCGAACAAGAATCACTAAATGCAATAAGATGTCGTGTATTTTGATTAAGACCAGCAATAAATTTCCAAAGACATGAAGAAACTTCCATAGAGCCTCTGGATGCTACCGATTCATCCCACATATACATTGAAGCACATTTCTTGCCCAAATTATGGATTCCAAAATTATATGTCCATAATACTCGCATATAAAACACTTTGTTGGTTGTAAGTGCTGGTGTAGGTAAAGTTTTTTGTAGATCGAAACAAACTGATACCACTTCTTCATTCCTTGAAGTTTCAGCCACTATTTTTGCCTCTTTTTTGGCTTGTATTCCCGATTCGGCTTTTCGGTGATGAAGCTCTCTCTCGCACATTATTTTCTTTTTATCTGACTCACTTATGCACGATTTTATTGATGTTTCGAACTTATCGCACTTATTACAAGTATCGGACAAGGGATGATGAAAACTTAGATTAAATTCGGTATTAAACACTCTCCTGTAGCACCATTCCTTGACAGGAGCTTCGTTATTTTCTTGACAATGCTCTAGGTAACACTTATACATTTTTCTTATGGTCAAAAATGAAGGAAGGTACCGTCTACGGGGATTGTAATGTCTGGTGTAATGGCTGGTATATTTTGGAAACATATCAATATGTCGTTTTACCTTATCAATTACATCCTGTGATAGTTTATTAGGACATGGAGCTCTTCCTCTTTTATCAACAGCGGTGATTCCAACGTCAGATATCCCATTTAAAATTCTCGAATAACGTCCATTGCTGATATCCAAGGTTTTTAAGAAAAACATTTTGCAAACTCTCATATTTTTTAGTTTGATAGTAACGCTCTTTTCTTTATTAGTAACAGCTTCTGTACGTCGTCGTTTGGGCAAAGCGATCTCTGTACAAGACGTAATGAATGCATTCTGCAGATTCCAATTTCCTAGACCCCAGAATTGGTTAAATATTTCCTGTCTTTGTTCATCGGTGAATTTTTGACACTGAAATCTGCAAGTATGTATATAATTTTGCAAACTTCTTGCTTTTACTAACTTGTTTTTATAGCCTACGTATTCCTCACCTGCATTTCTTTTTCGTTTTCCTACTTGCCTCTTATCTAAATCGCTATATCTCAAACGTTTTTTGCCCTTTTTCTTTAATGACTTGTTTAAATGAACATCTGCAATGTTTTGTAGATCATGATTACTATCGCTACTACTTTCTTCTATTGGATTATAGTTTCTGTCCTCTTCTGAATCGTCATATTCCGAATAACTGTCAGATTCTGAAACAAAAAAGAAACATTTTAAGGTTATGCTATAAGTTTCTTTCAACTACTACTTTTTGAAGACATAGATAAATAAAATAACCCTATAAAATAACAATTGAAAAAATATAAAACGCATTGAAGACTTACCTTGCATTATTTTAAGGCTATTTCACAAATTGTATTAATATTCCTGCACACTTTTAAAACGTGGCTGTCACAAACAACTACATAAGGTTTAGAACAAAAGTGGGACATGTACGCTTGGACCACTTATACAGAAAACCATTACCAGAAATTGGTGAGAGCTTTTACTTCTCACATACAGATGTCCGTACTGTAGTGTGTTTTGTACTTGTACCATTTTTATATTAATAAATCTCAACATCCTCTAGCCACTCATGCACATATCTCACTTTTATACAAAATGTCACTTGTACCACTTTTCCTCTCAGCCCCTCAATTATATTTTTTTGTATATATTAATAGTAAGGACATATTTTAGGCAGAATAAGATTTATTTTCATAAAACAAAACGTAATAGCATTATTACAAAATTGTATCTAAAGTACTAATTTAATTTTTTGTCACGGAATGTATGACAAAAAACAGCCAAGGCAATAGAATGTTTTAAAATCATCACATGTCAATGAGGTGTTGGTTGCTTTCCTCTGTGCTACTTAACTTCCTTCCTCTTCTACCGTTTTTGCGTAAAACGTTGTGTACATCGTCTTCTGCCTGCACGACCAACATCGCCGAGTTTGTGACTATTTTTCATAATGACTGTTGTGACAATAAAATCTCCTAATAGGCTCCCGAATTACCTCTTCCTTGGATTTGGTAATCGTCATGCTTTCAATGGCAATGCTTTGATGCGCGACGTATTGAAAATTTTAATGTATTCATTGGCCGATCACTTTTTTTAAGTACTTCTATTACTTTCTTTAACTTTAAAATCAAAATCTAACACTCGAAAATGCAAATTTTGGTTAAAATTTCATTTTTCAAAATGTGAGTATACGTTGGGAGTTTTCCGGTCACCAGCAAGATTTTTATCACAAAATGCCTATGAGACTCTAACGTGGTGTTGATCGAATGAGAAATGAAATAGTTTTACATCGAATGAAAAAGAGCACACAAAAAAACAAAATAAACGATAAAAATTCGAAAGTTACATATTTGATCATGTAATGAGACATCCAGAGAGGTATAACCTTCTACACCTCATAATACAGGGTAAGATCGCCGGAAGGAGAGGCACAGGCCGAAGGAGAACATCTTGGCTCCGAAATCTCCGAGAATGGTATCATGAGACCACCGATAATTTATTTAGAGCCGCCGTAAATAAAGTTATTGCCAACGTTCGATAATCGGACAGGGTACTGAAAGAAGAAGACGTACCATGTTCATTACTGAACGTTGGTTATCATATTGGCTCTCACCATTTTATTCACCGCAGCGCTGAAGAGGGACGACGAATACTGATTAAATCACTCACATGGGTTACGAAGCTGGCATGATCTTCTTCGACCGATATATTTTGTCCTAAATAATAAAATGGAAGACTCCATATCGATCTGGATGTTCAAAATATTAAAGATTTCATATTTTTATAAAGCTTGAAGTTTATTTAATAGCAATTTAGTCAGCGTCCAGCTTTTAACTCCATACAATAATGTCGAGAAGATGTAACATTTGACGAGTTTTATTTTCAAGCGATTGTTAATATTCCACCCATATAATATTTTTTTCATTTGAAACAGTTAGGAATACACTCAGTTGACAGATCGATTTTTCGATCAGGGATAAATATGTACAATTACAAATGATATCTTATAACATCGACCTCGTGTCACCACATTTTAAAAATTGAATATGTTTTTCATGTAATCTAAAGGTTGTTATACCTATATATGTAGCTAGTTTCAACTACCCTCTTCTTCTTCTTCCCCTTTATAAGCAATAATGTTTGTTCATTGGCGGCTTAATACCTCTATGGAAGGTTCTCAGTCCATCTTTTGCGCGGTCGTCCGATACTTCTTACTGCCGATTGGTGACTTATGTCTTTTGTTTTGTTTTGTTTATGTTATTTTGACGACACGGGTATATACACAGTACGTTACATTTTCTTCTAATGTATTTACTTCTCTTTCGATCTCTTAGCGTATTTCCTGTAATTCTTCTCAGTACTCTCATCTTTGCCGTTTCCAGTAACCTTTTCGTGGCTGTGTTTGGTCCTTGATCTGGTCTTGTTTCTGAGGCATATGGCTTACACTGGCTTTATAAATTCTTGACTTCATCTCAGGGTTAATGTGTCTATTTGTTTTTTGTACTTGATCTCTCTCTTCTTTGTCCAGGTCTCCGTACCTAGACAGTGTAATTCCCAGGTATTTTATTTCCATTACTTGTTTAATACTGATGCCATCTGGTTGGTTCTTTGCTGCTCACTACTATTGTTTTAGTTTTTTAAGATGAAATTGTCATATTAAATTCTTTTGCTATGTTAAATCTGTGGACCAGTATTTGCAGACCATCTTCATTTTGGGCTACCAATATTGCGTCCTCTGCTTAACAGAATATCTTTATTTCTGTTTCCCATTCTGTTAAAGCTTTTGATGATTTTATCCATGATCAAATTGTAGAGCATGGAGCTCAATGAATCCCCTTGTCTTATTCCGCTGTCTATTTCTATAGGTTCTGTAAGTTGTCCATCTATTCTGACTTCCATTGTGTTGTTTTGGTAGATGTTTTCGATAGTTTTTATAATATTTAGGGGAACTTCTATATTATACAGAAGATGGATTACATCTTTGAGTCTTACTCTGTCAAACGCTTTATTTAGGTCAATCAGACATAGAAATGCTGGTCTATTATACTCTAGTGTTTTCTCAGTAATTTGCTTTATAACGACTGTTGCATCTGTACAAGATCTTCTACTACGAAAACTTGTTCATCTCCTAAACTTATCCCATGTATTTAACATGTTTATACCTCTGTAGTTTTCTGGCTATTTTTTATCTCCTTTTTGGAATAGTAGAACTAGTTCGCTCGTTCTTTATTCTTCCGGTATTTTATTGTCTTTTATAATTTCATTAATTAATATTGTTAATTGTTCTGTCATTGCTGCTTCACTACTACTCTCAATATTATTTCATTATAAATTTTTTTATATAAAAAAGGTTTTTCGTAGTACAGTCAATTTTACCTCTAGCAGACTGACACAGGAGCAAAATTACTTTATACTTATAATAGAGGAAGTATACTTTCCTCCTGGGCAAAATGAACGAAATTTATACATATAAAATCTCTACTTTGTTTATAGCCCCATCTTTTGTAATATTCAATTTGGGATAATGATCTTTTCAACGCTAGGTGAGGACAAATTTAATTAAAATAACGCCACCAGTGCACATCTCACTGGTTTTTGAAACAAAGTCGAATGAATGGTCTCTTGAAAATTATGATTTTTTGTTCTTTATAATATTAAAAATGAAATGAGTAGGAGTAATTTATAAAATCAGTATCGATAGCGAGAGGACTGGTTTCAACCGATGCGATGCGAGGCATACTATCGAGGTGACCATTATTATTAACAAGTATGTTTGTCGTATATTTAAATGAACAGGCTTAGAAGAGAATGTTTTCTCTTATCGTCGAGTAGCTTGATTATTTCGCTTGGAATTGGACCGGTTACTTTCCTATTCTTTGATAGCTTTATGGCTTTTCCATTTCATCGATTGTTATATTTGGACCAGTCGATATATTTTCGATTTGAATTTCTGTTCTATCGTCATCAAACAGCTCCTTAATATATTATTTCCACCTCTCTAATCTGTTTTTTTTTCTTTGACTATAATATTTTCTTGTTTATCAAGTGAACTACTTGCAGTTGATCTACATATTCCAGTTATTTCTTTCACATTTTTGTACATATTAAACGTGTCATTCTTTTTCTGCAGATCTTCTATTTCAAGACATTGTTGCGTTCTGCACATATAATAAGTATTCTTCAGTGTTTTTATTTTTCTGTTTTCGTCTGCTTTCCATTAAGCCGGCCACTCACGATACTGCGGTGTCGTTCGACAAAATCGTCGATATCAATTCTGCAGTACTGCATCACAGAAATCAGTTTCTCTGTGGTAAAATTGTAACGATTTTGTTGGATGCACGGTGACAGACGATCAAATTGTTTGTCAATTAGTCGAATTCAATCAAATTGAACGACGTCGCAGTATCGTGAGTGGCCGGCTTTAGTCCCATTATTTCATCAGTCATTCATTGATGTTTGCGCTTATTAATGGTTTTATACTTTTTAGTTGTTTCTTGCATAATAGTTTTGACATGATTCCAGTGGTCTTCGACGTTATGTGTTGTACGAACATGGTACGGAGAGAAGAAAAGATTGGCTTGCCATTACACCGCTCTTTATATTTAACGAATTCATTATCTTTTTATACTATTATAATATAAATAGATTTGTTCTTCGATAATTTATAGACGTTCTTTTAAAAAGTAGTCTTCGCTCGTCGTCCAAATCCGGTCCTTTTAATGGTATTTGACGCAACAAGAAGCCGAAATTCGTTTTTAGAGCAGCGCCACGCGCGAACGAACGGCCTCTTTTTATGGTCTGCGTCATTTTCCTTCAACACTTCGGCCGGAGAGTAATAGCTGCTTTAAAATATTTCATAATACCAAATGACCCAAGTTTGAAAGTTTTAGTTAATAACGAGCTATGACTTAATGTGCCTATTATCAAAAAACAAATAAACGATAAACTGGGAAATTAGGATCTGAGCTTAATATTTAATGTTGGAATTTCGGTGAATTATGAGTGCAGCGTTAAGTCGTTTATTTATTTATATAGTTCAACAGGCCTAGATCTTTCACTCTTTGAATTCAATAAACGTGGAACGTCAAATGTTTCGACCGGCGTTGAGAAGTGAATACAGTACCGAGGTTCTGCTAAAAATACACATTATAGTTGATTTTATTAGTTACATTGAAAATTATTTTTTGTTCGTCGCGCTTTTTAATGAAAAATTAAATATTGCTTCTATTGCAGTTCATCAACCGTGAAAGGTTATTATGGGGTGTTAAATGATTACAACGATTACAACACAATTTAGGGTAGAAATAAAGTTATGCAAGTTTATAAGAAGACCAAAGAAGATCAAAAGCAAGTATTGGAGAAACTTTTCCATGATCTTAGAACAATACAAGAGCTCACCATTGAAGATAATTCAGGTCCCGAAATTCTACCAGAAGAAATAACGGCAGCCGTCAGACATATAAAGGATGGAAAGGCACCGGAACTTGATGAAATTCCTGCAGAACTGCTGAGGCTATCAGATGCAAAACAAATAAAAATATTAACCTAAATATTTAATGAAATATACAAGGCAGGAAAAATACCAGTAGAGTAGCTTAAATCGGTGTTCGTACCATTGCCCAAAAAACCAGGAGCAGAAGCTTGTGAAGATTATAGGACCATAAGCCTAATGAGCCATCTGCTGAAGCTGTTTTTAAAAGTCAGCCATAAAAGAATTTACCGGAAATGCGAGGAAGAAATTGCGCCCAACCAGTTTGGATTAGTGAACACCGTTGGTACGAGGGAAGCTTTATTTAGCGTGCAGGTATTGTTCCTGCAATGTAGAGATGTCAGCTATAATATTTTTGCATGTCTGATTGACTACAAGAAGGCTTTCGATAGGACCAGGCATGAACAAATGATGGAAGTTCTGAAGAGGACAGGGATTGATGGAAAAGACTTAAAAATAATAGCTAACCTGTATTGAAATCAATTAGCGGTGCTCCCAATAGATGGAGAATATACAGATCAGGTCAAAGTCTTAAGAGTGAGACAGGGGTGCATAATTTTACCACTGATATTCAATCTGTACTCGGAGCACATTTTTGAACTGGCTCTTAAAGATATTGATGAAGGCATCTCAATAAATGGAGTCAAGCTCAATAACCTGCGGTATGCAGATGATACAATAGTGTTTTCCAATAACATAGAAGGGTTGCAAAACTTAAGGAACAAAATAACGGAAACAAGTAGAAAATATGGACTGGATATAAATACCAGCAAAACCAAGCTAATGATCATCGGCAAGGAAAACATAACTGGAGCAAATCTGTATGTGAACCAAATGAGAATTGAACGGATCTCACAATACAACTACTTGGGAACTATAATCAATGAGTCTGTCGGACAATACCCAAGAGATTAAATGTCGCATCGGAAAGGCAAAAAGTGCATTCTTGACTAGAGCTCTGTATTCAAGAGCCATGACCTCATCCTAGAAACAAAAATAAGGCTCCTTAAATGTTATGTGTACTCAATGCTTCTGTACGGATTAGAAACGTGGACATTGAAGACGGAAACTCTATCAAAACTTTCAGGCTTTTGAGTTATGCCTGTACAGAAGGATCCTGAAGATACCATGGACAGACAAAGTCACCAATGAAGAAATACTGAGGAGGATGAACACAACTGCGGATTTGGTCAACATTGTAAAGAGCTATAAACTGCAGTACTTGGCACATATAATGAGAAATCAAGGCAGATATGACCTACTTCAATGCATTTTGCAAGGTAAAATTGAACGAAAAATTCGGCCCCAGGACGAAGAAGAATATCCTGGCTTGCTACCCTGAGAGCATGGTATAGAAAGACCTCTACAAGCTATTCCTTATAGCAACCAACAAGTCATCATAGCCAGAATGATCGCCAATGTTCGGAACGGACAGGCACCCTTCTTCTTCTTTTTGTGCCACTCCTATCGGAGATTGGAAATCATCAAGGCTATTCTGACCTTGTTTACGGCTGACCTAAAGAGTTCATTAGTGGTGCAGCCAATCCACTCTCTCAAATTCCGCAACCATGACATTTCTTCTACGGCCTGGATTTCGTTTTCCTACTATTTTTCCCTGCATTATATTTTGAAGTAATGCGTATTTATGTCCTCTCATCAGGTGACCAAAATATTCGAGTTTTCTTCGCTTTAGCGTTAACAAAATCTCTGGGTCTTTTCCTATTCTTCGTATTACTTCACAGTTTGTTATTCTTTCAACCCAACTAATCTTCAGCATTCGACGGTAGCACCACATCTCGAAACTTTCAATATTTTTCATGTTGTTCTGTTTGAGAGTCCAGGCCTCTACACCGTATAATAGCGTGTTAAATACATAGCCTCTCAGCATTCTTAATCGTAGAGGGATACTTATATTTCTGTTGCAGAAGAATTTTCTCATCTTTATGAAGGTGGCCCTGGCAATTTCGATACGTCTTTTTATTTCACTGTTTTGGTCTCCAGTTTCGTTTATTAAAGTTCCCAAGTATTTGTAACTTGATACTTTTTCAACTTCAGTGCCGTTTATACTAATATACGCTGGTTGTGTCATGTTTTTACTGAAGACCATAAGACCATATTTACAGGCACCCTAAGAAGAAGAAAATTATGCGAAAACAAAACTAGAATAATTTAAAAAAGAGTCTGAAAAAATAAAATCAAAGTTTACTTCGGTACAGAAACAACGAAATACATAACACAATAAGTTGTAATTATTCCTTCTAAAGTTTTTTGTTTAGCGAACAAAGTAAAATCTAATGTACACCGGCATATAGTTCAAAGACTAACTTACTAACTACAAACTGAAAATGGATTCCCTTTCCCGAAATCAACTAATAAATAATTTACGAACGATTGATTAAAGTAACACCAGAATTCATGGAAATGCATGTTCTCTTCGTTAGTTTTAGTTTAGCCGTGCTTTTTATTTCTTTTCTTAAGAGAATGAGCTTTACGTGCCAAGTAGATGCCCGTTCTGTATTGGCATCGCTGCCTTTGCAAGATTCCTCGTTAGGGAGACGGAAGAGGGCGTTAACCGAACGTTTATTTAGCGATAAATTTCTATTTTATTGTTTTTACTGCGTTGTAGTGTCTTTACGGGGTTCACTGATATAAAATGCACTGATAAAAATTAATAATATATTTCAGCTCAATTTTTATAGCATGACACAACCTCGCATTACGGAAGGGTATAATTTATTTTTATTATCTTTCTACGACTGCTTTTACAATGACACTTGATATTTGTAGCATCCAACACTGGTAAATGGGAATTTAACTGGGTGGCTCTTGGATAACTAATACTAGTTTTATCCAATTTGCTCCTGCTTTATCTGAAGTATTATCCGTAACAAATGAATTTTAATAAAACAAAAATTATGACCAACCAACTAGAAGAATTAATAATTACAATTGCACAAACAACTATAGAACAAAAATCCCCTCTGTGGCTCAGTGGTAAGAGCGCCTACCTTTGAACCTAAAGGTCGTGATCGGTACTCACCGGAGACGTTCGGATACAATTAGCGTCTCTTAGCAAAGACAATGACGTCGACTTTGCTAAGTATCAAGACAATTTATTACTCTACACACACACACTACACCTCAAATTGTAAGATTGGCGAATGGATTTAGTGTCCGCAGTCATTAAAAAAAAACTATAGAACAAATAAAAGAATATGTATATTTGGGACAACTTATTAAATTAAATAAAGAAACTTTTTGACCGGAGAAATAAAGAGAAGGATACGGTTAGCTTGGGTATCCTTCGGAAAATTTCGTATATACTAAAAAATAGAAAATACCCCCAATATTTAAAAACAAGAGACTATACGAACAGTGATCAACCCCACATGTACCACAGCTCACAGCTCTGTATGGAAGCAAAACATGGGTTATGAACAAAAATCAAGAAATAATGCTGAACATCTGGGATGGAGACTTAAGAAAGATATTCGGGGAAGTAAAAGACTATGAAGACATTTAAAGGCGAACAAATAAAGAGATCGGAGAACTTTACGGGAAACCAGAAATTAGCGAGATCGTCAGGACAAAGAGACTTAGATAGTTAGGCCATCTTGCGAAAATGACAGATGGAAGAACGGCAAAGGACTCGCTTCTGAGTGGGGAAGGAAAGAAGAGAAGAGAACGATCACGAAAAAAGTGGCTAGAAGCGTGTAAGGAGGACTTACAAACAGACAGAAGAAAATGGAGGAGAACAGTGGAAAAATTCCAAGCCATGGGCCTCTAGGGCCTGTTGAGCTGTATATATAAATTAATTATATCAATATCTTAATATCTCACTATAGTCGATTCACCACCCGGTATATATGTACATAATGAATCAGGAATTGTGTATATAAATACATAATAAAGGACTTTGTTTTGTTTTAGTTTTATACTTTATGCAATATATATCATACATAATTAATAGAGCAATCTATATTAAAGACGATCACGAAATTTTTCGCTTATCCTTTTATTACAGTACTTTATTTATAACAAAGACGTTCTTTCAGATTCACTGATACGGTTTTATACGTTTTTTTTATCTCTAACAATGGAAAATACATCCGCCAAAAGAATATCCGGTAACAGTAATGAATGTACAAAGAGATACTTTCTGCAGGATCGTTCTCAGCTCTTTAAAAATCGAGATATCATCCTTGAGAGTATTTGACGAAAAGACCAATATTTTCGAATACCGATATCAAATTTGGTTTTTCGACTTATTAGTTAAATTTACTAGAATAATTAAGAAATATTAGAACAATATAATACGAAGTATTAATAAATGTAACAAAGAGAAGAAAAGAGAAATTTTCGAAGATATGAAAGCAGAAACGTGAGAATTAAGAAGCTAATTAAAACGATAAAGCAGGATGAAGGAGGGAAATTTAGGAGGAAAAAGGAGAGGATTTAGATTAAAAACGCATGTCTATAGAGCAAACCTTCCTGAAAAAGAAGTAGTGGAACGAGAAACAGTTATATAAAAAGGAAATAATAAAACGAAAAATCGATTTTACCTTTTTGACCAATTTATAATTACTGTAAAGTCATATTTCTTTATATACAAGTACATTTTCAATTCCAACCTTCAGCTGGAGATGATATAATGGCATTTTAGATAGATTTAGACCATTTTTTTTACTCTGTAGAGTATTTGTTCTAATCTTCTTGTCCTATCACATTAAAAGAACTAATAGTTTGTATCTGATGCGTGAAGAACGGTAAGGCAGCGGGCGAGGACGACCTATGTGCGGAGCATATCAAGCAGTTTGACACAGGCAGGAAAAGGTGGATGTTAGAACTGTTTAACTGATGTGTCTCTTCACTCCAAATTCACAAAATTTCGAGTAAAATAAAAGATATTGCACTGTTCAAAGCAGACAAACCTACTGATGTTGCCAGCAATTACAGACATTATCTTTATTAAGCCACTTATACTGAGAGAAGTCTACTAGAGAGGGTGAAGTTCTCGAGCCATGTCTGTTTCCCGAACGGGCTGGGTTCAGACCAGAAAACAACTGTACTAGTCAAGGCCTACATCTCACTGAACCGAACATCGTAGACCTAACCGCAGCGTATGACACTGTCAGTTACCCATGGCCTAACGCAGGGTGAGGTACGTCACCCATGCTGTTGAACGTTACCACTAACGACCAACCAATCACTCAAACTGCTGTACACTTTCTGTATACTCCGTCCGGCTCGCGAAGACAAGAATACAGCCGGTATTCTGGCAAGTTATCCTGCCTGTCGTAAGAGGCGAGTAATGGAAAGGAATGAGAGGTGGAAAGCCGTCGTTTGAGCTATCGGGTTTGTAGAAACGCACGCTGGGCGCATCGGGGTTATGGTCAGCGATCTACACTCCTAGTATTTGAGACGAGTCTCTCGTGGGACCACTCTACTTTCAATACAAAAAACCATAGTGAGATTGAAGTCTGCGTGTGAGGTCGAGCCTCGACCTGTGTTCACTTTTTTGCAATCGGGGTAATAACGGACGGATGTTCGTACCGCTACACAGGTACTACGGGGAGGGTGGAGCCCTACGATGCTACATGCAATGCAACGTGCCACCCTCAAATGGTGTCGGACTTGTAGCGGTTACTGGCTAGCTAAGGCCGTATGCCTAAAGTCCAGGTAAACCTGGGTCCCGCTGGCATTTATTTGTCACAACTACACAAACTTCTTCATGTATGCTGACGACCTTGCTTAGGTCGTACAGGACAGAACTTTCGAAGGGGCTACTCAAGGAAGCACTTCGAGACCTTACAATTTACTATTATGGGAACTCGCTAAAGCCTAACCTCACCAAAACCCAAGTTTCCTTTTTCCACCTTAGATCGAGAGAGGAAAAAAGAAAGCTAAATATCAGATAAAACGGGCACCAACTGGAACACTCTAAGCATCCCGTAACAACGTAATTCGCAAACTTCGCTACTTCAAATGGGACGCTCAGACGAACGTCATCCTAATGATCCAGCCAAAGCTCTCAGCTTCTCCAGGGTGAGTATGCATGCCATATCTGTCAAGTAACGTCACTATAGAAACTTTGTCAGTATACGGGAATCGGCCGATTGGACCTGCGAAGACGAATCACGGAATACACCGAGCGCTTCAAGCAGTCATAAGACGATAGACGTGTGATGTTTATGAGAACTCAAAAGACGACCTGAAATCCAGGAAAGGTTTTCTCAGTGACGTCCCCGTGGAACCTCCATACTGCTATCCCCGGAAACCAAACACACCGACTGGTTTGAACTGCGACTGGTGGACATGAGCAATATTGAACCAACTGAGATCGGGCGGGGCCGCTATAAAGACCAACACAGTAAGATGAGGCCAGCGCGATAAAAATGACACCTTATGTACGTGCGGCCAACGACAGGACATGGACCACGTGCTCCAGTGCAATCAATGCTCGTTTCCATGCACAATGGACGACCTGTGGAAGTCCAATACCATTTTATGTTGTATCTTTTTTCTTCTTTACGATCCGTCTATGCTTAAGAAGGTTGGTAACCACCATAGCCATGGAATTCGATTTGTATCCTTATTAATGCAGAAGATGCAGACAATTGTGAATGGTACTATGTATTAAAGTTAAATATAGAGAAATTGCCTGAACCGGACCTGACCTAATATATTTGGTTACATCGGAAATATTTTCAATAAAAGTATATTCTGATATTGAACTTTTTTAAAATAATTTCCGTAGAAAATTGCCTTTGTTGATTTACCCTCGTAAATCAATACCAGTTGCAGTTCACTTGTAATCTCATCTCACTGTCTTATATGTATTATGTTTGAAACTGACTTTGATTAATATAAAGAGAGTTTTAAGTAAATAGAATGTTATTCACATTCAATAGCTATATTATAATACTTTTTGCCAGCAGCACAAAGATTACAAAAATTAAAAAAAAAATTGTTTTGTTTTATTTTTAATGCGGTTCAATCGTTGTTCTTTTAATAAAAGATATTATTGAAGCAATAAGATATAGTACAGATAAATAGGGTAAAAATACCAAGTTAATGACTTAGACCCAGCCAGCTATGTAACAAGTTTTCTGAATTTTATTTTCTTCAATAACTAAATCTTCTATGTTTCCGGCAGTAGGTTCGGCACATTTTTTAAATTATTAACAGTTTAATGCCAAAAAGGCATCATATTACGTACCTTTGTCTACCAGTAAAAAGTCAAGGATTTTAAAGGTAACTATCTGATAAAACACGTTTGAAGCTTTAAAATGGCGATTTATAAAGGTCGAGTTAATAATTTGTTACATAGAAAGCTGTAAACAACCTAAGAACTTTTAATTTTCAATAAATGATGCCGTAGTGTGAGAATATCCTTAAAATGTTCGTCGATTAGTTTGTAGCGTTTTATTTTTCTAGCTTTTAAAAATTTTTGTTAGCACCGTACATATAACATTTCGTAGACTATTTTATAACATCTAAATATACTTTACTTCAGTTCCCATGTAATGAAATTCGTCTTCTAAATCGCCAGTGCGATTATGTTGAAATAACTTTTCACGAAAATAACCTCTTTTCCTCCATATATATATATATATATATATATATATATATATATATATATATATATTATATACATTACCATATAAGAATTTACATATTACATACAATTGATCCATAATAAAAAAATCGAGCCCTCAATTTAAGCTCATTCCTTAGTTTGTTGTCACAATGGCCGCTGATGTCAATTTTATAGTTTATTCAGTACAGTTTCGTAGAGAAAACCCTCTTACCTGCTTAGTAAGTTTTTTTAACCCCATTCATTTAAATATAAACTATAGAAGTATTTTTATTTTAAAATCCACAAGGAAAACAATTCCTGTAGCTGGCTGTATACCACGTATCACAAAAAAGAGGTTAGTCTTTTTTTTTAAATAAATATACCCACTTACAAAGACTAACCTCTTTTTTTTATTTTTATTTTATTCATAGGATTTTTTAATTCCTAATGACTGAGCTGACACTCTTAAATTGTTTCGTACCGTTTTGCATTTCCGGTCTTCTGCCGATAAGAAGAGTAAGCTTTGAGGATAATTTATCCTCATTTTTCGTCAACTTGTGGGCTTTTACCTGCCTGTGTCGCTCCGTAACATAGAATCTCCCGGAGTTAACCACTTCCAATAGTTAGTTTAAACAATTTAAATAGAGTATTTATATTTTTTCGGTCAATTAGGGGCATTTTTATACAATAACGTTTTTTTGTACGATTATTAAAAGTGTATTTTAGATATTTTATTATTGAATTTCTACTTATTTTATTTTAATTAATAAGAAGTGCCGTTTTGGTTACAGTTTCATGTATTTAAGTTACAGTATATGATTTATTTCGTATTTACTGAGAGTTGTTTGCATAATATATGTGTCATTTTTTTTGTTATATATTATAAGATGAATCAAAAAGCTTTTTCAGGTTTCAAAAGATTGCAGTCTGAAGTTCTTTATTTATCAATTTTTGTTAAGGTTCAAGTAGCAATTAATTTACGTTTTAAATAATCTTTTATGTTTTTAACGAAGACCGTAATCTACTAATAACTTAATTGGTGATAATAGGTGTTTTTACATTTTTTGAGTATTCAATAAACATTTTTTTCGAAGTTCATTATTTTATTGACAATTATAACTTTTTATATTATTTTATTGACCATATAACGTATTTACATTATTTTATTGACGATCTAACTTTTTTTCATTATAAAGATAAACATGTTGATCTAAACTGTACGATCAGCTTATTACCACCTAATCTTCTTTTTGACCACTGGAGCTCATTTTCGTTAAGTTTTAAAAGCCATTTGCGTTGTTTATTCCAAACAACTTGCAAAAACATTGCAATTTTTTGCAATATAAACAATTTGAATAACTTTTTGCTTGTGCTCGAGTAAAATTATTGTTCATATTCGAAAAGCTGGCGTTTTTTTACGCTTGATGCTGAGTCCTCTATCTTCCATAACTTAGGAACTTACTTTGATCTGAACTGCAATTGATATGTCAGTTTACTATGGCCTTGCTGTAGTAATTACCTTACTTGTTGTTTTAAATTTTTGTGTTTCCGGAGCTGCTTTCCTAGAATTGATGTTTTCCTTAACGTCATTTACCACGTATTTTATAGAATGACTAATTTAATTTTAGCTTCTTTTACTGGGAGATCTCCAAAATCATTTGTGGTTTCACTTTCGTTTTGACTGAATTGTTTGAGCTTGCTATTCTTCAAATTTATTGGCCTAGCGAGCCAAATACTACAAATTTAGTAATAGAGCAAATACTAAGATGTTTGGAACATTTATAGAGAAAACGTCACGTAGAAAATAGGAATTTTCAGTGTTGTGTTTTTAAGATAAATTAAATAAAATATATTTTCTTATAGTTTCCGACAGTATAATTTACAGTTTTGTAAACGGTCTTAAAACTTTGTCGCTACGTTCTCTTGTCCGTAATACTAAAATATTTTTCCTTTTTTCCAGGTTACCCACCGCCACAATTCAGATGGATGAAAGACGGCGTTTTCATAACGGAACTATCGACAGATCCTTTCCACAAGATTTTCTCTGCCAAACTCGAGGACGGCGGTAGCTACAGGTGCATAGCTGCCAACAAAATCGGTTCGATACTTAGCGAAGAGATCAAAATTATCGTAGCGTGTAAGTAGATGCTCTTCTTTAAAAATGGCTATTTAATTTGGTATAGTTTGCTCGTTCTTTCCACAATCTCTGGAAAAAATTTAAGCTTTTTTTAATGTTATATTTATTTATAATCTTAATCGTTAACAGTTTATTAAGTATATGTTTTTGGTATTAAGTACGTAAAGTTGTAACGAATATATTTTGCCTACCACATGGGGTATTAATACAAGGGGTAGAAAATTGGGGACTGAAACTAAGGGGGTGGAGATAAGGCAAGCAAAATAATCGCTACTTGTGCGAACGGCACTCAGGGTTTGTTAGGAGAGCTGGGGTCGTGGATAAGTAAAAGATAAGTGGGGTGAAATGGGCAACTACAAAAATATGAAACAAAAGGTCATGAATCTCTTGGAACAAACAAAACAAAAAGAAACAGGAAACACCTCTAGTAATTTAATATAGGGCGCCACTTGAGGTGCCTAATTATACCTATTACAACCACTAGTTGTAACTAGGGAAATAATTATAAAACATCAAAAACATATCTTTTTCAAATAAAACTCAAAAAAAGGGTTAGTTAAAAAAATAAACAAAATGTTAAGAAAACAAAATTTAACATTTATTGGTGTCTTACCACAAACAGTTACACAAATACAGATGACACAAAAAATAAACTATATAAATAGTTGTAAAATACACAAATACAAAGAAAAAACTTACATGTTTATCTGTTTACAAAGAAGATTGCTACAAAATCTTTCAAAATGGCATAGAGGTTAACCTTCTTTAAAATAAAATAAACTAAAATCAAAAAATAATAAAACGTGCTGTCATAAGTTAACAATAAATTTAAAAAAAAAACTGAACACACAAATTGACAGCTAAAGTCAAACTCTAAAATTTTATAATTTATTAGTTATTATAAATCCTTTAAATTTCAATGAAAGCAATTATTGTTATTTAAAATAAAAGCTATTTTACTATGAACACATAATGTTACCTTTTAATTCACAAACTTTGCCACTTAACTTTGAAAAACTTGCTACTATCTCTGGGATTGGAGCTGCAAGGACGAAACTCTCAACTGGAACAAAAGGAAACCATTTCCATACTCAGGAACGAAGATCTGACGTAGATGGGGTTGGATCAAGCAGGCAAACGACAACAAAGCTGGTGGGACATCCTATATACTGCTTCAAAATTCTACCATGTTCTGGTATACTACACAATTTATTTTCCACTGCTACACATTTCCACAAAAAGGGGCCAAAAGCAGAAAACTACAAATTCGATGGTGAATTTGGATTCATACTGAGCCTACAACTGAGCTGTACCGCGACTAAGTAAGAATTTAGATCCATACCTGAGACTACGACGACCCAAGTAGGAATTTAGATCCATACCTGAGACTACGACGACCCAAGTAAGAATGACGAAATTCTCTTAAGAATTCGTTCACTTAACTTGAAAATAAACAAACGCTGAAATAACAAAACACAACGAAAATTAAAACGTAAAAGATTCCATTTCTACGACGTATAAAAATTATAAGGCGACTTCGAATAAAACATTAAAAGAAAATGCCGAGAAAGTACACAACTTTAAAATAATAAACAACTCTAAAATGGTTTACATTAACATCCAGCAATGCAAATAAAATTATTGAAAACACTTTTGGGTATTTTAACTTGAAAGATACGAACTAACAAAAATGGAAAAAATTCTTGTTCGTTTTTTTTAAACATATATGAGGGGATTTCAATATATTACATATACGAGGGATTTCAATATACACCAAAAAAATCAATGAATTGCAAATGCTACAAAGTTAAGACATTAAAATGATGTTTTACTTTATTTTACTTCGGTTTAGTATTAAAGTATGTCTTGAGGTTAGGTTCTATCCAGTCCTCTTGTGAATTGACCATCATTGTAGTGTTTCTTATGAGTACATTTTTGTGTTGTATGGTACGATAATTTTATAACTTCGTAGCTCATTGGATTTCACCTCTGATAAAAGAAATCTGAAAGTCATGTAAAGTATCTGGTTAGACGAGGACTAACCAAGAATTGGAAGAATTATATAACCAAATACAAAGATTTAACCTCTTTTTTTTAATTATATAACCAACCAAATACAGCAAAAATAAAAAAAAATCAGAAAGGTTGAGATGACTTGTCAATAGACAAGATCAGGAAACTCGAAAGGAAAACGACCTCTAATGGCACAGTGTATCCACTATCGCTATTAGCACTGCTGGAGTCTATATTAAGCAGAGTGGGTTTTGCACAGTCCCATAGGTGTATTACATAGTCCAAATAGATTTGAGTTTGACTTTGTATAGAATTATCCTTTAAAGAGACAGAAGATCACGATAGATGAAATCAAATATGCTATCAAAAACTCTAAAGACAATAAGGCAGCTGGATTAAATGAAATACCAGTAGAACTTTTAAAACTAGTGGAAGAGGATAACTTGGAAGTATTGGCAGATTTATTCAACACGGTGTACGATACGGGAATAATACCACAAGAGTGGCTGAAGTCAGCATTTATAACCATCCTAAAAAACAAGCAGCAAAAGAGTGCTCTGATTATCGAACACTGAGTCATACTTTAAAAGTACTGCTGAAAGTAATACATAAGAGAATATACGAAAGGCTAGAGGAGGATATTAGCGAGACGCAGTTCGGATTTCGAAATGGAATGGGTACTCAAGAAGTACTATTTGCCATCAACATATTGATTCAACGATGTAGGGATGTAAACGTTGATCTACACTTGTGCTTTGTTGACTACAAAAAAGCTTTCGATAAAGTAAGACATGAAAAACTAATATCAATACTTTTGAACAAATAGTACTTGGGAACTTTGATCAATGAAACCAATGATCATACTGCAGAAATAAACAGGCGAATAGAGATTGCCAGATTAGTATTTATACGAATGAAGCCACTCCTAATGTGCAAAATTCTAAATTTGGAGATCATACTACGTACCATTCGCTGTTATATATTTTCAATATTATTATATGGAGCTGACACTTGGACATTAAAAAAATGCAATTAAAAAAATTCGAGGCTTTCGAACTCTAGTTATACCACAGAGTATTAAAAATATCATGGAATGATAGAATTACAAATAAAGAAGTACTGGAGAGGGTTGGTAAAGAAACAGAACTAATCACCACTATACAAACCAGAAAACTGGAATACCTAGTCCACGTGATGAGAGGACCAAAATATGAAATTTTCGACTCTATTATGAGTAATACTATAATACTTTTATGAACTCTATGATTCATAATACAGAAAAGATTCAAGGAAGAAGATCTGTTGGCCGAAGGCAGAACTCTGGGTTAAAGAATCTACGTGATTGGTATCAATTCAGATTGATTGATTTGTTTAGAGCAGCAAGTTCAAAAATAAAAATAACCATTACGATTGCCAACCTCCGTAGGGAGACGGCACTCTAAGAAGGATCATTTTGTTTTGGAGGTTCAGTTTTGGTCTGAATATGTTTCTTTCCAGTGAGGCCTTGGTTAAAATGCGAAGATTATCCATGTCTTGAAGATGAATATGCATTGGGGCGGTTGGGAAATGATATTTTGTTTCAGTGTGTTTTGTTTACTTTTGTTCGACATCTCGTGTACTAATAATTTAGTATGTCGAGTTGGTGTTTCAGGTCTTGTGAGGCTTGTTGGGATTTTAAATTAAAGCTATAGCTAAGCCGCTGAAAAGATGGAATGATCACGTGAATGGCACGCACTCGTAAATATTCCTCTAACTATGTTATCACTTTTCCCACGTTTACACCGCTCAAAAAAAAACGAACTAACACTCTCGCTATAATATATTTATACCGTTTTTTTTACAGGTTATTGATTTACATCAAATTTAAACATTTTATTGGCTTTTGCGTGTAGATTAAAATTTAAAATTTCAGCGAAAGTAAAACACAAATCATGATACATAAAACATTTAAGTTATATTTTCATGACACAAATAATGACGGTGTAAACAGTTTCTCAGAAGGTCTAGTTTTGACCGCCTGTCGATGCTTGCATTGAGTGATCATGCGACCTTGGATTCCATCTTTTAAGCGGCCAGGGTATAGTATCATTATCTCGTCAAAAAAGTACATAAGTGTCGCAAAAGCATAATAAAATCCTACTCGTCGCTACTTTTAAAAACGGTTGTTCATTTATTTCAGATATGGGCATTTTCGAAGATCAAAGCGAGCGGTCGATAACTGTTAAAGAAGGAAATGCTGCCATTTTGGATTTGCCGGAAATCGAGTCGACACCTCCGCCGGAAGTAACGTGGCAAACAGACGAAGGAATTACTCCTTATGGACAAAAATATGCTTATACGATCAACAAACAATTGATTATTTTATCGACAGAGCCCGCAGATCAAAAAGCGTACAGGTATGTATAAAATTATTTAATTTTAAGGACTATTAAGTATTTTTTTCACTTGCAGTGCACTATTTTCACTCATACATCCACTTCTTTGATATTTCGGGTAAAATCTTCTCTTTTTGTCCGTTGGTAGGTATGCCACTTGTGTGACATCTGTATTTGCCTTATTCCTTCAGTTACTGCAACCGTTTCAAGTGCATTCTTGACTATGAGCTCTGTGTTCAAGAGCCATGACCTCAGCCTAGAAATAAAAATAAGGCTCTTTAAATGTTACGTGTACTCAGTGCTTCTGTACGGAGTAGAAACGTGGACATTGAAGGCGGAAACTATCAAAACTTCAGGCTTTTGAGCTATGGTTATACAGTAGGATCCTGAAGCTACCATGGACAGGCAAAGTCGCCAATGAAGTAGTACTATGGAGGATGAACACATCCGCGGATTTGGTCAACATTTTGAAGGGCCGTTAGCTTGTGCTTGGGACATATAATGAGAAATCAAGGCAGATATGATTTACTCCAATGTATTTTGCAAGATAAAATTGAAGAATCGTCCTTCGTCCCAGGACGAAGAGGAATATCCTGGTTTGCTAATCTGAGAGCATGGTATAGAAAGACTTTAACACAGCTATTCCATATAGCGTATAGCAAACAACAAAGTCATCATAGCCAGAATGATCGCCAACGTTCGGAACGGACCCTAAGAAGAAGAATTTGACAGATTTAGCTTCAATAATATGGCCGCTACCAACTGTCAAAATTCAGAAATCCGGATTTGAGAACACTATAAATGCTGCTAGGTATTGCCATACTCTAATAATATTGGACGACCCTGATGATAACGTGTTATCTGGTTAGACGACTGACAATGTATTATAAGTTATTTTTTGCAGCCCATACAATATTTAATGCGTCCTTTTGAGGATTTATGGTATTTTTGTTATTATTTTTTTCATAACTCTTTATGTGTGTTCAATACCCAATACATAATGGTACTAGATTTTCTGTATAACAACGTATTTCTTTCAGGGCGCGTGCAATCAACTCCCAGGAAGGCAAAGAAGAAAACAGCGCCTACATAAGACTGACCGTCGAAGAAACGCACGATACCAAAGAAATTGCTCCCGAGATCATCGTAGGCCCTCGGGATTTAAAAATCGTCAAAGGTACCCCTCAATCGTCCATCGACTGCATAGCTAACGCACGACCTCTTTACGAACTGGAAACGTTGTGGTCGAAAGACGGCATTCCAATCGAGAGTACCGGCATTCTCCACTCTTTCAACGACATCTGGAATCGAACTTTGATACTAACTTCAGTAAACACCACCTACTCCGGGCAGTACGAGTGTCAGGTTAACCTTAGGTCGGGAGGATTTCCCACTGCTGTTGCGTCGGCGCAAATTGAGGTAGGCATTTTTAGTTTTATATAATATATACCTTACTTCATTAAGCGATGCAGGGCATATAAACAACGATAAATTTAACAGATAATTGTTAAAGATGTTCCAAATGAGTCTACTCGTTCTGATAAGTAACAGTATAATTATGACACTTTATTATTTTTTTTTTCTTTTCTCAAATATTCGTGTTTATTGCATAGTAAATAAATTATTGTTATCACTGAATACATAGTAAGTGAAAAAATAATCCGATTTATAAAATTAATGAATATTTTATGCATAAATGCAAGTAACAGTTCTTCAAAAATATTTAAAAACTAACCGAAATGTCCATCTTTATTTCGTCTGCCGACGTTGTCGGCAGCTCATACCGGTTCGGACACGATTTAATGTTTACATCTTCCTGCTTCGCTTAATGAATTTTACTATAGTATGTTCATAAGTAATTTAAATCAAAGACTTGCCACTTACAATAAAAATCCTGTATAATAAATTGCCATATACTTTTTCTAGTAACAATCGAATCAAGCTTAGAAAACTTTCGAGAAGTTTTTCGACCTCACGAAAATTCTCGTATGAGTTTGACAGCGTTGTAAACCCCACCTTTGGTCCTGTTATAATCTAATATCATAAAAGGCTTGTTCTCTCCATTCTTTTTCACATTATCGTCATTGTGCTAACTTGATAAAATGCGAACCATTTTATTTTTCTTCGGAATATATGACACCATGGAAAGATCCTTTAGAATTGACGACTGTTTATTTCTAGATTTAATGTTTAATAATAATGGTGTATCTGGTTTGTTTTTGCGAATGGTACCTAGTAAAGCTAGTCGCGTTGTCAGTAGACAATTGGCTAGTGGAACTAGCTTTAGTTACTACTCGATAGCCGTGGATTTTCTCTGGTTGACCTCCAGAATTCTGACCAGTGTGTATTTGAAGGTTGCACAAATAAGAAGTCTTGGTATCAGCAGCTGAACAAATTTTAATGCCATACCGCCCTGGTTTCGATTTGTTGAATTGTTGTAAAGGACATTTTTCTCGAAAGGAAACTAAGTGTTCATCAATTGTAATACATTCGTATGGCTAGAACAGTAGCTAACAAACATATTTCAAATTTCTCTGCATATAGCGAGTTTATCTGTTTCTTTGTTTTTGTCATCCAATCTCAAAAATACTGAAATTTACTCAAATTTGTCCCTGCACATGGCCGCAGAGAAAAATGATCCACGTATGGATGTGTCAGTAGATCATATCTCTATTGTATATTGTTTTTTGCATCTGAGGGTACCTGCTTTGATAAGAAAAATCAATAAAAGCATTCTTAGGGCTGCTGATTATATTACAGTGAAATATTCTTCCATAAGTAAATTCTTATTGGCACTGTTACTAGAGTTAGTGATACCTGGACGAGAATCAACTGTTTTTCTGTAACCTTCCTGTTGAAGGAAAGAGACGACAAAAAGATTGCATTCCGGTTTGTGCGGTTAATTTAGAGACTGCATCATCTATGTCACATTCATCAACTCCTTCTGGTTTCTGGTGTGATTCCTCTTCACTTTAAATTTCTATATTGTCCTCTGTTTCTGAATCCACGTTTATAAGATCCTCATTATCGTAGTTTTTTACAACTTTATTATAATCTATTTTCCAGTTCTTCTTTTAAATAATGCTTTCCAACTTATCTTGCATTAACGGTTTTTTCTTGTCAAACTTGCTCATATTTCTAACACAAAATGGATAAAAAACTCAACAATTAAGTACTATAAATTTGAAACTTAGATGCCCTTATGGTACTGGCGAAACATCAGCGCACTTTTTTCTTCGTAACAGGCAACCAACACGCGATAAGTCTTGGCATAAATTAAAAAAGAAGTGAAGAGGCTTTGTTCCAAGTTCCAATGTATATCAAGACGCGCTGTTGCCAACTTGGGCAATTAAAATATATATTAATATATTAAAGACAATTTATTACTGGGTTTCCCGAGGTACCCCGCTTAGGCATTCAAGAGTATAATGAATATAGTTACTTACAATTTTAGAGTAAGCTCGACAAAATATTTTTCTTCATCCAGCTTTAATTTAAAATATGGCTGAATCTAAGCACTTATCGTGTATAATAACGGTGTGGTCGCTCCTTCCTGCCTATCCGTCTGCACAAGGATGGTTACCTTACAAACCAATTCCGGTGCAGACGTGAATGGGGTGGCGCGACTGGGATGCTATAGCGATCACGGAGCGCACATGGAGATCAACAAATAGGAGTTATGAGCAAAGCTTACGGGTCAGATGGTAATGCTCTCTAAGAGAGGTCCCAGGCCCGTCGGTTGGAGAAAGAGGCGATGAGTTTTGTTGGTAGGCGGTAAGTTACGGTGAGACGTAGTCGTCCGAATCTAACACATCTGGTACACCTTTCCAGAGGTCTTCTGAAGATTGTAACTAAATTTCGGAGATATCATGCAGCTACTTATTCCTAAAAGTTTCGCCGACACTATGCCTCTTTTTTTATTTCGGAAAAACCCGTCCCACTAGAAGTGTTTATGTATGTTTCATTTGGTTTGTATATTAGAGTTGTAATTTGTTTAATAGTTTATCTAAAACCTATTGATAATAATAAAAGGTACTCCCGAAATGATTTAAAGAAACAGGTTTCATTACTCGAAGAATTTGAATGAATAGTTTCGAAAAAAGGTCGACAAATATTGGCTTAGTTTATTGTTACTGTCAAGTGACGATATTTTTTATTAAAGTATTTTTACATGCTCTTTATTTTCCAGGTGCTAGAGAAACCGAGATTTCTGAATGTTGCAAAGCCGGAAACACTGGGGGAATATTCCTCGTCGCTCAGTTTGCCTTGTGACGTTTTGGGTATTCCAAAACCGAATGTCATTTGGTATAAGAATTCTGAAGAACTTGACCTTAACGACAAAAGGTAAGTTTTCTTGATTATTAAGTTTTTTTTTAAAGAGACGTATTATATGAGATGCCTAGATGAAAATGAGATACCTAGATCTAGATTTAAAATATATTTAGATCTAAAAACCATTATTTAAATTATTTGCTCAATATATCCAAAGAAGTTAAAACCTGTCTACTATTGGTTTAAAATCATAAACAACTTTCGAAAAATATAAAAAGGTTGCTGCCTTGGAATTTTAACAATTATATATTTTGAATGTTTTTAAGCATGTCCTTTTTCATTTCTGTCTTCATACGTAATCTTAGGTTTCTGTTTTCGGTAGTTTTATTACTTCTTATTCTATTCAGGTCTTATGAAGTGTATAAATTCGTCTGTTCTACAATACTTTATTTGTCGAAAATCTTGAAAAAATAAGTTAAAATAAGATGAAAATCAATCTGGTCACTAAAAGTGTAATCAGTTTTTTGACTCATATATGTTCTGTATTGTTAGTTTCCTCTTGATGTTGAACAACATCATCTGTTTGTAAATTAGGCAGTACCATTTTATTTGTCATATCATCACTACTTGCGCAATACTTGTTGTCTTCAGAGTTTGCTGTAGAATCCATAACTTTCATTCTTGTTCGGCGTTATCATCACAGTATTGATCGGAAATGATTTCATTGTCGGGTAGGATGTACAAGAAGTTTCTAGCAGCCTCCACATATTGAGGATTATCCAAATTCTACATAACTGCAAGAAAGCTGATTAGTTGATAACAGAAATACTTACAGTCAAAAATATATTTCCTACTGCAATATTTTAAACAAAATTTCAATTAAATTTAAAATTCTTCTCTGCCTACTTATAGAATCTTCTTTTTCTTCTTCTTTGTCAGCTTTTATTTTTTCAGGGGTCGCTGTTCCTTACTGTTCGTCATCACTCAGTTCTGTACATTTCGTCTTCTTCACCTAAACCTTTCTCTTCCAAGTCTTTTAACACACAGTCCTTTCATCTTTCTTCTCGGTTTTCCTTTACCTCTCCTGTCATCAACTTCTAACAACGCAGGCTTCACCACAGTCTTGTATATCTATCTTTTCCTGCTCATTCGATACCAATTATACCAACCAGCCTGTATCCTGTGGGCAATTTCTCGATCTAGTGTTCTATTTTCCTTTATATTCTTCCTAGTTTTTCTCCAAGCAATTCTATGTCCCCAACCATTCCCCTACCTGCCAACTACATATACTCCATTTTCGACCTGCTAATCTTAAGTCATTCCTCTTCCATACCCCTTCTCCAAACCTCCAACTTTTCCTCCAACATATATTTGCTCTCTTCTTCTAATACGATATCACCAGCAAAGAGCATTGACCAAGGAGCCCATCCCTTCCTTTCTTTGTCAGTACACCCATAACAAGCTTAAAAAGGTAAGCACTTAGTCAAGAGCCTTGATGCAAAACAACCATCACTGGAAAACTTTCGGTCAATATGACACAAGTCCTTACTTTGATTTACGCTCCCTCATACATATTTTTCACAAGCCTTAAGTACTTCTCATTTCTCTCTCATACATCCCCATAACTTTATCTCTCTATAGTTCTTACAGTCCTGAATGTCCCCTTTATCTTTATACAATGATACCATCATACTCTCTCTCTCTCTCTCCATGCATTGGGTATCCTTTCTTCCTCTCCTAGAGCTTTCCAAAGCTCCACAGGTATTTCATCAGCTCCTATTGCCTTATCATTCTTTATCCTATTTAACGAGTTGACAACCTCATCTCCCGCTATGCCCGGTGGTTCATTCTCATTTGAGATCCCGCATCATCTGTCTCTTCTCTGGTGTTCTTCATTTAGCAACTTTCTACTCATACCATCTTTGCTTTATTTCAATATCGGTTCTTAACACTTCTATCCACACTCTTAATCTGTCCCACGTGGGTCAAGTTTTTTGATAACTCGTCGCTTGCTTTAGCAATGCTGTATAAACTTTTCATCCCTTCAGGTGTTTCCAACTCTTCATATAGCTGTGCAGACAGCTTGTATATATTCTTATCTTCCTCTCTTTTAGACCTTGCATACCTCTTCTCTTTTACCTTCTGTTGCACTTCATCGTTCCACCACCAAGTTTCTAGGAGGCCCTGTACCACATATTTTTCCTAGCACTACTGTACTTGTTTACTAGAGTATAATAGTATCAATAATCGTTCTTATTTTTCGTTCTATTTTAAAGTACAATACTTTTAGATTCGTGATAGAAAATTCCTTCCTATTCTTCCTATTAAAGGAAGACTTCCTATTAAAGGAAGTTTAGATATCACGATGTGAGAGAATTAATTAGATTATTTTCAACGTATATTTTGTTTTTCTTTAAATTGTATTTCAGCAGCAACTGCCGAATTTGGAATTAGAAACGCTAAGATAGAGTTTGTTTTAAAATTTATCTGGTATTTTTTCCTGATGATATTTAAGAAAACATATTGTTAACACATATTCATTCAAATAATCTTGTGTAGAGCCGCCACTGCTATTAAATTTACCTACTAGCATATTGGAAAGTTGTAAAACAAAGCATGACAACTTTACTACTTGGTGAAAATAAATTCAAAGAGAAGAGAACAACCTTAGATCGTTGTCGGCCCTAGAGTGAAAACGGTTTCGGTAAGGGACTGTACTCGGCGAGATTAGTTGTATCTTGATGACATGAATTTTGAATTTAGCACGTAATAATAATGGAATAGTAGATAGCACTTCCTACCGGAATAAACAGGAAGACATATGCCTGCCTCTCTATATAATATCTAAATTAGTATCGGCGGGGAATATATGGGTCGTGATATTGTTATAAATTGGAGATTTGTTTCGAATAAATTACTTAATTCGCGCTTAAGTTTCTTACAATTAAACAGCACAGATACGCCATTTTTAGAGTATCTATTCCTGCTTTCCGTAAAATTTTCCTTTGTATTTTGAGCCAGCATTTAACAAACTATATCCAAAATATTATTAGTGACCTAAAACTGACAAACACCTTTTTCCGCCAAAAAATTAGATAAATTCACTTGCAGCGAAAGAGAGTCGAACTATTCTTTATACAGTGTGGAAACCACTTATGGAATAAAATTGTTTGTGTCCTTATTTTAGAAAATAATAAAAAACGTTGAGATACCTTAACTTTTAAATTTAAATGTACGCTTTTTAGGCATAAATTTGAATGTACAGGGTGATCAATGCAAGTCTGGCATAGTGCATAATCTGTATTTTAAATGAAACACCCTGTATATTTTCATGTTTTTAAAAGCTCCTTAACAACCTGATTTCAACGAACTATATCATGTAGGGTCTATTATGAATAATACAAGGTGAAATTTTGAAATTAGGTATTTTCTTCAAGACAATGAATTCATAGAATACCCGAGGTAATTGATTGGATTACATTAAAATAAATGCTCAACATGTTCTCCACCTTGTTGTTGGCAATAACACAGTCTCCTATAAAACTCGTTCCGAACTTTGTTTAAAGTTTGAGGTGAAATATTCCGTATTTCTGTAGTTATCCTTACTTTTTGAGGTCTTCAATGATAGTTGATTGTGTTGCATATACTTTGTTCTTGAGATAACCCCACAAAAAAATCCAAAGGCGTAAGATCTGGCGACCTAGCTGGCCGCTCACTAGTCCCCTTCATCAAATCCACTTATTGAAGAAGATTTCATTCAAGTAATTTCTCACCATTAAAGCATAATGGGGTGTTGCACCGTCCTGCTGGAACCAGACAGTTTCATGCGGTAGGGTCGGATCTATTGGATTGGGATATAAGTTAGCCAACTAAGGAAGAACATCGTTTCTTAGCATGTTTAAATATTTTCCCGCTGTCAAATTATCATCTATAAATATAGAACCAATAATATGATCTCCTATAATACCTGCCCAAACATTCAACTTTTGAGGATACTGAGTGTGTGTCTCACGCATCCAATGAGGATTCTCCGCTGACCAATATCTACAGTTTTGTCAGTTTACCTCTCCGTTCAATGTAAATTTTGATTCATCAGAAAAAAGAATTGTGCCAAGAGCTATTTCATTTGTTAATTTTATCCCTCATTCTCTTGCAGAAATCCATTCTGCGATCCGGATCGTCTTCTGTTAGCTCCTGCACAAATGTCAATTTATATGGATGAAGTTTTCTTCATGGAGACACCTTAGGACAGTTGTGTGACTCACATTATTTTGACGTGCAATTTGACGTGAACTTGACGTTGGATTCTCTGCGACACTTAACAAAATATCCACTTTCACTTCATCTTCAATGAAGTTCGATTTTCTTTTTAATGGTTTGACATATCCAAGTTCTCTGAATTGTGCATAACTTTTAGACACAATACCTTGTGAAATATTAGGCAACTGAGGATACCTCTGATTAAATAAGTTTGCTACTTCAACTTGACTTCTACAATTCTCCCCGCAATAATTCATTTTTATTTCTGCAAGGAATTAGTTTTTAATTAAGAATTTATTATTTTAATGTAAAATGTCAACAGCATGTCAACTGATTGATAACAATCCGCATTATTTACCGATTTAGTTTAATTAGCAGACTATCTATACAGTTTTTACCTATTCACGAAAAAAAATGTTAACACGGTTACTAAACAGAAATTTTCCCCAATATTCAGTGTACTGACACTTAGAGTAGAAGTTTATTGTCTGTATTTAGCTAATTTAAAATAATACCATAACACGTGATAAATTATTAATTTCAAAATTTCACCTTGTATTATTCATTATAGACCCTACGTGCTATAGTTCATTAAAATCAGGTTGTTAAAAGTAGTTTAAAAGCATAAAAATATACAGGTGTTTCATCAAAAATAAGGATTATGGACTATGCCAGACTTACGTGGATCACCCTGTACATTTAAACTTATGTTTAAACAGCGCACATTTAAATTTAAAAGTTAACGTGTCCCAGAGTTTTTGATTATTTTTTATAATAAGGACACAAACAATTTTATTCCATAAGTGGTTTCCACACTGTACATTATACGATAGCTAATCAAAAGCTGATAAAATAGAATCTCTATCGACATATTAACGTAACCGTCTTATTATTTGCAAACGCCAATCTAGTAGTACAACAAATGGAAGATAAACTACAAATAACCATACATCAGTTACATCAAATAAATGAATCAAATGAAAAATTTCAGCCTAAGCGATCAGGATGTTGACTACTGATGATTCTTGATACGCGCCTAATACCACCAACATTTTTCAACGTTGTTCGATGTCTTGTCTTCATGTTTTCTTGTCTTTTTAATCCAATTCCTGCAGGTTTCTGGCATTTATGGCTCTAGTCATACCCTTTTTCAAATTGGTCTTTGGTCTTTCCAAGGAATAACCCATACATTATAACAGACGCCAGTCTTAAATACTATGGAAGCAACAACGATAAAAGTTCAGATGAGACAAGGTGGTATAAAAACACTTCAGCATACGTAAGGCCAACAGATCCTTTAAACAGCGACGACCTGGATGCGTTCCTGAATGTAGATGAACCGTCTATAATAGTGGAAGATCTAAACGCCAGATCCCCCAACTGTAACGATAGAGCTACAAACAAAAACGTAAGAATAATTATCTAGTGAACAACGAAGATACGATCCTGATTAGGTCGATCGAGCCTAGTTTCCAGTAAATACTCTACCAACCCGTTTGGATATAGTTGTGGCTAAAAACCTAAGACTTCAAATAGACATTCAAACCTTAAACGAAAAATCAGGAGATCATAAGCCTATACTCCTAGAAATATACACATGGGAAGAAGGTAACACAACAACTAGGAAGAGAAAGAGAACGAAGTTGTCTAACTTCAAACGGCTGGTGAACATACGAGTTGGAAACGTTCCTAGAATTGACAATCCGCAAGAAATAAAGAAAAAAGTCCTAGAACTCAAAAAAATCATAAAAGACACACCAAGGAATAGCACTGCTGAAAAAGAATACAAAATTCACATGAAAAGAGTTAGAGAAATTAATTAGAAAATAAAAGAAATAATGAGGGAAAAGAACCGAGCTAAATTGAAAGCCAGAAAGAAGCACAAGAAATCAGGAAGATAAAAATAGGACAAACCAACTGAATCGGCGAATTAAACAGACACTAATAGGTCATAGAAGCCAAAAGTGGGACAATTGCGTAAAAAAATCGGGGAAGGGAGCCAAAATCTTAAAGTAATATGGAAGTTCCAAAGAACTTTAAGAAACGATAGAAAACTCATAATACACGGAAATATTACTAAGACGAAGACATATACTTTATCAGAGAAGTCGAAGAAACAGAACTAGAAACGTCCGAAGAAATAATAAATCCCACATTACCAAGAGAAATACGTGAACTGATCAGAAAAAGTTCGCCAAAGAAAGCTCCTGGTCCAGACAAAATCACTAACAGAGCCCTAAAGTATCTTCCTTTGAAAGCAATTGTAGGTCGGACAAACATAACAAACGCAATATTCAGATAAAGCTTATTCCCAAACCAATGGAGAAAGCACTAGTAATCATGATAGCAAAGCCAGGATAGAACCACGTATTTCCGCAAAATTACAGGTCGATTAGCTTACTTGCAGCAGTCAGTAAGATAGTAGAGCAAGTCATTCAAATCAGACTCTAATCAGAGACAAACAGAGGAGTGTTAATACCAGAGCTCAACATTCCAGCGAATTACAAGTACTCAGACTTACAGAATACATAGCCGCTGGATTCAATGACAAGCAATATATAGGAGCACCCTTGCGGGGTGTAAGTAAAGCCTTAGACATAATGTAGTATAAAGGACTGACATGCAAAATGAGAGATTATCTCCTGGTAATTAAGCGATCGGAGATTTAGGATCCAGATAGGGCCAGTTCTATCTGAACACGGAATCCCGGAATCGGAAGTACCACAGGTGCAGTCTTATCACCCCTCCTGTATAGCATATACACAGCAGGTATTCCAAGAACACCCAAAATACTAATACCATATTAACCTGGATATGGCTGAAATAAATCTACAGACGGCACTGGATACGATAGAAGAATGGTGTATCCAATGGAAAATAACATTAAATCCAGAAAAGATTTAAGCGGTTATCTTCAAAAAAAGAAGAGGTAAACCAGAATAGCTAACAGTGCAAGACATACCCATCGAGTGGCAAAACGAATCTAAATACCTAGGAGTCATAATGAACCAATGTCTAACATTCACACCACATGTTAACGCGACAGTCCAAAAAACAGCAACGGCCAGAGCCGCAACTAGAGAACGCACAGGACGAAGAAGCAAATTGACAATGAAAACTAAACTAAGACTGATAAACAGTATCATACTACCAATAATTACATATGCATCACTTGCATGGGGACACACGAGTCACAGCAACAAAAAGAAGATTCAAGCAACACACTACAACTGCCTTAGAAAGCTGTAAACGTGCTCAAATACGTCGCTAAACGGTTGCTATTCAGAGATCTAAGACAAATAATGGTACTGGATAAGATCTACCACTTTCGGATCCTGCGAAAGATATAAAAAAATATGATGTGTACCATACTTGAAAGCACAGAAGACCCAAACAGCAACCATTAGCAAACATTTAATAAAGTCTAGCTAATTGCAGCTCTATCAAAAGAAGAAAACCGGCTCACCTTTGATAGGACGGTGTATTTACTAATGTTGATTTTATATTTTTTAGACAGTTGACAAAAAATCTACAAAAAACAACAATAATGTCTTCGGTCACCAAAAAAAAATAATAAAACACTAACAAAAGGCACAAGCCACAAAAAATACTAACAAAACCCAAAAAGCGTGTAAGAGGGGCCCACATCCTCGAGTCACTGAGTCACGTAACTTGTTTCTAACATACGTTTGTTGGCCAAAACATCTACAAACTTTTCCTATCAAAAAGAAAATTATTTTAGAAATGATAAACACCCAGATTTGCACCAAAACAATTTCGTTCTTCACATTCCTTCATTCGAAATTATACATGTTTAAATTGTTTACAAACATTAACAGAATACTGTGTTTTTATATTTGTAACCTATTTAATAATTTTCAAGTAAGCCATTGCGATTTTAAATTATCTGTAAAACAATTTTTCCCTGTATAGAAATGCCAATCTAATTAAGTCGACAATCAACATTTCTTGTTTGAACTAAAACTTGTTCTTGAAAAAAGTTGCCTTTTTCATTCAGTCTCATCAAAGCTACTTGTTCTCTGTCCGGTTAAATTTTACTATGTTGTTGTTTACCTTAAAAAATAATAATATAAACACGAAACAGGTGATTCAGAATTTTACAATCCACAATAATTTTATTCAGAATGGGAAACGAGTTTCGAGAATTGTGTATGGTGTAGTGATGTTAGGTAAAAGTTCAGTTGATTCATAGTAATTAGATAAATATTATGAAAGTGTAATAAAACTAGCCTTTGTTTTCAATCCTGTTTCTTTACCAAATTTATGTATTTAAAGGTAGAATAAAAAATACATTTTTTTTTAAATAGAGAAAAGTAATTTCGTAAGTTTCTTTTTTGCCCATATTCGTTCTTTTATAGATAATAGGCATTTAATAAATATATCTTTAGATTTATTGGTATACATAGGTTTATTTCTTTCAATTTTTCATTGACATATCGTCTTCTATTATTAGAATTAATAATAGTACGATTAGTACATGTTCTGGTTCTATCTTTTCTAGTTGCTTTCAACTCTTTTTCTTTTCTATATATTTATGTTATATAATAATATATTTATGTAATAATATATTTATGTTTAAAGGACGTGTTCGTTATTTTCAGTTTGTTTTTCGTTGCGAAGTGTCCTCAATTCATCTATGTTGTGTTTGTAATTTTGAAGCAGCTGATTTAGATCTTGTCTATATTGTTTTTTTCTTTATCTTTGTTTGTTATTTTTGGTTTGAGATGACGGCTATATTTATCTTATGGTTTTTTAGTTTTTATACTGTCCTGTTATTATGTTTCTTTCCCTTTTGATTGGCTTCTGCCAGAGAATACTTCGCTACTCTGCAGTGCCTTTTTTATTTATTTTTCACTGCAACCACAGGGTGTATTAGAGACATAAAATATAATACAATTAATGTTACAATAACTTATATAAACCAGTGTTTATACTATATTTTCACCTTCCTTATGGTTGTTTGGTGCTTCACGGAAAGGGTTGTTTAGCAATTATTGGCACATTGGTAACACAGTTCGCGTAATAGACCGAAAAAATAAAGTTTTTGAAATCGAAAAATTATTGGACGCGATTTTCCAGGTGGAAAGTGTTGGGGAAGCATATGCAAACAGCGTCTCATCTCGTGAGTAACGTTTTTTTGGTTGGAAAATTGTTTATTTTAAACTTTTTTGCAAAAAAGTGGTATCTTTTCGTTCGATTCAATATTGCGAAAAACCTCACGAGGGTTGGAGAAAAATGGTCCACAGATGATTTTTTTCCTCGAGAACTGACGAAGATTTTAAGACTTGCTAAATTGAAATCCATAAATAAATAAAAAAGTTATTGCAAAATTAGTCCAAAAAACATTGTTTTTTACAATTGTTTATACACTTTTTCAATAATGTATAAATTCATTCAAAACTTTATCAAATTATGGGTTTTCAAGTACTTAAACTGTGTGCAAAAGATGGCGCAATCGGTCGAGTAGTTTTTGCAAAATCCTAATTGTTTTTCCCGTTTTTTAAAAAAAGGGTCATTTTTGAATGGACGTACAGCTGGCTGGGTGGCGACTAGGATGCCCATTTTGGGCTCATTTTCTTCGTTTGGTCGTCAACTATCATATACTTAAAATTAAAAAAATATATTGTAATTTACTTATTGAAAATTGTTAATAAACGAAGTACACTTTTTCGCCTTATAAACATTTAGAATATCTCGGTTGTTTTTGAATATACAAAATAGCCAAGCATACGATTCGAAAGCTGGTCAAAAAACCACACATTTAAAAAAAAAAGAACTTGCTCTACGACAATGAAGAAGCGCGGAAAATGAATTTTTTTTTCATTAAAATACTAAATTAATTTAAAAAAATAAATTCATGAGGCTATTTTAGAATTATTAAAATAATTTGTTTAGCTAACAAAAAAGAAATAAAAGATTTTAAAAATACAAAAAAAAATTTTGGGTGATGGGGGTGGTGAACTAAGGGTAGATATAATGCCTAGAAGTAATAAATGTGTTATTAGCATATGTTAAAAATACTAATAAAAAAACGATATAAAAAATAATTATGAAAATGAATTTTTGGAGGGTTGGGGGTAGTTTTATAGGGGGTGAAAATATGCCAGTTGAGTTTCTCTCGACGAGCTACCCCAGTTTAAAAAAAAAGAAGGTTCTAGCCTTCTGGAGCCCGAAATATTGCAATTTTTTCAAGCGCGTCCAATTTGAAGTTCTATTTCGATTTGAAAATGAGTAAAAGTCGATGATGACTCATCGAACAGAATTTATAGTTTTTTTTCGAGCACTTCTTTTGAAGCGCTCTTAAACCTTTTGGTTTGTTCAAATAAAAACGAAATAAATTGTACATTAAAGATTGGGTCTTTATTTAAATATTGGCCAAATTTCAGCCCTTAATGTTTATAAACAATTGGTCTGCGATTTTTTGAAAAAAAAATATTTCCGGTTCTATTGGTCGTAGGAAGTTCTTTTTTTTTAAATGTGTGTTTTTTGACCAGCTTTCGAATCGTATGCTTGGCTATTTTGTATATTCAAAAACAACCGAGATATTCTAAATGTTTATAAGGCGAAAAAGTGTACTTCGTTTATTAACAATTTTCAATAAGTAAATTACATTATATTTTTTTTAATTTTAAGTATATGATAGTCGACGACCAAACGAAGAAAATGAGCCCAAAATGGGCATCCTAGTCGCCACCCAGCCAGCTGTACGTCCATTCAAAAATGACCCTTTTTTTAAAAAACGGGATAAACAATTAGGATTTTGCAAAAACTACTCGACCGATTGCGCCCATCTTTTGCACACAGTTTAAGTACTTGAAAACCCATAATTTGATAAAGTTTTGAATGAATTTATACATTATTGAAAAAGTTATAAACAATTGTAAAAAACAGTGGTTTTTGGACTAATTTTGCAATAACTTTTTTATTTATTTATGGATTTCAATTTAGCAAGTCTTAAAATCTTCGTCAGTTCTCGAGGAAAAAATCATCTGTGGACCATTTTTCTCCAACCCTCGTGGGTTTTTCGCAATATTGAATCGAACGAAAAGATACCACTTTTTTGCAAAAAAGTTTAAAATAAACAATTTTCCAACCAAAAAAACGTTACTCACGAGATAAGACGCTGTTTGCATAGACTTCCCCAACACTTTCCACCTGGAAAATCGCGTCCAATAATTTTTACGAATTTCTGATCATTTTATACCTCTATTTCGTGGTCTATAAAGAGATGTTTATGGGTTAAGTTACTGTGTCCTAGTCGCAATCGCGTTATTCTAACTTGGTGTGATCTGTTCGATGTTGATTGGGGCCAACATGGTGTGTTGGGGTTGTCCACGGTGTCTACCAAAATAATGGTAGAAAGGGTAGAAGGCGAGCCATAGACTGATCAGAATCTCTTTACATATAATTACTTTTTCTTGTCTGTAAATATATTATACGTCTCTAGACAAACAAACTGTTTGGTTTAAAATCAATTCATTTATTACAGATATGAAGTACAGGAAGACAACTCATTATTAATCAAGAAGCTCTTGATCAGCGACAATGGAATGTACCAATGTTTTGCCAGAAACGAAGCGGGAGAGAGCTCGTTGTCGAGTTGGCTCAAAGTTAAAAGTAAGTTGTTTTATAGTTAATATTTTATAGGATAGTACGTTTTAAAATCTCCTTTTTCAATGAGAATAAAAAATTCTTTATTATATCAAATAATTTTTATTGTAAATTCCATGTATTATGAAGCTTAGATTGCAAATAGGTTTACTTTAATGATTATATTGTATCCATTATGCTTTAATATTTATAAAAGTTGATACATTAAGAACAAAAATTCGAAATATGTAGGGTAAGGAGGGGTAAAAGCGCTCACTGGGTAATGGCGCACACCTTTGTAACCATGTTAAAAATGTAACGTGGCAACACGTCACGTCGCTTAACCGATATTCAGCTCTCAGCTCGTGGTATGCGACCGTGTAGTGCATTTGTTCATATGTGGCTAAGCTGATCTAATTTTTGATTAAGTGTTTTTTGTCTGTAGTAAAGTCCAAACTTTAATAGTTATTTAAATGATAATTTTACTTTTCTGACAATAAATCTATCCTATTTTGTGATAACGCAATCAAATTGCAAAGATTTTGTATGTTTTTTTTAATTTAAATTAATTACAAAACTACCGTTTGGATCGTCAAATCGTCAAAGGACCACCGCTAAAGCGTCAAGGATCGAAGAAGATCTTCAATCTGCTAAATCTTAATTGAAGGAGATTTGTTCAAAAGAAAAGCGTCTAAAAAATATAGCCTACCATTTACTACATTAAGAGATTTACTAAAAAAGCAAAACATGAGCAATCCAAGACTAGGTCGTAAGCCCGTTTTCACCAACAGCAAGATACTGAAATTGCTAAACACGTTAAGTTGTTGGGTTCTTTATATTATGTACGTAATGTCGCAGATTTGCGTAAACTTGTATATAAATACCTATGCTGAGCTCAACAATATCAAACACAATTTTGATCAAAGCACCAAAACAGCTGGATTGGATTGGGTACACGCCTTTATGAGACGCAATCCTTCAATTTCTATACGCAAAGCTAAAGCGACGTTCTTAAATAGAATTTCTGCTTTCAATAAAGAAGAAATATCCCATTTCTATATGGAAAAGCATAAGTTTATTCTAAACAATATTTACAATGCTGACGAAACTGGTATCACCAAGGTGACGGACCCATGAAAAGTGATTGCCAGTGAAAAGGGACAAAGAAGAGTCGAATCTGTAACAAGCGGCGAACGAGGAAGCAACATATCAGGCTTCTAATGATCAATATGTAAAATGTAAATGTCAGAAAAAAAAATGTATTACAAACGTTTAAACGATCACATGGCTTGTTGTATTGAAGTAAACGGATAACATTTTGGTTATTTGCTGTAATTGCTTTACTTTGTATTTTAGAAAGTTTCCTATTTGTGTATCAGCTAAATGTAAACCTTCTGTTAACACGGCAGAAATAGATACCTATAGATTTATTTGATTTCTTATTGTAAAATAGTACAAGCTTCTACTGAGTGAGCATAGAGTGATCTAAATAATTTACTTACATCGATTTAGAAAGTAGAATAAAGTGAGATTTCGTTAAGTAAACATGATTTTTCATATTCTCCTTTAACTACTTACCATTGAAAAGAACCTGCATTCCAAATATAGATTCCCTAGATATATTACAGCATATTATGTAAATAAACATGTATCATCATTATGGCCTTACAACCCTTCTTGGATCCTAGCTTCTTCAAGAATTTCTCTCCAATCGTCTCTGTCCATCGTCTTCCTCCGCCAAACACGTATTCCCGTATTTCTCATGTCTTCATCCATGTTATTAAGGAACCTTGTTCTGGGTCTTCCTCTTCTTCTCTGACCAATGGGTCTATTAAGGAGCGTAAATAGCTCCGAATAGACAAATTTGTTCACTGCTTCGATGACGTCGTTTTCTATAACAAGTGGTCGTAGGATTTGTGGTTGCGCGCTTATGTTCATATACTTCGTTTTGTTGGTGTTTGTTATTAAAATCATTTTTATAGCTGATTCTTTTAATGCCACATACGCCTCTCGTACAGCCATTTCTGTTCTCTCAACAATATTAATATTATCAGCATAGGCCAGGATTTGCACTGATATTATATATATATATATATATATATATATATATATATATATATATATATATATATATATATATATATATATATATATATATATATATATATATTTATAAGAGTAAGAAAAAAGAAGTACTGGTGATCATTGAAGAATCATTGGTGGTTCCTCTTCCATCTTTCCTTGTTGTTATAGGTTGCCATTATGACTTCTATATTGTCTTCTGGTTGCCTTGAATTCTTTTCTGTTGATGGCAACTTTCTTATAGAATGCTCTGAATTCTTTCTCTCCGTTGAGGTTTTATATATATTTAGGTTTCTTATTTAAGTTGTTTTGATTTTTTCTTTTGTGTATCCTCGTTATAAACAAACCTGTTACTTCGAAATTATGCACTAAGGTCTAGGCAATAGGTGTAGGGTTGGCCTATCCGAACTCGGAACTTCCTGTCGGCTAGGTCAGGAAGAGAGAAGACATGTCATCTCCTCACTATAACCATATTGGTTCATTTTATATAGCAGGCCTTCGTGCCAGACTCTGTCGAATGCTTTACGACGAGAAAGTGCCTGTAGTACTTGAAGTGCACATGAATGTTCGGATCTGACTCCGAATGCTCTTGTTCATAAACAAAATTGCGGTGGACTCTTTTTCGATGCGTAGATCGCTTGATGTGTTTTGGAGCATAACCCTTGTGTCCCAATGCTTTTTGTTTAAATGTTTCTATTTTTCCTCAAATATTCAGGTTTGCATATTCGTATAGTGCAGTGTTTGCCAAAGTGTGGGTCGCGATCCCCTGGGGGTTGCCGAACATTTCCAAAATAAGACAAAACCACCACTTTGTTAGATCATGTATTTTTATTTTAACAACGCCGTAAATAGAAATCAACAATTAATTATCATCATCATCACTGGCTCGACAACCCTTTTTGGGTCTTGGCCTGTTCAAGGATTCTTCTCCATTCTGACCTGTTTCGTGCTCTTTTTTTCCATTTTTTAATTTTTTATCAGACAACAATTAATTATCAGACGAAATATAAAACTAAACAATAAAATCCGTAATAATAAAAGAGTAAAACAAAGTCAAATATTATAATCATAATGAGAGCTATGCGCCTGTTTCTGTGAAACTTATCTTTCAAATCTAGGCTGTGTATTTGAGACACACACACAATTATATCATTTTCAAGTACGAGACGATTTCAAACTCTTGTTTTAATGGCAGTCATAGACGAGAAACTTAACTCACACAAATATGATGTTACAAATGGAACCAAACATTTTATGGGAAAAAAATTGGAGCTTCAACATTCCATCACTTGATATTTCAATAAGTTTTTATTTCATGTTTATTGGTCTTTCAACATGCTGAAAGGAATCGGCTAAAAACGGATTTAGTATCCATCTGCAACTGTCGTAACTGTTTTGAATTTCTTCGGGGAAATAATCACAGAACTGCTGTTTTAAATTGAGCAAAGTAACATGCATGTCAGCAAAAACTTGTTCAAAATTTGTAGCACTGTAATTGGATACATTTTCCATAATTTCCTGAAGGCACTGGAATGAATCGAGTTGTTTTTTGCCAAGTGGGGTCGACCATAAATCGATTTTTCTTAGAAACGCCTTAATTTTATCTGTGGCTGTAATTATATTAATGTCGCGACCTTGTAAATTACTGTTCAAAATATTTAATTGCTCGAAAATATCAGCAAGGAAACCTAGTTTCAGAAGCCAAATAGGATCGGAAAATTGATTTTCATATGAGGACTTCTCATCTTTCAAATACATTAAAAGCTCTGCTCTTAAGTGAAATACTCTTTTTAAGACGTTGCCCCTTGAAAGCCACCTTACTTCGGTACTTCGGTGTGATAGAGAAGATTTTCAAATAAAGCACCCATGTCTTCGCAAATTTTTCTAAAAATACGGGTCTGCAAAGTTTTTCCTTTAACGGAATTTACAACTTTAATGATGGTTTTCATAACACAGTCCATTTCAGGAGGTAAAGCTTTGGACGCAAGAACTTCTCGATATAAAAAACAATGTCTCCATTTGGCATTAGGCATTATTTCTTGTAATTTGACAAGACCAGATTTATGTCCTGTCATAGCTTTAACGCCATCTGTGCACATAGCAATACATTTACCCCAGTCAATTTACTTGTACGTTTCACAAAATTGTCGAGTTAACATTTTCCAGTGGTATTGGTCTCCAATGGAAAACAAAATAAAATATATTCTTGAATTATTTGTATCATATCTTATAAACGTAATGAATTGGGCACAGTTGGATATATCTGTGGATTCGTCCATTTGAAGAGAGAAGTACGTGCATTTAATAAGATTTTCCACAACTTGCGGTTGAATATCTTCTGCCATATCACTAATTCTTCTTTGGATAGTATTATTTAATAGAGGTATTGTATTTAATTTTGCAACCTCTCTTTCCCCACACATTATATGTACCATTTCAACAGCTGCTGGAAAAATCAGATTTTCAGCAATTGTATGCGGATTACTAGTTTTGGCAACACGATAAGCAACTTTATAACTTGCTAATAATGATTTCTCATTAGTAGTGGTTGCCAAGGGAAAACTGTCTTGCTGTTTGTGAAGGACGTTCAGCTTTCTTTCAAAGAATTCTACGGGCTTGTCTTTTTTATCTGGATGTTTGCTATTTAAATGTCGAAGTAACGTTGATGGCTTCATGCTTTCATTTGACAAGACTTGTCCACAAATAACACATTGTGGTTTATTGGAAATAACGGTAAAACCATATTTAAGATATTCATCAATGTAGAATCTGTTTTTCTTTTTATTGCTGCTACTGCCACTTTCAGACGTAGATGGTTCTGCACTTCTTTTTAAAAACTTATCCATAATTTATAATTTATCGTAGACGTAAATACGTAAACGAGAATACGTAAGTCGTAAAATATTTACTCATTACTCAACACCGCGTTCGCCACCATAGGCTGTTTGGATTCGAACTGAGGTTTCGTTGCGCATCGCCGCTTATATAAAGCCAAAACGAGGCTACGAGAACGTTCCAGAGTGCCATCTAGTAGCGAGCGCTTTCGCGATTATCATGGAAGAGTTTTGCGATGTAGACACAAGCTAATATGTCGCGGTGTACAATGTGCAGTCGACTTCTTATTATTTATTTTTATTGTAAATGCTATTCTGGCAGAAGTACCTACTACTAATTACTAGTGGGACAGATCGCAATCATTAAAATAATTGTATTAAAATAAAATAATTGTTTTTGATTTAAACTTAAACAGTAAAGTAAAATTAAATTTGAGAAACCATCAGATAATTGTAAATTAGGCACGCTATTTCTGTCAAATAATATTGAATAAATGAGTGGGGGAAAATTGGGAGGTCTCGAACAAATTTTTTAGCAAAAAGAAATCGCGGTTTAGATAAGTTTGGGAAACTCTGGTATAGTGGTAACTCATTGTATTACGTGCATTTTTTTTTGAGTTTATATATAATATATTAGTAATATTTTATATAATAGAGCAGATAACACCCTTTAGTTATATTATAGAAAGATATTAAATGTCGATAACCATAGAGTTTTGCGGTCGAATGCGTTAATATAACATTTCTAGATGGCCGGGGCTAATATACGAGATGATAAAGTTTTATAAGGATGGCAAGCCAAACGGTCTGTATATCGATAAATAATATGTAATAACCCTTTAGGCTTTAATTTCCGGCTGTTACAAATATTTAGTATTAATCCTATGGGTACAGTCAATACGGACAAAATTAGAATTATTTCATTTTATTGTTCAGGATATTGGAAAACAACCTTGGGCATATGCGAGTGTTTAATCAAAAATTAATTTCGCCCATAATTAATGTCGTTCTACTTATTTTTTAAATAAAATCTTTCGTTTGAATATGACTAATATTTTAAGTAAGTTCATGGTCGTCATAAAAGTTTGGTATAGTTATTTCTTCATTCTTCTCATTCGCAATTAATCACTCTACTCTGTAGATAAGTTTTACTTTGATCTTACGTTCCTTAAGAAAAAATTAACCGAACAGATCCAGGATTTTTCGTCATAAAACAGGAAAATAATTAAGACGTACATTTTTACATCCCACAAAGCTTGAAAAGGATTAAAAACTTCACTGTTTATATAATAAAGGGCTTTTAGAATTTTTCAGGTTTTCAGCTAAAGATATAGCTTGTTTCTAATGCGGTGACGAGCTGTTTTACGAAATATTTGATCATTTAGATAATAGAAACAACTATGCAGTGGCGTTGCAATATAAAACAATTTAAGAAGAATATTTTATATTTGAAACAGCAAAATATTGTATTACTCACTTATACAATAAATGCACAAACAATAAATGAAATTTATGATTACAAAGATTTCTTTATCTTTAAAACCGTAATTTTATTGGCATTAGGTATATACATGTTTGTTTAATCATCAGGTACAAAATTATATATTTGGGAATTCTGATAACATACCAACTAGATCAAGACATAGAAATAAAGCGCAGAATAGTAATAACTAAAACTAAAACTACTTTTATGAAAATGAAGACATTCCTTTGTAGTAATTATCTCGGTTTAGAACTAAGATAAATAATGGTTAAGTGCTATATTTGGTATGTATGGAGCAGAAGTGGACATCAAGCATGAACATATTTTGAAGCATTGGATATTTGAATTCATAGACGGGTGTTCAAGATACATTCGACAGCAAGGAAAACTAGTGAGGAAGTAACTAAGGAAGGTCAACAAAGATAAAGAATTGCAAATCGATATAGAATACTAAACATGATCCTTAAAGGCAAAATAAAAAGCTTTAGAGGTGTAGGAAGAAAACAGGTTTCTTGTTCTATCATCACCATCATGCAACCTCTTATGTCCACTGCTGAAAATAGGTCTCTCCTATTTTTCGCCACTCTTCACGGTTCTGTGTGGGTAGCGGGGTAGCGGTATAGGAACTCCTTTGGAGTCCCTTGGATTCTATTGGATAGTCCTATCAGGAAAAGTGAATCCATCCCTGGAAAGGGATCTGAACTTCTTGATCTGGTAAGCTAGCACCTGTTAGGGGTCTCTTGTCCAGGACCAAGGATGAAGTCCAGAACGGCATCCAAGGCGTAGAAGAATATTTTTGATACGACGAAGATTTCGGAGTTGGTAACCCCTGATTTTAGGGATTGTATAAGATCATAAACCTAGAAGCGTCTGACCCGGAGCGGGCGGCTTCAAACAGCGTCGGTACTCACAATAAGCGGCTGAATTAAAAACTCACCAACCCGTCTTGCCAGCGTGGTGTTTTAAGGCAAATACCTCCCAACAAAATGTCAATCTTGTGTACACCATGATGTTAATTAGGATTACCATCGAAATCACGTTGAGTTTTGTGCTAAAATTGGGGTAAGTTTCTAATAGTTTAGTGGACTTCAATCGACACAATTTGATTTTTGTTTTTGTAGTTTTACTCTGATGAAGTTCATAAACATAGACTTTTAATAAAAAGGCATTTACTACGAAGCACCCAAGTTTTATTTGCTACCTAACTGAATTAGAGGGTATCTCCCAATGTAATTAATACGATATATATATTATATACGATTATATATATATTATTAATGTATATATAAATATATTCATTAAATCATTTCAAATGTAGATTTTACAAAGGTTTATGAGTGCCATGAACCGAAATGCCAGAATGAGCAATTTTAAAACGTTACATTGAAAACTTGAGCTAAGGTTAGTACAATGAAACCTAGAGCTAAAGAAAATATTTATTACAAAAATTAATCTCAAATATTTATTCAGAAAATTCTAATATCAATCAATCAAATCAGTCTATAACGTTCTACGCCGTCTTCTGATTTCCAGTTCATTATCTCGTCGTTCCAAGTTTTCTTCAACGCTTTCGGCATTCTCTTGATGCCTTCATCAGGGCTTCCGAGGTCTCAGTCTCCCGAGCCCCCAGACACTACTATACTGTTCACTGATGTAGTGGTTAAATTCCTCCAATACACATGTATTCAGTTTTCTTGATATTTACTTCTAGCCCCATAGTTCGTATTCTTCGATAAGTTTACGGATCATATATTTGAGGTCTTGCTCCGAGTAGATCTTAAACAAAGTAGAAGACACGCAGCATCAATGTTTGAGTCCTTTGCTAATAGTGAAACCCTTGGATACCTCCTGACCTTTCTTTATTTTAATTGTGTTGTTCTTGTAGAGGTCTTGAACAGCCTTGATTAAGGTTACACCAATATTTATTTTGCTGGAGAGCTCCCTAGAGTTTTCGTTGTGGCAAACTATCATAAAGCTTTTTTAAGGTTCACGTAGAGGAGATGTTTTGGTTGATTTCGTGCTACTTTCTTTCCATTAGCTGGGTAACAGTAAACACATGGTCAATAGTTGATCTACCTGCTCTAAAGTCGGTCCGTTCTTTCTGCCGGCCTCCATATCAAAGAATTTATCTTCCATTCTCTTTTTGATGAGTTAAGATGAGAGATGGTGCTAAGGACTGCGATTCCTCGATAATTATCACATACATGTTTACTTCACTTCTTATGTATTGTCGTGATAAAGGATGTCCTCTACTCCTCCGATATACTCTCTCCGTTAATACATTTTTGGTAAAGGCTGACTAGGTGCTTATATAATTTGCTTGTACCGTACTTGAGTAGCTCAAATAGGATATTATCACACACCATCATATCTCCCTTGTTGTGAAGAGGGTGCATTACACCTAATTTCCGTCTGCGGGAGTTTCCTTCCGTTGCCAGATTTCTGTTACTAATGTATGCATATGTTTAAAAAGGGTGTCACCATCATTTTTAAAGAGTTCGACAGGAAGATTATCTAAACCAGGGGCTTTGTTATTTTTCAGTTTTGAAATGGCTTCTCTAATTTGTTCTTCGGTGGGGGGCGACTCTTGAGCATTTTTATCCATTTCAGGCAAAGTAATTTCTATTTGGTCTTCTTCACGACTGTCGCTAAGCAGTTCTTCAAAATGATTCGCCCATCTGTTTAATATCTGTTCTTTGTCAATAATTATGGAACCATCTCTGTCTTTACATGTTATTCTGGGTTTTAATTCCTTTCTGTAGCTGTTTATCTTCTGGTAGAATTTTCGCGAGTTTTTTCTATTGTGGTGGATAACAATCTCGATTAGAGTATTTTCGTACGGCTCTTTCTTTTTCCTTCTAAACGTCCTTTTTTCTTCTCAACTAAGATTTTCATAGTCTTCCAGGTTTAATCTCGTTCTGCGTTGCTAAAGTCTCTTATATGCTTCATTTTTCTGTTGGTTAATGGATCTACATTCTTCGTCAAACCAATCTTCGTTTATTTTAGCCTGGTTAGGTTTTAAAAAGCCTTTAGCCGCTGTATGGATAGCTTCCTTGCATTTGGTCCAGTGTTTTTCTATACTTAAATTTTCGTCGGTTCTTGTCAGCTCTTCATTTAAAATTTTCCTGTAGTTATCCATAGCGTCTTCAGATTTTAGCACATCAATATTATATTTTGTAGATTTTGTGCTCTGACCCTCTTAGCGTTTGATATACGAGCCCTGAGTTTTGTTCTTACAAGGTCAAAGTCTATAATAGCACCTCTATATGTTCTTACATCTAGTACGTCCGAGAAATGTCGACTACCAATTATTACATGGTCAATTTGGTTTTTTGTTTGACTATCTGGTGATTGCCATGTGGCTTTGTGGATATTTTTGTGAGGTTTGTAGACTTTCTATTATAATTACAGTTTATTCTCAATTGATACCTATTTAATAAAATGATGTTTTTATTGATATTTCATTCAAATTAAAAACCATTACCAATAGTATCTAATTTACTGGATGTTTTCCTTTTTTCATCGAAACAAAGCAAAAAGGAATAGATAATTTTCAACAAACCGCAAAAATTAATTTTTGATTCGTTCATACATTTTAAATGTGCTAGTACATAAAAACATCAAAAACGTTTATAAATTCAAATTGAAATCTGGACAATTTTCCACTATATTATTTGTGGGTGTTTTAAATAATTGGAAAACAAAAAAATATTTTACATATCGGTTCAGTAAATCCATCTATAGATATATCATGTTTATATGGAAACGATTTTAACAATAAGTTAGATTCTTTGTTATGCGGACCGATTTTTAAACGGTAGAATTATTATCGAATTCACACGGATACACCATTTGATAATTTTATTTTATATCTGCATGGATTTACAATCAAATAACTAACAAGGTGGAATCAAATAACAAACAAATGTGCAAGTACGATGTATTAAATTACGATTGACGACAAAGAAGTAGCACGAGTATGCCAAGTATTAAAGAATAGAAAATTACCAGACCCTGGCATCACCCTACTTAACGTGGCATATAAAGTATTGTCCAACATATTGTACAGAATATTGATCCCCTATGCTGAACAAATAATTGAAAACTACCAGTGCGATTTCCGATCCAATAAATTAACAACCGATCAAATCTTCACAGTCAGGCAGATTCTTGAGCAAAGGCTTCAGTTCGGAGTCGACACCCACCACATATTTGTGGATTTAAAAGCCGCATACGACTCAGTCAACAGACAAAAACTTCTACAGGCTATGGTGGAATTTCAAATGCCGCTTCATTTTGTTTAACTAACTGAACTTACGCTCACAGGCGTAGAGAGCGTAGTCAGAATCCAAAACGACTTTTCAATACCTTTCCATTGTAAAAATGGACTGAGACAGGGAGATGGACTGTCGTATCTCTTATTTAACCTTGCACTAGAAAGAGTAATTCGAGTGAGAGTGCCATATTAATACGAATGACACCATCTTTAATAAATCTGTACAAGTGGTGGGATATGCAGATGACATAGACATTATTGCTAGGTTCACAGAATCTCTGATCGAAGCATTTCGATCATTAAGGCGTCTGCACTAAGAATGGGATTAAAAATAAACGCACAGAAAACCAAGTATATGTATTGTACTAGATCAGGTAGCAAGATACCTAGACTATTAATTGATGATCTGGAACTGGAAGGTGTGAACACCTTCTCCTACCTGGGCTCGATGCTGACCAAAAACAACAATGTCAGCGAAGAAATTAAAAGAAGAATAGTGCTTGCCAATAAGTTTTCTTTGGTATAGCAATAAACGTTGACTTCAGCCAAGATCTTGGTATTACTCCATTTAAAATATATGTCATTGAATATTTTTGTTAGTCGTTGATTACCGTCGGTGTTAAATAGCTTTATGAGTTCAGTATATGCATTGTCAGGTTCAAGATCTTTGCCATCTTTTGCTTTTTTCTTCTTCATCTGATGTGATTGATAAGTGGTCATTACATATGTAGGACGGAGGTTGTTCGGACCTATTATGATCTAGATTGTGATTAATGTTAATTTTGCATAAATAATTTCCACACGGTGTGCAGTTCCACACCTTATTTTATGATTTTCTGCAGTTTGTAAGACTTCCCACTCTTGTCAGAGTGACGAATAAATTTTGGGCCCCACGTTGGGCGCCGATTTTTAACGCGATGATTGTAATTTTTTGTGAAGTGACAAAAATAAGATGATTTATTTGATTCATTTTAATAAACGTTTATTCCTCCTGATCAACGTGATCCACGTGAGTTTCCTGACTTTTCTGACTGGAAACCAGAAAGTTTAGAATTTTGCATTTGAGTGGGCTAACAGACACCGTCAAGTGGGGGAGATAAAATGATATAAAGAGCGTCCATGTGCATATTTTAAGGAATTAAAATAGGGTTTCAAAGAAAATAATTCAACAATTTAGTTATAGTTATTTTGTATTTTTTTATATTAATTCATAACATATTATTACATAAAATATCTGACATTTTTATATATTTAACAAATTTTTGTTTTTTTTTTATGGAAGAATAGTGGTATTGATAAAAATTGGTTTAAAGTTTTCATAGATCAATTAATATTTCTATTTACTAACAAACTGATATTTACTGTGTAAGGTAGATACAGATTTTTATTACAAAATGTCGTAGTATAATTTAGGTATATAAAATTGAAAAAGGAGATTTACTAATTGACGAAACATTTAAAATTCTTAACAGATTTACCTTTCTTTAACGACGCAGAGCTAAGGAAAGTACGAAGTTTAGCGGCAAAAATAGTGAGGTTAAGGAGTTCTGGCGAACGCCATAACAAAAAGTCGTTTCGTTATATAGCCCCATGTAAGCGATGTTTTTCAAAAGAAATGGAATGTTTTTTCACTGTTTGCACCCAGTAGTATGACTATTATTATGTTTTTTTCTTGTTATTAAGTACTTAGATGCACTGGTTTTATTAGTTTTGTATTATGGAATGGTTTTTTTTTTGTGTGGATTTTTTTTATTTTGATACAATGTAATAATACCTGGAAAGCAGGTGCATCATGAAATGTCGGCTTTTTGGCGATATTTAAGATATTTTATCTGCTCTAGTATCATGCAACAAACGACCAATTATCTCGTAAATTGCTAGTCATAATTTTACAAAATTTGAAGTACACCTATTCTGGGATACGGAGATTCCATATTTGATATTTGCAATGTTGCCAGATTTTCCGTTTCTCTCTTATACTATTAGTAATTTTGATTTTTCAAATTGATCACCCTGTATACTCAGTCATTATTGGAATCCCCTATTCAATACGAGTTCAACTACATGTAACACGTATGATTTTATGTAGTCTGGAAGAACTTAATAAATTTAAATATTGAAATGTAAAATGCTGTAATTTTGACATTTGTGCCCATTTACATTATTAACTAAAACTGACAATAGTTGTGTTTGGAAAAGTTTTGCAATATAAATTGTTTCTCTAAAATGACTCTTAACGAAAAAGAACGAATTGCTATTCTAATGATAAGAGGGTATGGTGACAGAAAAAGATCTTATTGTGAAGTAACCAACTTGTTCAATGATACTTTCCCAAACCGTTCTCCTATTCATAAGGCGACGGTAGAAAAAACTGGAAAGCGATTTGAGGAATCTGGAAAAGTAAAAGATAGATACCGATCAGGTAGAAAAGAAAAGAGTTATAAATGACAACAAAACTTTAGATATAATGCAAAGTTTTGTTGAAGATCCACATATATCTTCACGCAGGGTTGCACAAGTACATGATGTAGGTCGTTCTTCAGTCTTACGTGTATTACGTAAGAATAAATTTAAAACCATACAAAATTAAATCCTTGCAAGAATTAAGTGAAGATGACTTCCATCGTAGATTAGAGTTTACTGAGGTAATGATGGATAAAATTGAAAATGATGAAAATTTCGTTAACAGAATATGTTTTTCGATGAAGCAACCTTTACACTGTGTGGAAGTGTAAATCGACACCATGTAAGGTAGTGGAATGACGTAAATCCACAGTAGATGCGTGAAAATCATACTTAAAGACCACAAAAATTTAATGTATGGCCAGGTATAAGTAGATACTCAGAAACTGGGCCATTTTTTATCGAAGGAAATTTTACGTCAAATAGTTTACGAAAATGTTACCTTAGAAATGAAATTGTACCTACACTGAGAACCTTGTTTGGTAGACGAGGGTAGAATTGGATGGCCTCCACGTTCACCTGATCTAAAGATTATTTTTATTGGGTATACTTGAAAAATTCAGTTCACAAAACTAAAGCAGCAAGTCTTGCAGAGCTAAGGCAACGAACTATCGATGAATCTCGAATATTTCTAGAAAATCATAGAGAAATGTGGTAGACGCATTACCATCGATAAGGGTACTGTCAACTCTCAAATGGAGCACATTTTGAATACTTGATAAAGTAACCATTATGTTAAAAATGTTGTAATCTATCAATTGCTACGTTTTAATGTAGTTGAAAATAGTTAGTATTAAAAGATTTATTGAGACAATTGGGGGATAGCATTTTGAGGCAATAATGTTAGAAGATTTTTTTCAGAGCTACAACTAACATATCCATGGAGGCCTACAGCTTCCTAAGAAAAGCAACGCGGAAAATGTTTTATATTAAAAAAACTCTGATGAAAAAAATGAAAAAATAAAAAAATTTTTCATACAATCTGCAATATCCCTAAATCGATCAGTTATTAATGGGCTATTGCCTTTTTAACTAAATCCTAACCTAATTTATGTAAAATTCTTCTCGTAGACCATGACATCTAAACATATATTTCTCTTCCATAAAGCTCATATGGCTCATATGCTTATTGAACTTATAGTGTCAAGTCAGCGTCGCACTTTCACCCTTCAATTGTGGGTTAGTAAGTTTTTTTAATGTTTCTTAAAGCCTCTTTAGCCCGTCTTTCGTCCTAGTCCAGTTCTACAACATTCTAGAGATTTATTTTCTTCCTATTAACAATGGCTGATATTTTGCTGTATTCGCAACTCCAAAGCAAGGCTCCTGACCTTTTAGCGGCATACTAGTGCCTTCTCGGGCCATTTTTTCCGCCCTTCTCGGTCCCCGGTAACCTTTATGCTCTTTAACCCATGCTAATGTCTAGAACTGAAGGCCTTTAGAGTGCTTGACTATCGGTTAAGGACCACTATTGAGCCATTATCTACTTAAGTTATCCTCTCTAATCTTACATCTCTCTCTTTAATTCTGACCCCCCGGAGGTGTGTAGGCGACATCTCTGTCTCTGGTCATTTCTTTTAACTTATGTATAGGTCTTTTACATATGCTTGTAATTTGATCGATCCATCTTTGTTGGCGATCTTCCTCTAATATACATATTTTATTGTAATTTAAGTGTCTTTCTAAAAACTGTATATTTTCTAAATCAAACAATGTTATTTTCCAAACAATTGTTTAGATCAGTGTTTGATTTATTGTTTTGTGTTCAAACATTTGTCCATATAAATACTGACGCGTTTGTCCAATGTATGTTTAAGTTACAGTATGTAACTTTACTGAAAATTAAATAAAATGGTTATTGATCACTGTGATGGAATTTTATATTAATTCAGCGATACCAACGTTTCTTTAAGAGCGTAGGCGCAAAATTTCGGGCCAATGCTTTTTAAATGCATTAATTTTTTTTTCGAATCCTGAGAAAACTAACAGATATTTTTGAAAAATTTAAACGCAGAATGAAAGATTACATTGTTACCGAGGGCTGAAAGTTCCTTAGAATATAAACTAAAAGTTTTTTGAATGAGATATTTGAAATTAAAAAATCACACTAAATTTTCTCTTTTTTTTTCACACCCCTGTAACTTATTAAAATAAACATTATAGAAGTTTTCATACCTCGGTAATAATGTATTCTTTTATTCTGCGTTTTAAATTTTTCAAAAATATTTATTAGTTTTCTTAGGATTCGAAAAAAATGAATGCATTTAAAAAGCATTGGCCCGAAATTTTCCGCCTGCACTCTTAATGTTTGAAATATTTATCTATATAATCGTGTTTTATGTCTACTACCTATTTAATAAAGAACTGAAACGAGTTCATTCTAGGCCATAGTCATTTTGCGATTGTTTTTCTTCTGAATTTTTCGTTACTCAGAACAATCACAATAGTGAAGTTGCGAATTGCTTTTTGTATGCATTTTACATACCTAAAACTTAACCATGAAATATAATGTGACATTCTACTATATAATTTAGTATTTTTGCCACGTCTAACTACAACTTTTAATACCGTGTAGTTAATTACGATTATAATTGGTTTGTGGGAATATTATTGCGAGTAATATAAATAAGCACGTCATATTAACAAGTACTTTTCATATTAGCAGTTAATAAAGGGATGCTAAAACACTAAGGATATTTCATTGTAAAAATTTGTGAAAGGCAAGTAGTTGTCCAGGAATATTATAGTACAAGATCATAGTTGTCCAGGATTGCTAACATTCATAACGTAGTGCATCAAACTCACATTTTTACATACATTTCAAATTTGGAGAATATATTGATCATAGGTTTCCAAATTGGAAATATGTTGCTCCAGGATAGAGACTGATTGAAATGAGTTGGGAGAGGCCTATGTCCAAACATGGACGACAGAAGGCTAAGAAGAAGAAGAAGAAGAGGTTTCCAGTCAAAAAGTGGTCGCAAATATTTTTAATTGCAATTCATCACCTAGTCCTTTGCGTTCACTGCTGGAAATATGCCTCCCTCATTGTTATCCATTGTGCTCTCTCTATCTTTTCCTGTCTATCTGTTATCCTTTGTGCACTTTTCATCCAATTTCTGGACATTTTCTTAAGATCTTAAGTCTAACGAGTAAGGGGTCTTCCTCTACTTCTCTTTTATCTAACCTCGGTCTCCATTCAAGAAATCTCTTCGTCCACCTCTTTCATCAGTGATTCGGGCGACGTGTCCGGCCCAGTTCATTTTCCATGTGGCAATTCGGCAAATTACATCAGGTGTTCTCACTCGTGTTCTTCGTCTTTAGTCTTAATTTATAACTCGATCACGAATCGATATTACTCAGCATTGACCTTTCCATTTTCCTCTGAGCTATTTGTAGCAATTCATAAGTTGTTGTAGCTGTTGTCAAAGTTTCGGCATCCTAGGTTATCACAGGCAACACACATTGGTCAAATATTTTACGTTTTTAAAGATTTTGGTATATCGCTTTTAAAGATATCTTAGAGTTTTCCATAGGCTATATACCCATGCTAGATTTATTCTTCGTCGTAGGTCGCATGTTTGCTTGTCTCTTGTGATCTTTATTTCGTGTCCAAGGTATATGTATTTTTCCACCAGTTCCATTTCGTTGCCTCCGATATTGATATTTCCGCTACATATACCAGGTTTATCATGAATTTTTTTTTGGAGATGTTTATTTAAAAACCGGAGTCAGACCATGGAGCTGGAGTAAGGACATTGTAAAAATGGCGTGTGCCCCATCTTCCATGCTATGGCATACTGGACGAGCCATACAGTATGTAGTCAACACCCCGAGGTAGGAGCGGGAACACAAAGTGTATCAATACTCTTACGCTTATGAATACTTCACATTTTACTCTTTTTCAACTTGTCTTTATTCTTTCCTATCAGCCTCTCTTGGCCAACTCTTGTTTCTTCTGACCCTGAATGGCGATTAGGTTTCCGAAAGCAGACGGGTCACTATATTTCCTTCTACTACACCCTCTAGTAACCGAGCGATTACCGGTATAAGTAATCCCCCATCTACCGGCCAACGGCTTCGGGCGGATGAGCTGGTAAATGGCGGGGCACTCTGTTGTCCTGAGACTGAGAAATCGGTCTCGAAGGCGGAGGAACCAAGACAGTGGTCAACGGCATCAGGATGCAGAAGGCAACGGGAAACCACTGCATTAAATATCCAAATGGATTCCCTTGTAAAAAACCATCAATGGCAATGTTCAAAACGAAATATTCCGGAGTAAAAAGTTCCCCAATCGGTTCTCTGGAGGGGACAGTGGCGAACGAAGTCGTGAAACTTAAAAATAAAGTTATGAGAATAGCTACTTGGAATGCAAGAAGCTTGTATGCAGCCGGGAAATTAATCAACGTAACAACAGAAATGGAAAGACTACGTGTGAAAATACTTGGTATCAGCGACGTACAGTGAAAGGTTCCGGCAAATGTCCAACTAGAAACGGCACGTTCTACTATTCGGGAACTGATGATACAAAACACCGTTATGGCGTCGGAATAATAGTAGAAAGGAAAGTCAACAAATCGGTACTAAGTTTTACCCCATATTCAGAACGAATCATAGCAATCCAACTAAAGTCGAACAAAGGAAAAATTAACATTATTCAAGTCTATGCACCGACAGCAGAGAAAGAGGATGAGGAAATAGAAGAATTCTACAAACAACTTGAATACATTCTGGAATCGACCAAAAAAGAAGAGGTCACCGTAATCATGGGCGACTTCAACGCTAAATTGTAAGGTGAAATGGATGCACTGGTGAATTTGGACTTGGACAACGAAATGACCGAGGTGAACGTCTCGTACAATTTTGCCAAGAAAAAGAATTTGTAGTAATGAACACAATGTTCAGATTACCAAACCGTAGATTGTACACGTGGACATCACCAAGGGATAATGCAGACAACATCGTCAGGAATCAAATCGATTATATACTAATCAGAAGCCGTTTAAAAACTTCATCACGTCTACAAAAACCTATCCAGGCACTGATATAGAATCGGATCACAATCCGGTGGTGGCTGTAGTAAATATAAGACTCAAGAAACTACAGAAAAGTGCAGTTAAACAAAAGATAGAACGTTAAGCAACTGAAAAACGCAACTATACTGGAAAGGACAAGACAACAGGTAAACAACAATCTTAGAAACATCGCTGCAAAAAATAGGAAACACATGCAATGTAGAGAATAATTGGATGGAGATAGAAAAGGCCCTTATGACAGCTGGTGAAGGCTCCTTAGCTCCAAGCAAAATTAAGAAAAAGAATGGATGACTAACGAAATTTTCATCTCATGGAGGAAAGGCGAAGAAATAAAACCAACAAGACAAAATACTAAATCCATTATTGTAACAAAGAAGCTATACACATACACCAATGTGGAATTTAACCATAAATAATCAGCCAGTTGAAAGAGTTACGTCCTACAAATATTTAGGGGTTTGCTTCACTGATACTAATGACCAGACAAGAGAAGTCAAGGGGCGAATAGAGATAGCGAGATAATCGTTTGTCAAAATGAAAAAGTTCCTATGCAGCCGGGACATAAATATAAGCTTAAGAACGAGAATGTTAAGGTGCTATGTTTTCTCCGTTCTGCTGTACGGCATGGAAGCCTGGACACTGAAAAAGATAAACATCAAAAACATTGAGGCGTTCGAGATGTGGTGTTACAGGAGAATGTGGAAAAATACCATGGACAGAAAGAGTAACAGATCAATATGTTCTGCTGAAGATGGGGAAGGAATGCGAAGTCATAAAAACCATACAAACGAAAAAACTGGAATATCTGGCCACATAATGAGAGGAGAAAAGTACTCTCTGCTTAGACTCATATCCAAGGAAAAATCTTGGGAAAGAGAAATGTGGGACGTAGGAGGATTTCCTGGTTGCGAAATTTAAGGGAGTGGTATGGGTGCAGATCAGTACAGTTGTTCAGAGCTGCAGCCAACAAAGTAAAGATTGCTGTGATGGTAGCTAACCTCCGATAGGAGACGGTACTGCAAGAAGAATTTAAAAACCCACAAGGAATCTACGTTCCTGTAGTTGGCTGTATACCATGTATTAAAAAATTTTATTAAAAATCCTTTGTAAAAGGTATATTTTAATATACCTTTTTCAAAGGATTTTTAATTAAATTTAAAAACCCAACATTGGCACCACACTAACCAAAGTTTATGTAGCATTGTTGATATCTCCTTGAGGTTGTCCGATGAATAAAACTTATGTCGTCTGCGAATTTCAAATTTGTTAATCTTCTACCGTCAATGTTCAGATCTTTCTCTTCCCAGTTAAGTTTTTTACAAGCATAATTTTAGTACTTCGGTTAACAGTTTTAGGTGATAAGGTATCACCCTGTCGGACTCATCCTGCCGATTGGGATATGATCCGTGTTTTTATGTAGTTTCATCCGATATAGTTCTTGTAGGTATTGTAAAGTTCCATTTGTCGGGTATATTACTGAATAAAAAAGAACATGTTTAAAAGGTTTTTTATTTTCGTAAGTAAGCAAGTGCCTCCGTTTTTGATTGCATCAGTAACTATACAATCTTTGTCTGGAGATTTTTGTTATTCTTAGCTTTTCTTAGGCTAGTTTTATTTCGTTTATTGTGATTTTCCGGGAGTAGTTCTGATCCTTGGTTGACAATGCCACTTTTCCTTGTTAACATTTCTGGTACTTGATCTTCTCTGCTATTTGCTTTGTGTTGACTTGTGTACAGCAATTTGTAGTCTTCAACTATTTTAAGGGTTTCCTCTCTGTTGGTTTTAATATATCCATTTCTATCTTTAATCTTTATTGTCCTTGTTATTGACATTGTTCCCGTTCTTAGCCTTTTTCTCAATACTTTCATACTTCTATTGCTCTCAATGGTATGTTCGATTTGTTCTTGGTTGTATTTTCAAGTGTCTTGTTAAACAGCTTTGGATATTTCTTTATTTAATTTTTGTAGTTCGTCGACTTTAGTTTCCACCTCGCTTCTCATTTCTCTTCTTTTCTGCCTTAGTTGCGTGGTATTTTGGCTAATATTCTCTTCTTTTTGAGTTTTAAGATCAATATAACTTACATATACAATATTCAAATTAATTAATAAATTTGCATTTAACTTGTATCGTCAAAAAAGCAACATTAAAAATAAACATTTGATAGATGTAAACTCTCATAGTTAATTAATACATATGACAGCTTAGGACCTTCATATTTTTTTGATAATTTCTTACGACATGAAGTCGATCAAAAAATTATTCAACTTCCGAGCCTGCATATTGTTATTATGTGTTACATTTTCTATCTGAAACATTCTTCCATTTAACCATTGCAATATATTCCATTAAATTTAAAAACTAAAGTAATTTTCAGTGTTTTTCCTCTATATACATGAAGGACTCTATTCTAATTTTCCCACTGAACACAATTAACGTCATAATTACACTTTAATTACACATTTTTATTAAAAAATCATACTATGTGTGTATTTGAGATAAATTATTTTTCTCTGTTAGTTGGTCAAACACAAATATTACAATTAAATTTTATTTAATAGAAATTTATAAACGCAAACGAGCAACGACAAATTAACAAGCATAATTTCTATTCGACGACACATACACACAAATGTATGTATGAAAAAAATTAAAAGCAACTTGTTTAATAAAATCATTTTTTTTATCTAAAATCAATAACTGTACATTTTACAAGCTATAAAAATAAAAATTATACTACATCAAATAAAATAAAAGCAAAATAATATAAAATATATTTATGTAGAAGATATATTAAGCATGTAACACTCCGAACTGGGGCAAAGGAGGTGTTACATCGACAACCAACTTGTCTGACTTGTCTTAGACTCTGGCAATTTTTAAACAATAACAGTGAAGATGGGTCGTGGTTCTCAAAAGTAAAATGTGTTAAAATCAATCTTCTTCTTATGGTGCCCTTATGGAAAGGAATTAATAAAGGAAAAAGTTAGTTTAAATTAGTTTTAAAGAAGAATTAATAAGGAAGAAATTAATAAAGAATAAAGAAATAATAGGAAAATATAAATAATTAGGTCATGAAATCCAAATTTCCAAACACAACCAAACTAAAAGAATCACTTTAGCATGGGCCGTATATGGAGCTCTATCAGATAAATTCAATAGCAATATGCAAAATTGTTAAAATTACAGGCACTGGTGACTGACTACAAAACTTCAGCGAAAACCAATCAAATTTTGCGACAGTTATAGCTTCGAGCTGGTTTCAGATATCATTGATAATGCTCTGGGTATAGTAGAGGACAAAGATCATCAAAAGATGAACACAGCTGGTGACATATTTGAAAATTTATCTAACAAATTTCAAGGACTAGTCATAACAGAAGAACAAAAATACACGGAAGGGGTTCCCGCTGCATCATTTAAAATACTGTATGAAGGAATTGTAGATCAGTTGCAACATGAGCAAGAATACGGGCGCCCTTTATTTTTGTTTTCTTATATGGTGCTAATATCTTTTAATAGAGTGCTTTTGTTGAATTTATTTAAAAGTGATATCCAACTTTACTTTTGATTTTGTCTAAAAAAGCGTTATTTTTATAATTTAGAAAATGATGATAAGTTGCATGGCCTTTTGATAACTTGCGGATAAAAGTTGGCGATACGTTAAATCGAATAGATCGCCACAAAATGAATCATCAACACAATAGTAAAATACAACTGAGAAACTTCGTTTTCAAACTTCCACAAAATTTCTTTTAGATTTATTATACAGCTGTTTCGGCCTGATTGCGTCTATTGTGAAGCTCATTTATTGGTTACTCTATTCTTTATGACGTAAAAAGGTTGAGGCGAGAACTGTTTGTCTCTGGTTAGAGCTTCTGTACATGTCGTCTCTTAAGTTGATTTCCATTAGATTAAGCAAGATAGCTTAAGGCCTTTATTTTGAAATGTAATCGTAACTGTCTTTTATTTGTCATTTACGGTAACTGCTTTATGAATACTAGAAGGCCAAGTCGCCATATGCTTGATGTTTTGCTATCGTTCTTCAATGTCTTCTACAGTCTGACCGATGTCAGTTTTGGGCAGTCGCCACAATCTGAAGTTTGTACATACAGCCATCTTCAAGTCTTTTTTCCATTTTGGCTCTTTTTATTTTTACTATACTTTGCCAGGTTGATATTTGTTCGGCCGCTGGTGTTTTTCTTTTTTTTTTATGTGTTTGGCAATTTTCTGTTCCTATCTGTCATGAGGAGGGTACTAGCTTCTTGTCTTCTGGTGGTTGGAATACTAATTTCAGGCTTCTCTTGTGTAGTTTTGATCTTAACCATTTTATTGAAATTTTATATGACGGAGCTGTATTAAAGAACTACAGGTCTTTATTTTGGATTTTTCTAACGCTAGCTTAATTTATGTTTTTTGATATTTTTCTGTCGGATCTTTGTGTAAGTTTCAATATTTGATTATTTAAGGAATTCTTTGTTCTTGTTATTATATTCTATTTTATCCTATGAGCAATAGTAGTGTTACCTTTGTCTGCTTTTGAACAACACAATGTTGTTGGTATTGATTTATTTTTATTGAAATTGCTGTTTTTATTCTCTGTGTAACAGGGGAATTCTTAGTTTCACTTACACACATCTGTAATAGGATATGGAATTCTACTTTTTCGATATTGTTAGCAGTTTTGTTTAACGCTTACTTCACATTCTACACCATAAATATTCTAAGTTCTCTCATTATTATGTTGGGGCAAGTTGTTGTTATAATCTTTCTTAAATTGAATCTCGCTGTTACTAAATGAATAAAACAAAATGAATCAAACCAAAGAGGAAAAGACAATAAAATCTTCGCATTTCTACTTTCTTGATTTATTATCAGCATTATGTCACTATAGCGTGTATATTAAAGCCATTTTATTGTAGCTTCTTTTGATGGAAAGAGATTTGTTTTCATGGTTAGAGCGTCTGTACAAGTCGCTCTGATGATCCCTTTTAGATAAGCGAATATGCAGAGGCATATTGTGAAATGGAATCGTAACTGTCTTTTCTTTTATTTCGGTATCTCTTTCTGAGTACTGGAAACCAATTCGCAAGGATTTTTGCTTAGATGAGGAGATATGTTGTGAAATACAACTTTTAGATCCTCCATATCTCTCTTACATCTTTAGCATCGTCTGTGTTGCCTTGCAATTTATAGAAGGCACAGATTAAATAAAAAATCTGAGTTTTGGTTACGTCAATAGAAATCATTGCATTACTACCTGACTTAATTTGAATCAAACCAAACTGATCAAAAAACGTTTCTACTGTATGGTAAGTAGTTGGGCACATTTGCCATTTGAATTGTTGACGTTATCAACAGATCTTGCATGTAAGTGTTTGTTGTAGTTAGTTATAGGTTTTTGGTGATAACAAGAATAATTTTACACCTATTTATGTATTGCTATATAGTTTTATTCGAGTCCAGAATTTGTCAGGCCGGTTCCACAAAAAAGATTAAAATTACGCAAACAGTAAATAATGAAAAATAACATTTGTGGTAGGTACGAGTACGATTTGATCACAATAATTGTAACAGCGATATTGATATTGATATATTTTTTTAACGTTTTTGGCATCTTTTATGTTGTAAAAAACTAAGTTTCTGATTACTTGAATTGGAGGCGTTTTTATTGTTGTTATCTCTTTTTCTTTTTGTATTCTTAATAAAACGTCCTGATCAGTAACGTGGTCGGTATAAGATATCTTCAGGATTCGACGATAAAGCCACATTTCGGAAGCCTCAACTTCCTTGCAGGTAGCGTCTGTAAGAGTCCACGATTTAACTTTGTACAACAGAATAGGAAAGATATAACATCCTAGTAACCCGATTTTTATGTGTATTGATAAATCATGACATTTGAATAACTTAGCCATTTTTTTAAGTGTATATCTTGCTTTCTCTATCCTACACTTCTTTTCTAGCGAATAGTCTCAATTTTTATTGACGTTCGTACCAAAGTAGGTGTATGTTTTTATTCTTTCTATTGGTTGACCATTCACACTAATTCTTCCAATTTGCTACTCCTTCTTAGAGATCATCATACATTTTGTTTTCTTAATGTTCAGTTATTTATTTAGCGTATGTATAATTGCAATACGATAAAAGTAGTATTTAGATAATAATTATGTTCAAATTGGAATTGTAACCTAAGTTAAATATTAAATATTAATGTCCAAATTGCACAGCCATTCAATTGCACCAGGAGAACACTCTGCAAAATCTTGAAGGTCTCCGCTGTATCTGCGGATTGGGCAATCCGCCATGATGTGTTGGATGGTCTGTCTCGGGGATCCACAATCACATTGTGGGCTTTCTGCATGACCCCATCGGTATAGAGAATCGGCACATTTGCCATGACCCGTGCGTATGCGATTTAATTTTGTCCATATAGGGCGTGGCAGGTTTGATCCAGTGAAGCCGATCGACGTACTTGTTATTTTGATGACGTCTGGCTCTGTTGTTGGTATCTTTTCGTCCACTGCTCTTGCTTATTGTAGCTATCACCCATTCCCTGAACGGATTGGACAGGGGGTCGTCTGGACTTCAGTCTTTGTTGGTCTCGTGCGGCGTGCGGAATATACTGGTGAATTGGCAGACGATTATTTGCCATGATTTTCTGATATTCTCTGACAAGTGCTGCCGTTCGTCGAATATCTGGAGGTGCTATATTGCTCAGAATTGGAAGCCATCTTAGTGGAGTTGATTTAATAGTACCAGAAATTACTCTCATAGTGTAATTTAGTTGAACATCAATCTTGTTGACATGAGCGCTATTTAGCCATACCGGTGCGCAGTATTCAGCGACAGAATACACCAGGGCCAGTGAGGAGGTTCGAAGTGTATCCGCAGTGGCACCCCATGTCGTTCCAGCAAGCTTTGTTATTATGTTGTTACGGGTTCTCACTTTGGCAGCTACATTCGTAAGATGGGTTTTGAACGTCAGTGATCTGTCGAGCGTTACACCCAGGTATTTAGGGTTGTTATTATGTTTCAAAGTCTCGCCATTGAAGGTGATGCTAAGGGTGTCATCCGAAAGCTGATTTGTGAGATGGAAGAGGCTTGTCTCAGTTTTGTTTGTATTAGGGCGAAGTCGCCATTGTTTAAAGTAGTCGCAGAGAACCCTTAAGTCTTCGGTAAGCGCCCTTTCTCCAACATCTTTGGCTTGGTTTTGAAATGCGATAGCTAGGTCATCTGCGTAAGCAAATTTTTTTGATTTTGTCTCTGGAAGATCGGCTGTGTAAATGTTACATAATAGTGGAGCAAGCACTGAACCCTGTGAGAGGCCATTATTTAGCTTTCTGACATTGCTCTTTGTATCGTTTATATATACTTGAAACAGTCTGTTGGTTAGGAGGTTATTGATTAGTTGGCAGGTTTTCAGGCATGGTATCACCTTCATTAGCTTGTAGATTAGGCCTTCTCTCCACACAGTGTCATATGCAGCCGTCAGATCTATAAACGTTACGGCTGTTTTTTTCCCGTTTTTCGAAACCGGCTTCAATAAATGTCGTTAAGGACAGTACTTGATCACTACAGCTACGCCCGCTTCTAAATCCGGCCTGTTCGACTGGTATCACAGTGTCGGTGATGGGGTATATCCTGTTATATATAAGTCGCTCTAGTAGTTTGTAGCAGCAACTGAGAAGGGCAATGGGTCGATAGTTTTCGGGTAGTTCACCGTCCTTTCCAGGTTTTAAAATTGCAATAACTTTGGTTCTTTTGAACTCTGGAGGTAGTACAGATGTCACTAAAAAAGTCTTTGAGCCAGTGTCGCGTTTTTGGACCACAGTGAATTAGGAACTCAGGATACATTCCATCGAAACCTGCCGCTTTGCCTTTTTTAATTTGACTGAGGCCATCGTTTATTTCGTTCAGAGAGAAGCATCTTGAAAACTCTGAAGTAGGAGGAGTGTTTGTCTTAAGTTCTTTTAGAGCTTTTTTTGTAGACGTCGTATGGATTTTGTCAGAGGGGGCACGCGATACTTCAACTATTCTGTTAGCTATCCTTTTCGGATCGATACTGTTCTTGTTCAAGCGTTTCAAATGTTCAGTGAAAATCTATATCTTTGACTCACTTCTGTGATTCTATTCATTAACTCCTGGAGGATTTCATAGCTGTCAGCGAATATCACCATGTCATTCGCGTGTCTGATGTTATTGATACATTATGTTAGTTCGAATTCCAGCTTCAACATCTTCTACTGCTTCTTGAAAGATGTCCTTAGAGTATATGTTAAACAGCAAGGGTGGTAGTATACATCCCTGTCGTACCCCGTGTTTGATTTTGATATCATCTGATTCTCCTGCCTCTGTACGGAGAGACGATGTTTGATTCCAGTAAAGATTGCTAATAATTCTCAGATCACAGGTGTTTGTTCCAATATTTGTTAATATCTCCATCAGCTAATCGTGAGCATCGAACCCTTTATGGCTCAATGAAGCATGTATAAAAATCGCAATTCACGTCTCTACATTGTTGAAATAGCACTTGTATGTTACAGAGAGCATCTCTCGTACCCACTACATTCCGAAAATCAAACTGTGTACGGCTGATTGTTCTGAAGAAGCCTTTGGCTCATAATGAGCTGTAATGCCACTGATGATGATGATAATAGAAAGTCTCTTTAGAAATAACTTTTAAATATGTCGCATTAAGCTGATGGTCCGGAAATCATTGCAGAATACGGATTTTGTTTTCTTTCGTAGAGCAATAAACGTTGACTTCAGCCATGATCTTGGTATTACTCCTCTTAAATATAATGTCAATAAATATTTTGGTTAGGCGTTGAGTACCGTTGGTGTTAAATAGTTTTGTAAGTTCAGCATATGCATTGTTCAGGAGCTTTGCTAACTTTTAGTTGAGATATTGCTTTTTTCACTTCATCTGATGTGATTTATACGTGGCCTTGCTATTAACCTAGACATAATACTACTAATATGGTCAAATAATACCATTTTTAATTAGCAAATTGTGCAGTTGTCTCAATCCACTGGCAGGTGATTTTGATATATTTGATTCAGTAGCTTTTAGTAAAGCAGAACTTTTAAACGTAATTGTCAAAGATGCTCTCTTCTCATACAAGCTTTGTTTTCGGTACAAACTAATTCTTCATATTATGTATCGTCTAATAAAGAAAACCACTTCAGCATCACTAAGAGTTATAGGAATTCATCACAGTACAAAATAACTTGTCTGTCATGCTGTGAAGCATAGCCACAGCCAAAGGTTCTCTAACTTTTAAATTATGTCAATCAAGTTTACTGTTTTTCTAAAAAACGGCCACCAACATTCCAAGTCTATTGTTAAAAATCCTCCACTTCAGTAAAAAAAATAGTAGTATAGTACTTTGTACATATATTTTCACCTTTTGCACTTTTACTACGCAACTTTTTTTAGTAATAATCTTAAAATTACTGTATTCAATCATTAATAAGAAATGAAATATAGCTGTTATATCAAATATTTATTCACTTTTCAGCATCCCAGCCAATCATGGAGTTTGGCCCTACCAACATGACGGTGCTTGACGGAAAAGATGCTACCTTGACATGTAGAGCTGTTGGGGCACCTATTCCAAACACTACGTGGGTGCATAATGGTAAGCGGTTTTATATTAAGGATGTTTTCATGGAAATGTAAAGCAAAAGAAAAGTAAATTTTTATTAAACCGGTAAAAAAATGGAAAGGAAAGACTTACATGACTTTTTTTGGTATATTATGCTTTTTTATTTTTAACGTATATATGTTTTTATGTGGATCTTATGCAGTACCAATGTATGAACACTTTCTTTCTCTGCTGATGTCAAAGCTCTTATATCCAAGACTTGGCAAAAGTGCAACTCTTTGTTCAACAATAAATAGTCTTCCACCAGAAAGTCACCATTATTATTTTTAGTCATAATTTTTTTAGTGCACTGTGTAAAAATTTATAAATTTTAATTTAGTTTAGTAAGTTCTTTAATAAAATTTTGTATTTGACTTATTATACGGGGTTAATCAAAAGGTGGATCCTAACTTTGAAACATCCTGTGGAATAACTCCGTTAGCGGATTTTCGTAAAATCTTGTTTTTCGGTTGCAACCATGTCTTCTAAATATTTTGTTTTTTGTTTTTGGGATGTCATATCGACATCCCAGAAGCACTGTATTTAAATAATGATTAAAAGCAACGACATAATCTTGGTTTTAATGAACAATGATAACAATAACAAAACATAAAAAAACAACTTAAATGTAACTTAACCTAAATACGCAAATAACAAAGAAAAACTACTAAAAAATAACAATACTTTATATTGCCCTAGCCTCTATAACTACCTGTACAAGTTGCGAATATCATCCTACTTGATGTTTTGCCATTCCTCTTCTATAAATAGTGCCAAGCGAAGTTCGTTAATTGAGGCTGGTGCGACTTGGCGACCTTTAATATTTCTACCAAGCAGGTATTAAACGTGCTCTATTGGATCCAGATCTGGCGAACACGCTGGCCAGTTCATTTTATTAATACCAACTTCCTCTAAATATTGCGAGACACACATTGCAGAGTGGGGTCGCGCATTATCTTGCATTCATATAAAATCATCGCCGATATATTGAGAAAAGGGTACTACGTGATTCGCTAAAATTTCCCCAATATATCGGTGTGCAGTCAACGAACCCTCAATAAATACCAATTCAGTGTGCGCCTCTCGGGATATTGCTGCCCATACCACCACCGAACCCTCTCCATGGCTAACGTGGGGACTGAAAGCGCACTCCACAAATCTCTCCAATTCGACGCCATACTCGTTCTCTCTTATGTGATGAGTGAAGACAGTACCTCGACTGATCCGTAAAAAGAACATTACTCTATTGTACTAAATTCCAATGTAAATGTTACCTGGAAAATTGTAGTCTAGCCACTCTGTGCCGTGGAAGCAATTTGGGCCCAGTTGCTGGTCTGCAACTTTACAAACCAAATTCATGTAATCTTCGACGAACTGTAAATACACTAACATTATTGCCTCAAACCTCTTGAAGCTGTTTTCTTGTTTGCACCGCTGTTCAATGACGATCTTGCAAAGCGTTGTTGTTCGGATTTTTTATTATTTGTAAATGGCAACCATGTCAACACCGCGCTTGGTTATGCGCATTCCATTTTTAGTTAAAAGTATTAAAGAAGTAAGAGTGTGCAGATACCTAGACTTGTAACATCTCTATTCTACTACTATTAAACAAAATTACAGTCCACAGCGTTTCAATTAAAATCTATTTACCAGTGAACCAGCGCAAAAGTGAAGACAAACAAGTGTTTTCACATTCTTATAAACAGTTGTCTCGTATAAAACGATCATCTAAAGCGGTAGTTTTGCACTTCCTGCTTTAAGCTTGTTTATTTCAGTTCGTATAAAACATTTCACTACCCCTTGGATGATAGAGCGATGACTATGTAGTACTCTAGCCACATAGTCATAATTTCGCCCATATTCAATCAGAGCAACGGCTTTCGCAACTAAAAGCCATAATCAATCAAAGGTAAACAAAAGTGTCAATATGACATAATGATAACAATCACCAAAGCCACCTCGTAGTATTACAAAATAACTCCAAAATAATCATAATTTAAGGGGTCCTAAATTGTGGGTGGCAAATTCATTTTGCTCTAAAAAATGAACCAATGCATATTTTGACATGAGACTAAAAACACAATGCTTAGGAGACATGGTTGCAACGGAAAAATAAGGTTTTACGAAAATTCGCAAATGTAATTATTCCACAGGTTGTTTCAAAGTTAGAATAATAAACCACGTTTTAATTAACCGTGTACAATAAGTGAAATATAAAATTTTATAAAAAAAATGACTATACCAAATTAAAATCTATAAATTTATACACAGTGTGCTAAAAAAATCATCAAAAAAGGGTTAAAAATAATAAAAATTAAAATACTTTGACCAAAATTTTCTCGTTTGAGTTTTTTTTTCATCTGAGTGTATATTCATTTTGTGAAATATCTTTTATTAGTTGTTTTGTATTGTTCTAACAGTTTCACTTTCAATATTTAAAAAGTTAACTTTAATAATATTAATCCACAAAAATTACTGAACCTTTATGTTAGATATATAGAATAAACAGCTGTTTTTTAAATAAAACTTTTATCTTTAGCATTACATTTCCAATCTTCATTTGGCAAAAATAACTCTTGTACCAAGCGCTTTTTGTCATGTTCTGAATCATAGCATGCTTGTGTTTGTGCATTTTGTTGCTACTAATGTTTTCAGGTGAAAAAGAAGTGGCTACGTCCAGCAGAGTGCAGATCTTGGACACGGGAGATCTGCTGATTGCCGCTGTCAAAGAGATCGATGCTGGCCAGTACACGTGTATTAGAAGCAACGAGGCCGGCGAAGTTAGAGGATCTGCCTATCTGCAGGTTTTGGGTTAGTATCTGCCACTTCTTGTTGATCGTGCTTATTGATGAGTTTTGTTTTCTACTAACGTATGTTTTTTTAAATGCGCTCAAAATCGATGTTATGTCTTTCTGATTGAGTTAATTTAACAACATATATCGTTACTCTATATTTGCAGAAATTTAATTTATGATTTTGTGAGAACAAATGTTTTTTATCTTTTTCTGGTGCTGTAGTAAATATTTCCTTAGTATTTTGTAACTCACATAATGTGATGTCTTTGCTAATTTATTCTACGTATTATTTTTATAGTGACTAGCTTAATAAATTCGTTTAAATTATGTTCCAGCTGCTTGCCTTTGATGCTTCTTAATTAGTTATTGATTGCTTTATATTAACTTAAAGGAAATAAAATGCAGTGACTTAGAGAGTTTAGCTTACTCTAAATCTCAGTGACTAATTTAAATTTTCTACAAATCAACAAATGTAGTCTTTATCTTTCAAGTTATAATTAATTATAGGTCGTGTTATTCCATTTAGTTAAAAAATTTTTAATGGAAATTACTTTAAGACGATTAATTTTTAACTTTTTCAAGTTAGCGTCGAAAATTATCCAACAGGTCAGTAATTTAACGCAAACAAGTTTCCGATTCAGTATCTATGTAATATTTGAACTCCCATCGACTGTTGCTGTAATATCACCGAGAATATTGTCGGTTCTTCTTCTTCATGTACCATGTCATTTCAGAACGTTGATTACCATCATAGCTATCTTAATTTTATTCACTGCCACCCTAAATAGCATGCTAGTATCAACACCATAGCAATCTCGCAAGTTCTTCAACCATGAGGTTCTTCTTCGTCCTGGACTGCGTTTGCCTGCTATTTTTCCTTGCATGATATTTTGTAGCAACCTATAGTTGTGACCTCTTGTGTGATGCTTGTTTTTTTATCTCAGTAGTCTTGCTGAGATGTTCTAGTATTGTGGAGGTTCGAATCTTCTCCACCCAGGAAACTTTTAAAATTCTTCTATAGCACCACATTTCGAAAGCCTCAAGGCGATTTAGATCGATTTTATTCCCCGAAATTATTTACAAGTAAAACCGAAAACACGTAGCAGCGAAGTAGGCGGATTCTCAATGCCAATTTTAGGTCTTTGTTACATTACACCTTGGACATCCTTCTAAAAGCAGCTCTAACCTGCCCCATCCTAGATCTAATTTCACCGTGACTTTCTGCATTACAATTTAACTGCTATACAAGGTAAACGATTTTATCAACTTGCTCAAGTTTGGTATTATTTACATATATACATGGTTTTATATGCTGTTGTTTACTTATTTCGAGTATTTTCGTTTTCCATATATTCAGATCCAGACCTGCCCTACCCTACAACTCTCAACGACACTATCAAGTAGTGTATGCAGATTTTTTTGACTAGAAACTAGGAGTACTGTATCGTCATATCGCAAATTATTGATGACTTCGCCGTTCACAAGTATTCCTTCTTGTTTTTCAGAAAATGCTTTTCTGAAAATTCTTTCAGAGTAAACGTTGAAAAGCAGGGGTGAAAAGGGCATTCCTGCCGTACTCCTCTTTTATTATGGGTAGCCTGTGATTCCACACCATCTACTAAAACTGATGTTGTTTGATTCCAATATAAATTTGCAAATATTCGAACATCTCTGCTGTCCAAGCTAATGTCTTTTAGAGCTTCGATGAATATAGAGTGCTTAACACGATCAAATGCCTTTTAGAAGTCAATAAAACAACAGTGTATGTCTACAGATATATCTCGACATCTTTGAGCAAGTACGTTCATTCCAAACAGTGCCTCTATCGTTCCAAACCCGTTACGGAAAACAAACTCAGTGTCATCCAGGTATTCCTCGCATTTATTGTAGATACGACCATGTATTACCTTCAGAAAAATTTTCAATAAGTGATTTAACAAACTGATGGTTCTATAATCAGCACAGGTTTTTTGCTGTTGTCTTCTTAGGTAGAGCTATAAACAATGAATTAGACCAACCATTAGGTAGTTGTCCGCTGGTATAAATGGTATTGAAAAACGAAATTATAGCCTCTAAAACATTGCTATCATTTATAAGCTTGTATATTTCAGTTGGAATTTCACCAGGACCAGTCACTCTGCTATATTTTGATGATTGTATGGCTTTTATAACCTTAGAACACGTTTTTAAGGGTCCGTCGCAGTTAGTAATATCGGGAGGTGAACTACTCCTGAATTAGGTGCATAGGTGAATATTGTCGGTGATATTCATAATAATGTGTGTCATATTGGCATCATCGTTTGCTTTCATTCATTCAATCTGAACATGATTACGAAATCCTTTTTACGTTTACTTCTGACCGACTAACAAGTGTCAGTTGTCATTGTCATTGACATAAATTTCAGTTGCCCTTATCTTGTTCGTTCGTTTATTTAAAGTATTTTTTATATATTGTCGACCATAATCGAATTCATGAGCAGCAAATCAAAATAAAGAAATAACTCTTCGAATATATATTACCTGCTTGTAGATATAAGAAGAAAATTCCAATTTTTTAAAATGCGCATTATATTATCTGAAAATACGTTGTTGTTTGTTTGCTTTTATGTTTTTGTAAGTGTTTTGCTATGTTATGAAGATGATCCTTATATTTTCAACCATAAAATAAAATTTAATTAAAAAGTAAAAGTTTGAGGATTGATATCATTTATAAACATATCATTCATACATCTTTACAAATGTTTGGTATCAGTTAAAGTGATCTCTACTTCAGAAGCATTGCTATTAGAATTGGCAACTTTCCAATTGCGATTGAGGTAGCCGATCTGAGGTGAGCTGATCTCGGGGCAAATTTCGATATCTGAGCGGCACTGTCACATTGGAATTTTTCGCTGGTCGCTTTAACCGTTTTTTCTTAGGAGACGGTTCACAAAAAGTACTAACAAATATTTTAAATTATATTATATCAAATCCACAACGAAGTCCATCTTGTTCATCTCGTTTTTCGAGTTTAGTACCGATCAAAATTTAGCAGTGTGTAGTTCTTGGTTGTTCTGAAAGTCCTTTACAATGCCTATAGTACGAAGACGCCCATATTTCCATTAACTGAGCGAGTTTGATATGGGGTGGGTAGTTGGCGTAAGAGACGCTGAACTTTCTTTTCGGGAAATTGCGAATAAGGTTCAAAGAAGATTAAATACTGTATTAAGATATTATCAGGCATGGCACCAAGAGAGCTGATCGCGAAGATCAATCATCAAGATCCTTAGTATGATGACTCTAAGACACTGCTTCTCCACTCATCTATTGCAAGACAATGGTTTGCAGAACGTGGAAGACCAATTTGGATGCAAACAATTTATCGTCGAATTTGTACTTTTGGCCTTTTTTCATTTCGGCCACACTGGGTGCTACCTCTTACACTTGAACATTGACGTAATCGTGTTGAATGGTGCAGCTAACGATTGGCTTGAGACCAGGAATTGAATGGGGTTGTCTTTAGTGATTAATCTCGATTATATTTAGGATACTAATATACTAATATTGAAAATATTAGTATATTATATAGTATAAACTAATACTAATACTAATATTGAAAACTACAGACCTATAAATTTGTTGTCACACTTATACAAATTGTTAACAAGAATAATAACTAACCGCATAACACAAAAACTTGATTTATATCAACCGGTTGAACAGGCGGATTTAGAAAAGGTTTGGTGCTAATGATCACTTACAAACCATCAGAACACTAGTAGAAAAAACCACAGAATATAATGTACCTTTACATATGGCATTTATCGACTTTCACAAGGCTTTCGATAGTATTGAGACTTGGTCCTTTTTGTCAGCCCTGAAGGATGCTCGAATAGACTCACGGTACACTACACTCATTAAAAACATTTATGAACAGGCCACATTCCACATCAAAATCAATGAAGACGAAAAAACTGAAAAAATGCGCCTTGATAAAGGTATTAGACAAGGTGATACTATTTCACCAAAGCTTTTTACCTTAGCATTGGAAAATGTATTCAAACAGCTTGACTGGGAGGAAAAAGGTCTAAACATTGATGGTGTACGTTTGAGTCATTTGAGGTTTGCGGATGACATAGTATTATTTAGTACAGATATCAAGTAACTGGAGCAAATGTTGAAGGAATTAAACCAGCAGTCAAATAAAATAGGTCTCAAAATGAACCTTCAGAAAACAAAAATAATGAGTAATTTACAAACTAATCTTGTTATTGACAACGTCAGTCTTGAAAATGTAGACCACTATTATATATCTTGGACATACCATCAAAATCGGCAAAGAAAATCAAATATCCGAAATAAAAAGACGCATACAACTGTCTTGGCGAGCTTTCGGCAAATTAAGCTTTATTTTGAAGAATAAAGATATACCAATGTGTCTAAAACGTAGAGTTTATGACAAATGTATCTTGCCTGTAACTACATATGGACTGGAGACCATGGCCTTCACAAATAAAACCTTAGAGCAGCTCAGTACAACCCAAGAGCAGAGAGGCCATGCTAGGGATTAGTTTGAGAGACAGGATTCGAAATGACGTCATTCGTGAAAGAACAAAATTACTGATGTCTCAGAACGTATTGCAAGGCTCAAGTGGCAATGGGTCGGACACGTTGCCCGAGATAATCCCGAAAAATGGACACAAAGATTAACAAACTGGAGACCAAGAGAGAACAGCGAGGAGTAGGCAGACCGCAGAAGAGGTGGACAGACGATATCAAACAAGTCGCGGCAAGCAGTGGATGAGAATTGCCAAAAGTAGAAATCGATGGAAGCAAATGGAAGAGGCCTATGTCCAGCAGTGGACGAACACAGGCTGAAGAAGAAGAAGAATAAGATATTTAGGGATGCATGATGGCCGACTCAGGGTCAGAAGACGATGTGGTTAAAGACAAATCTACAGTTTTTGTCGGCAGCTCAGTGACATGTAGAAGAAATTCTGAAACCTTAATCTCATACCCTACCTTCAGACGTTCCAAAGTCCAATGGTTAAGCAGGTAATGCATGGTCACGCATTTCAAAGAGTCACTATGGACTTTTTAAACAGGCTGGATTCAATATTTTACCCTGGCTACCGAGATCTCCAGATGTATTTCCAATTAAACACGGTGTGACATAATGGGTCCGGACTTCTTAATTTAGAGCATTGTCACACCTCAGCCTAGCATCTTGACATATATCTTTTTGTTTGTGATTGTGTAATTCTATTAATTTTTTGTTCTGCTGTCAGGGTTTTTCCAAGTCCATTCTCTTTGTTTAAATTTTTGGAAATACGTATTCTTGAGGAATAGTTTCGGCAATAGTTTTATTGGATTTAACCCCTAAGATTCCTATTTCCACTAGAAATTTGTCCTTCAATCCGACCGTTGACTTTAGATTCAATAGGGTTTTCCTTGACACTAGTTTTTTCACTGGATATTAGGACTTTTTCTTTAGCAATTGTTGCGGGGTCCGACAGACTTTCCGACAACGACATGATTTCCGGTAGGACCTGTCCACTGGGTGTCAGCCGTACCTATAATTTAAATTTCACTGCTGCCGATGATTTTTTCGATAGCTCGCTAGTATCTAGAAAAACATACCAAGGTCAAATAAACCGTAAACAATAAATAAAAATATAGCAACATGGGTAGAGACGGTCCTGCATATGCTTTGTCAGACTGTAGTAAAAAGGAATTTTAAAGTATTCCATTTCTAAATAATTTAATCTACAATTTATGATCGATACTCGAAAAACTATATTTCCAACTTGATTTGAATAGACCAATTAATATGCCATTAAAAAGCACTATATTATTACAGAACTGAACAATCAGCGGTTGTAATGTCGTAATTAGGATGAAGCGATGAAGTTCTGTATTACTTTAACTTCGGTATTGAATTCCTTATTAGTTTCATTTATTCTATCTTTTTTATTTAGACTATATTATGTGCTTTTCGTCGTGCTTCTATAAAAAAAATTTCGTAAGTTCTGGTCTTGATCTTATGAAAATAACTTCTTGAAAAAAAAAATGCAAAAATTGGACCACTTTTTTTCATTTCTTGTACCTACTCCAAGTTTGATGAATTGTTTAGGAATATAATATTTCAGTATTCATTTAGTATTGTTTGTTAGCTCCTTTTATTCTCCATTTTACATTTGATTTTTCGTGGTCCTCTACGATATTTTGGTTTATTAGTTTCACTTCTTTCTTAATGTCCAGCATGCCTAACGATTTATCCTGTTGGCTCACGGATGTACTTTCTCACTTTCGAAATAATATTATTAAAGTAATAAAAACAATTAAAACATTTTAATATCGCACATAATTCTTCGTAAAAAAATGTATATTTTTTATTCCATGCATAAACAATATGAAACCGTGTGACCTAGAGCCATCTATTATAGAGAAACACAACTACATTAAGTTAGCAAATACATATTTTAATGTAGGTAAATATTTAAAGTTTATTCAATGTGAAAATATATTTAAAATTTATTATAATTGTCATATATTTCGTTCGTGTTGAATAAAATGGAAATAAAATTTTTTCATATTAATGGACAAACAATGGCGGTGTAGATATATGTTTTATTAAAATATTACCGTTAGTTGAGTATAATGATTAGATTTTAACGACTTCTGAAACGTTCTGTACGGTCAACTTTACCTGATTATTATAACAATTGTCCATATTTCCTTTCTGTGTAATAAACATTAATCCCCATTCTTCACAGATCATTATTATAAGTTGGTAACACGGATTTTCCCACGTTGCCTTGGAAACATCTGTTTCTGTTACTTAACAGTTAGTTTTAAAAGTTTGGTGTTGATGTAAACAAACTGTGTTTCCAGTAAAACAGTAATGCTTGTGTTTTCTATTTATTTTATGCATTCAAATGTTGCTTGTTTTACACTTATTATTAGTTTTTCACTGTGGAGACGCCGTTTACCATGAAGATAATTATTTTACAGGTTATTTGATGGTTTTATTTGAACTTGAATAGAGATATGTATGCAAACTGCATGTTTGAATGAGATGCAGTCAATTAAAATTATGTTTCTTCGTTAGATTTAGTGACTTAAAAGATTGAAAATTTGTAATTTTTATGTTCCAGTTCGGACACAAATTGTTCAACCACCAGTTGACACCAGAGTACTTTTGGGACAAACTGCTACATTGCAGTGCAAAATTTCTTCGGATCCCACAGTTCCATATCAGTTAGATTGGTTTCGTGATAAACAGTAAGTAGATCTTAAAACGGTTTATTCAGCAAGTGGCTTCAAACTTTTATTTATTGAAATTCAACTGTATCCAACAATTATAATCTGAACTAAATGTATGAAAATTCTTTACTGAGATCATGTTTTCTATTTGTTTTTCTATTCTATCATTTTGTATAAGACCTACTTTTACAGTTTTTATACTGAGATGTGTGTACAGTTTGCTTTGGAATATAATGTAAAGGTTTATTTTCTTCAGTGCTACATTTAAAACCATTCATACAGATTAATAATATTAGAATTTCTAAGGTATTCACATTGCTTTATATCCATAAAAGTTTTATACATATTTCACAGAATAATATTTTCAGCAGTACATTTTTTGCCAATTTCTTTATGTAATGGGTCTCATTTGTATTATATTTTTTTGTGTGTAGTTTTAAATAGCTTGTAGAATTTTCTTACAGATTGTTTTAGATATATATTTGTAATGTGATGAAGCATATTTTGTTGGTTTTATTCTCCAGAATTATAGATATTTCTGGACAAACTTTAAGCTAGGTTTGTGTGTATATCAGTTGCTGCTGTTGGATTTGTGTGATTCTCTATTAAATATTGTCTATATTTTCTTAGATTAATAAGCCCTCGTGGATCCCAAAGAATCAGAATTCTCAGTGATGGAACATTAGAAATTGAAGCTGTCAGGGCATCAGATGTAGGCTTTTACACCTGTTCTGTCCTCTCTCCTGGTGGCAATGAAACGAGGTCTGCAAAATTATCAGTAATAGAGCTACCTTTCTCTCCATCGAGTGTTAAAGCTGAAAGAGTTGATAATGGATCACAAAGAGCAGTAAACGTAAGTTGGACACCAGGTTTTGATGGCAATAGCCCAATAAAGAAGTATATTGTGCAAAAAAGAGAAATACCAGAGCTGGGTAAGTATTGAATCTTTACTTAATGTTGAGGCTTTAAACACTGTTTTTGTGTTATACTGCTCTTAATTATACCTATCCTTTGATTAGAAAGCCGTTTTTGATCATGGTGATTGGTGGTGTTGGAATTTTCATGCCAATAATAAAATACTAATGCTTAATAATGTGTATAATGATGTTCCTTTGAAAATATACTAACACCATTACAAATAACTTATAATCTCAAACAACTTTTTTAGTATTTTTTGAAAGTGACACTTTGTATACCGTACAATAATAAATCAAAGGAAGCTTTGTTGCATCTAACCCTATTCATCTAAATGCTTATTAATGTGGTGAAGGCTTACGAAATAACTTATTGTAAATATTAACATAATTAAACCCTTTTGCAGTTGACAACCATATCACAACACTGAACTAAACACCAGAAACATCTATCATTACCATAGACTTATAATACCACTAGATCTTTCATAATAAATATAATATTAATTTTATTAGTATTTGTGTTATGAGGAAAATTCATGCTTTGAACTAAACTTTCTGAGCTTATTAGTTAACAAGGTAACAGTAACCGGTAAGTGCTCATATTCATAAAACTATATAATCAGGGAAAAATTCGATATATAAATCATGGAAATAATACATTTTTTTATATGATACGAATATTAAAACATTAATCGAATTCTATAAATATACGAATTCTATAAACCTAGTACTGACCAAGCTTGAGTACATTTTATGTACTTCATTGATCATTATGACTTGATTATTGGTTGTTACATTGAATTATGTATGCACTCATTATCATATATTGTGGTTTTTCTATTTTAAGTAATGTTGTGACAGAATATGTCATACTACTAACCAATACAACATTGTTTATTTTGTGTTTGATGTATGATGAGGTGATTATTATCCAAGATTATGTAGATTTGCGAGATTGCATAATCCAAGATTATAAAGTAGGTACATGATGCGAAAATTGGTAGAAGAATATAATATAGAAGGGAATGGAATGAATATGCAGAAGACTGAATATATAAATATTCATGGATAACAATTACTAAGGATGGAACACTGGACACAGCAATCAAAAAAATTAATATGTGAAAGAAACCTGAAGATTTATGTAATGATAGAAAAAGATGGCATAAACAAATACAGAAAGAAATCAAAATAAAAAATCAGAATAGCAAAAGAAGATTTTTATAAAAGAAAATGTGAAGAAATAGAGCAATTGCAGGTACACAAAAACGTAAGCAGCCAAATACCCTGTATATTGTCAATGGAAACATAATAACAGAACTAGAAGAACAGTTGAAGTCATGGAAAAACTATATTGAAGAACTCTTTGCAGATGATAGACAACAATCTAGCTAAGTAACATACAAGGAGACGAAGGTCCAGAAATAACAGAAGAGGAAGTAATGTACGCACTAAAAAGAATGAAAAATGGTAAAGCCCCAGGTCCAGATGAAATACCAACGGAAATCCTTAAACTAATAGAAAAAGACTCGATTCACATTTTAGTTGAACTTTTTAATAGCATTTATACATGAGGAAAAATACCGCAAGAATGGCTTTTACCCACCTTTGTTATTATACCCAAAAAGATAAATGCCAAACAATGTAGTGATTACAATCAGTCTGATGAGCCATGTACTGTAACCTATGAAAATATTCCTGATAATTATACACTCTAGAGTACACAGAAAACTGGAAATGGACATCAATAATATCCATTTGGATTCCGAAATGGACTCGGAACAAGAGAGGCGTTGTTTGCACTGAACGTTATGTCTCAAAGATGTCTTGAGATAAATCAAGATGTATTCATATGTTTCATAGATTACAACAAGGCCTTTGATACAGTGCGGCATGATCACCTAATCAGACTCCTGACAGAAAAGAATTTAGATAAACGAGACATCCGACTAATAGCTAGATACAATCAGAAACTACAATCAGAAAGCAGTAGTGAGAGTAGAGAATAAAAAAAAACAATAATTTAGGTAAAAGATTGTCGGGCCCGCGTAGCGCAAGCGGTAGTGTGCTTGCCTCGCATGCCGGTGGTCGTGAGTTCGAATCCTACCGCCGGCAAGAACAACTAGGCATTTTTAAAAATGTCTATAGGCCCCAGGTCGACTCAGCCTGAATAAAATGAGTACCTTGGGTAAAACCAGGGGTAATAATAGGCGGTTGAAGCGTAGCACTGGCCATGTTACCTTCCTTGTATACCGTAGGCCCTAGATATAGCAGACTACCCTGCTATACTCCCAAAGCCGCGTGCGGTATAAAACGGGAGACTATTATATTATAGGTAAAAGATGCAGCATAGTCAGAACCATACCTTAAAAATATTTCCAAATATACAGGTCTGCCCATATTAACAGGGTGGAACATACATATCTTTTTTTAATGCTTTTTATTTTGCTTTTTCGCAAAGAGTGTGAAGTTTTCTACTTACTGTTAGTGTTCAATTTTTCTGTTAAACTTACTAGTAGAATTTATAAAAAAAAGTCATTTTTAAATTATTAATTATAGTTTGGAAAAAATATATCGAGCAGTTCTTGTTTATTACAATTTTTAACATACCAAATCACATACGAAATAATTTTTATACAAAACAGATCAGTCAAGGTTTTTGTTATATCGGATCCTCTACTAATAGAGCTCATGTAGTTTTTGGGGTTTTAATAAAATATATAAATCAGTTTTAACAAATATCTTCTTCAAATAATTGGTATATTAATGTATCATAATACTAGGATTGTCACATTATTGGCTGCACATTTTCTTAATTCTTCGCAGGTTCAGACATAACTATTCATTGTCATTTATTACATATTGCTTTTAATACTGGTGGCCGATCAATCAAAATAACAACCATCCATTGTATTAACCATCTAAAATAGGAAAATTTATACAGTGATTCCACGGATGGGGTGTCCAATAGGAGAAACTTTTTTATTTTTATTGATAAATGTCGTTCTTGATAAAAAGTTATGCTTGTTCTAAAGCCCTATAAAATGAAATTTAAAGTTTTTTAAAACCTGCTTCAGTTCATAGTTAATATTGTGTAAATGCCTATAAGTTGTTGTACCAAGAAATGAAAATAGACCTACTGGGAATCAGAACTGAGTAAATATGTGACCAATTTTGAACAGAAACTTAATAAACACGAAATTTTATATATTATAGGCGACTTCAATGTAAAAATTAGGGAAGGTCGACGAGGTCAGACTGTAGGTCCTTATGGTTTAGCTCAACCTAACGATCGAGGACAGAGATTGTATGAATTTTGTAAAGAAAACAATATGATCATTGCAAACACCTGGTATAAACTACCCAAGCGACGACTATACACTTGGAAAGCCTCATTTGATGATGGCAATAACCCGGAGTCTTCAAGAAATCAAATAGACTTCTTCTTCTTAGAGTGCCGTCTCCCTACGGAGGTTGGCACTCATAATTGCTATTTTTATTGTAAAACTTGCTGCTCTAAACAAATCAATCGATCTACATTGATGCCAATCACGTAGATTCGTTAACCATGAGTTCTGCCTTCGACCAACAGATCTTCTTCCTTGAATTTTTCCCTGTATTATCATCAAATAGAACTTGTAAATGAGCGTTTCTGAAATGCCGTCAAAAAAGTCACTACATTTCCTGGGCAGATATTGGATCTGATCATCAACCACTTGTAGCAGATATTAAACTAAGGTTAAAACGAATTCAGTGACAAAAACCAATGTACTTAACTTTGACGATATAAACATAAAACATAACATTAAAAAAGGATTTAACAATAGAATAAAAAACATCGGAGAACAACTAGAAGATCCAGAAGAACTATGAAGTGAATTTAAAAACCAAGTTAACGAAATCTACACAAACAATGATTATAGAAAAAACTTAATCAAGAAAAATAAATGGATGACAGACGACATCTTGAAATTAATGGAACAACGTCGACTGATAAAATCTAATGAAACAGAATATAGACACATGCAGAGAAGAATAAAAAAGAGATCAAATCAGCCAAAGAAAAATGGATGAGAGAAAGGTACGACGAAATGGAGGATGTAATATCTAAACACGACTTATTTAATGTGCACAAAAAATTAAAAGAAATGAGTAATATATTTAAAAATCGAGTTCCCTCTGTACTCGTTGACAATAATAAAATTATTGTAAATGATCACAAAATAAGAAAAGAATGGCAGCTGTATATATCAGAGTTGTTTGAAGGTGACAGGAATAATATTGCCGAATTCTAACCAAAACTGTACTGACGGACCAGAAATTAATGAAATGCCAGGTAGAAACACGCTATATAATGCTAAATGCAAAAGCTTGTGGTCCAGATGATACACCAACTGAGTTGCTGAAACTAATAGAGAATGATAACATAAAAAGTAGTAGTAAGACTTTTTAATTAATATATAACACCGAAGTGATTCCCACAGATTGGCTCAAATCCATCTTGTCGCAATACCTAAAAACACAATGCGAGAAAATGCTCAGAATATCGATTAAATAGCCTAATGACCACACTCTTAAATTTTCATAAGAATACTTCACAGCAGAATTAGACGCAAATGCGAAGATCTTGAAGATACCCAATTTGGTTCTAGAAATGCTATGGGAACCAGGAGGCACTTTTTGCGCTTAACATCCTATTACAAAAATGCCGTGACCAAAGAAAACATGTATTTGCCTGTTTCGTGGACTTCGAAAAGGCATTCGATAAAGTACAGCATGTAAAATTAATGCAAATACTGAAAAATATCAGAATAGATGACAAGGATATTCGTGCCATTAAAAATTTGTACTGGAATCAAACTGCTATCATAAAAATTGGAGATAACTACACCGATGAAATCTCTATACAACGAGGAGTCAGACAAGGCTGCATTTTGTCGCCAACATTGTTCAATGTTTACTCGGACCAGTTATTTAAAAAGGCACTTGAGAGACAACCATATGGAATAAAAATCAATCAATCATGTGATTAGATATGCAGACGATATAGTAATATCAGATAATATTGAAGGTCTTATTGAAGATGAAATTCGCATTAATATTGACCAACAATATCCTTTCAAATCCTTAAGTCTTTCAAACAATACATTGGCGAATATTTTATATGCAGATGCTAACAGAGTAATGCCTCTATAGTTCTTACACTCTATTGATCAACCTTTTTATGCAACGGACATATTATTCCCTTTTGCGACTCTTCTGGTATCAATCCATTCTGCCATATAAGTACTATTAGTTTATGGATTGCTGCAAAAAGTTGATCACCACCTTTTTTATACATTTCCGAACATATTTCATCGATTCCTGAGGCTTTATTGTCTTTAAGTTTTAGGATGGCATTTGACACTGCTTCTCTTGTTGGGTCTTCACTGTGAAGTTGACGTAGATTTTGTTGATTGTCTATGTTGTAACCTCCTTCAATATCGTTTATATTTAGATGTTCCCTGAAATATTGTGCCCATCTGTTAAGAACTGTGTCTTTACCAATTTTTAATGGTGGTTTAAATTCTCGACGGTTATTATTTAAGGATTTGTAGTATTTCCTCGCTTCATTTTTATCGAATAAACTTTGTATCTCATTGAGATTGTTCTGTTCGTATTCTCTCTTACGTCGATCGATACGTTTTTCCTCTCTTCTAAGTCTCACGTCTATAGTCTTCTTTTTTTTCCGTGTATAACCTGCGTCGATGGTTTTTTGATATTTTTTAGTACCTATGCTTTTTAAACAGTTTTTAAACTGTCTCAATATGTCAGTAGAATTTGGCACAATCACTTGTGAAATTATGAGGATTACTCTCTTTTTTAAATATATAATGAGAGTATTGTGCCGCCAATCATTAAGAACTACACTATAATTATAATTGACTATTTGAATCATTTCCATTTATTCGCCAGTATACATATAGCTATTGCTAGTAATTTAACGGAGTTCATTTCAAGTCTTTTGCAGCAAGAACTGAAATCGAAGTGATTTTAAAATGCTCATATGAACAAACATATCGAAAGCGTTTTGCTTGGAAAAGCGGAAAATTGATGTTCTAACGCAACGCTTTTTAACCGAACGAGGCCTTAATCAAACCAATAAGTTTAATAAACAAACAGGATCGTATCAAAGGGGTACATTGGGCAGTTTTTTTTTTGTTTTTTTCCTGGTGCGGAATATAAAAAGCTCATTTATAATCAGGCCGAATAGTACTAGCAATTTTATATTTAACTTACTATATCAGGTTATCAAAAAATCCTTCCCAAATACTAACATTTGACCCACGAGAGAATAGACTTCTCCTACTAACACATATATAACACAAAAACACTGTTTAACTGCATGGGCATGTAGCGAGGTAATTTATTTTGTACAAATTCCCTTATTTTAAATTTTTGCCTTATATAATTTGGGACTAAACAATTATTTATTATTTAAAAAAAAAATCATTTTATTATTGATTTATTGCAAAATGTATGCATGCTCATATTCGATTCGTTTCCATTTTCGCCCTTCCTATACCGAAAACAGAGTTATTTGTTCAATCAGTTCCCCCCATTGCAGGACCGATTCCAGATCCGCTTCTCAACTGGGTCACTGAGCTCAGTAACGTCTCAGCCGCTCAGAAATGGGTGCTGTTGACCAATCTCAAGGCTGCTGCTGTGTACCAATTCAGGGTAAGCGCTGTAAACAGCGTTGGCGAGGGACCACCGTCCGACCCCAGCAACCAGGTTATGTTGCCGCAAGAAGGTAAATTTTTGTCATAAATATACATAACATATAAGTAGCAATATATTCGTTGTTGTACGTCATACATCCAATAAAGCCAGATGTAAATCATTTAAAAAAATTGCCAAATGATTCGTATAAATTTAATTTTAGGTAATTTAGAGCGTCTGATACAAAAATTTAGATATTTTGCAGAACACGTATTGGGTACACTTTTTATCTAATATTTTTTTAATATGAGACGAAAACTACAGTGACAGTCTAAAAAATGAATTCATTTAGTAGGTTTTTATTATTAATGAATTGTATTTTATTAGACTTCTTTTAAATTATTATACAACTTTTGATTACAAAAAATGTTTCTTCTGTTTTTTTGTTCGTTTATTTTAAAGAAGTGCCAAAAATTTTTCTTCAAAAAATTACTGCCCTATCCATAAGAAGGGTTTTAAAAAAGAAGTGCCCCTACGTGATAGTTTACCAGAAAAATTGAAAATTCTTAAAAAAAACAAAATGCGGGACATTTGAAAAATTTACCACTTTTTCAACTCTTTTAAACCTTTATTCGGACGGCCTCATTATATATACACAAAAGTCGGGCCGGGATCTGAACGGACTCCATCTTAATGTTGTGAATATGCTTTTACGAAAAAAACAAAACAAAAATGTAACAGTATCACATTATTTTATAAGTATTAAACATTTTATTAGGACTAAAGCATACCTCATGACTGCAAAATCACATTCTACTGCTGACTTAACAGACTAAATAACAACTACATATATTTGTACAATGTACAAACAATATATTAATTTTGCGTGTTTTTCATACATACAAATTTTTTACATTTTCAATATTTTATAGTTTTTCTGTCTGCTACAACACTCATGGCGCGGCCTTGTTATTTTTTGTTTGTTTACTCTGGGCTCAGTAATATTCATAAAGTTCTGGAAAAAATCTGTCATTATGACGCTTTTTATTCGTTTCGATGTGCTTATTGTTATATCGTTCTGAATATATATTCCATTATAGGGATTATGGGTATGGAAAATATGTAAAATCTATGGGATTCCCACAATATTACAACTTTATTATATTATTACTACTATTTAATTACAGTTAGGGAAGACTAACGATTTAAAATTATGATCTCTAAACTAAACAGAACAAAAATTGTGATTCTTGGGTCAAAATAGATCACGGCCATGTCGATAAAGGTTAATTACAACTTGGATGCATTTTGGTTTGTTTTCTTTTTTTAGGTGTACAACAAATTTAAACTGAAATGATCTTGTGGTTAAATAAAATAGAGAAAATATGTAAATTCTTGAACCAGGTTTTTCAAATGTCTCTCATTTTGTTTTTTTTTTAATATCTAATTTTTCTGGTAAACTGTCAGTGTCCGTTTTCAGAGATTAAACAGTATTTTTTGTGACAAAAAAAGAATGGAATAAATAAATGTCTATCTTCACAAACTTGTATAATAGTATATAAAAAAAAACGTTTGATTGTCATTATATACTAGATGAGATACAAAAAAAAATTGTTGAAAATGTGTCATTTTTTAGCATTATAGACGGTAGAGCTCCATTTAATATAAATGTGAATATATTTTTAATAAATAAAGGTCATGGAAAATTTTAATATATACCCGTATTTTGACGTGGACAACTGATGTATAGTTGAATGAATATGTTATTGATTCAACAATTTTATATTATTGCACTATGGTGGAATGCATCCAGGATAGTTCGGAATAAAGTAGGAATCATGGATTTAGGGCATAAAGATTCTCAAAAAGCATCAAAACTGCCGACAACTGTATTGACAAAGTTAATGTGTTCTTTCAAGAGATGCTTTGCGTCAAGACCGAAATACCGAATGCGATTTCAACTGGCAAAGCACCAGATCAAGAAATTCAACTTGACTCCCTGAAGATCTAAACGGGAATAACTCTGTTTCTTCGCTGTTGGCATCAAAAACTCCGCAGCAATAATATTTTATGTAGGCAATAGTCGCGAGTCGTACTATGAGTCATTGTAAGATCTTTATTTAGCATACGATATCCTAATAGACCAATTCCAGGTTATACAACAATTCAAGGATTTTAAAAAAGTTTGCAAATACTGGGACCGTGATTCCTAATTATAATTGTACATTTTTATTATTATTTAAAGAACAAAAAAATAATAATTTTGAATAATTTCTAAATATAAAACTATAAAAAATGTTCATTAGTACTAAGCAGTATCCAAATCAATTATGAATCACGGTCCCAGTATTTCCCAACTTTTTTAAAATCCTTTTAATTGTTGAATGACTTGGAATTTGTCTATTGGGTATCTCATGGTAAATAAAGAACTGTCAGTGGGCGCCTTATTGCCGGAATAAAACATCTTTATTATTGCTACTTTCTTCTCAACTGAATACATTTTATAAACTTTAAACAATGTTTAAAGATTGTATGATTGTGTGAATCAACAATTGTTTAAACAATAAATCATAAAATCAAAATATTGACAATTCAAATATTGCTGATATCTAATTTCATTGTGATCAAACGCAACCCGTCATACACATTCTGTAGTACGTGTGGCCTAACTTTTATAACAATACCTATTCTCAAATCTATTCGTGCGAAAAATTCTTTTACTTGGTATGCGAAGTTGTTTATAAAATTAAATATAATAAATATAAAAGTTGATTATAAAACGAAGGAAAACGATGAAATATGATGTTTGACATTTTATAGAATTTTAAATGATGCTTTAGCTTTAATGAAGTTCGTTTACAACTAACTTCAAATGACGTATGACATTTGACGTAAAGTAATTAAGGCACCAGGAATTTAACAGTTTAGAATTCCCTATTGAATTTCTAATGGTCCGTTTTATGATTCACTCGGTATATCTCGAGATAGATCAGAGAGATAACTGAAACAAAAACATATTGCAAAATTCTAATGTGTGACCTGATACTCCCAGAAATATGGCAACATGGTAATTATGACGTATGATAACATTTATTTTGCGCTTTTGAGTATCCGAATGTAATAACATTTGGTTGTCTTATGGTTCTATTAATGATGATCTAAAATAATTAACACATGTTAAAAAAAAGGTGTCCAAGAGTTCGCTACGTTGTACTTTCATCTCAAGTTGTTACAAAGTTAATAACGATGTGAGATTATTGTAGTATACTTCAATGATTTTCCGATGAAATCTGTTGATAAATTATTGAAGATGAAGACCGATAAGAAATCTCAACTAGAACCCCTTAAATGAAAAAAGTGATGACGAGTAACAAGCTTAATAAACAACATAGCAAAATATTTTATTGATATCCAATTACTTACTTACTTGCTCTTCCGTGGCTTTACACAGAATATTCTCTTTGCCGTTTACCAGATACCATTTGCCATTTATTCTTGTCACATATTATATCTTCTTCGGTGCGACATCTTTTTCCATTGCCGTTTTTATTTGTCCGTCCGACTGTAATCTAGGACTCTTTTCCTCATTCTTCTTGGTTATTATTTCCAAGTTCTCAGCGGTATTCTTGTCTGGTTCATCCTTTGCATATGTCCATGCCAGAGTAATTTTCGTTTTTCTATTCTATTCTATTTCGTCTCATTCACTCGCATTGGTTCTCTAATTCGTTCACATCACACCTTGTTCATTGGTGTTAATCATTTCCCTTGCATTTACTCTGCTTTCCATTGTTTTATTTGTCATCTTCGTCTCTGAGCCATAATCTAAACAGCTTTCCACTATTAATCTATTCTATTATTTTAGTATTATTCTATTTTCGTGGACTAAAAATGGCGCCATCTACCAAATGTTCTTTATCACTTCTTACGCAGTCAAATAATCTTCTTTCGTCTATAATGTCTTTTATCATTTTGCGTTTGTCGATTCATTTTTACAGTTCTGTCTTGTCTGTACCTGTCACAGACAAAAAGTCGTTCTTAGTCGTCTATTTTTTGTCTGTCATTTCTTCTTGTCTGTCATCAGTCACTTTTTAGTGATGTCATCATCATCATGTCTTCTTCTTTCTTGCCTATCGTTAGTTATTTTTTAGTCGTCTCCTTTTCTTCTGCCGACGTACGAGAGCATCCGTGCTTTAAATATCCAACGATATTTAAAACACAGACTTAACGCAAAAAGGGCCTAAACAGAGACATGTAATGTGTCACTTGATAGTATTTAACGATTCTCACTGCTAGCCGGACATCAAAAAGAAATTTCCGAAGTTATTTTAGGAAGGCAAATAACAAGTAGAGTAGATAGAGTAAAATCGAGTAAATTAGACTAGTACAGCTCTTTTAAATTAGTTATTAGTAATCGATATGGAAATCTATTATCGCCGTGTTCGCCAAGCATAAAAATGGATCAGAGTACTTTATTTTTCGCCCAAGTATGAGGCCATTGCCCTAATAGAAATATTGTTAGAAGCTTAAGCAAAATTACTTAAAATATGGGATAAAATAGTTAAAAATCAGTGTATTGAGCGAACTTAAAACCATATTCAAGTAAAAATGACAAAAGACGTGAATTTTTGCCTAGATCAAATTATCCTGGAATTTACATAAAGCGTAGTATATTTTAGCCAACTCTTGGACAGAAATAATAAGGATTAAAATCGAAACTAAAATTTGAAAACCTGTCATTTTCGGTTAAAATCATTTATTCATGATCATGCTTCAGTGCAACAGTAAATTGTTTTGATGTTTTTTTTCAACCGTACAGGCAGCTCATATACATTTCTGTTTAAAGGTGGGATTTTCCGTTGAATATTATTTATGTATTGCATGAAAATTGTTTTGTTTCACTTTTGCAGTGTGTCATCAGACTCTCTTCACAAAAAATTTGCAATTTACGGAGTACATTTATAAAACTTTGACATAAATCATTGTATAAACATTCTGATGGAAAAATATTTTTAAGATATTCCTATATCGTTTTAGTTAGATATCTTGACCATTAATTAGTTTAAAATCAATATAAGGATGAATGTTCGAATAAATGAACTTTGATGTACACAAGGCTACTATCGAACACAGTATATAATTAAATCCTGCCCAAGTACTTTCGACACAAGATCATCCTCAGGGCAGCTGAAATAAGCCATAAACTTTTTTAAAAAGAAATTTTAATTCACTTGGATAACAACTCAAGTTTATAGTTGAAAAGTATGTTATGTATTAACGTTTTATAGACTTACTGTCGTCAATTGTGGCCTATCCAGCAATAAACCGAATGTCAATACATGTAAACTGGGACATCACAAATACACTAAAGACAAACAAACACTTAAATTTAAATTGGAGAAGCAACATTTATATTATATGAAGCCGGAGACCAGAATGGCTCCCAGCCTGGCGGAGCGGAAAATTTGGGTGACATGTGACAAATGACAGCTGTAAGGCATTACAATAATAATGATCTGACGCCTTTCAAGATTCCTATGAAACTAGGTAGTGACCAAAGGTCCAACTGACACCACTATAGGAATTCACTGAAAGAAATATAAATTATATCTAATATTGTTATGTAGATTGTAAATTAATCCAGATCTCACACTCACACCTGTTTATAATACTAGATGTTAGTTTGAGAGAAATTGAAGTTGACATAAAGGTATGAATGAAAAAAAGCCTACACATATATTAGACAGGGGATATTGACTACAATAAAATGGTCTACTAACGCTATCAGTACGTAAAAAAGAAAAAGAAAAATCTGAATATTCAATTGAATTGCCTAAAATTAAAATCAAAATTAAAAGCAAAATAATACACTGGGTTGTAGATCATAGTAGTTCAGTTGAATCCACCGTCAATGGAAGAATTTCAAATTAATATCGTAAATACTCCATGCATATGAATCTAAAACAGTCGACTGGCCCTCTACGAGCTGGATCTGTAAAAAAGTTTTTAAAATATAGATTAAATGTAGTACAATTTAAATTAATTTTGATTATTAAGACGTGATAGTTTTCAATATGTTTATCTCCTTAACTCCAAATCTTCCAATAAATCCAACTCTAGATATGTGTTTCTTTCGACTAGGATTCATGTAAATGGATAACCTATGGATATTTTTAACATCAATTCTGATTTTCTTTTTCTTTTACATACGGAGTAGCGCTTAGTAGACCGTTGTTTATTGTACCACTATCCACGGTCTAATATAATGTTTATCTATTTCTACTTTCAAACTTTATGTCAACTTCAATTTCTCGCAAACTAACATCCTAATATTATATACAGTATGAGTGTGAATCTGGGATTATTCAATCTACATAACAATATTTAGATATAATTGTATATATTCTTACAGTTTGATTCCTATAGTGGTGTCAGTTGACCTTTAGGTCATACCTAGTTTCATAGAATCTTGAAAGGCGCAGACACTTATCTATTGTAACTGCCCTTCACAAGCTGTCATTGTCACATGTTCACCCAATATTTTCCGCCTCCGCCAGCTGGGAGCCATGTCGGTCTCCGGCTTCTAACTATAAAATGTAGCTTCTCAATTTTAAATTTTAAAGTGATTGTATTGTTGTCTTATAGTGTATTTGATTTATTCCCAGTTGTCCAAGTATGAGTCATTCCTATTGCTGGGATAGCCCCAATGTACGAAGTAAGTCTATAACGTTTAATCACATAAAAAAACTTTTTCAACTATAAACAGAGATCGGAGTTTTTATCCAAGTGAATTAAAATTCTTTTTTAAAAAACGTTTCTGCTTATTCAGAGCCCCTGAGGATGATCTTGTGATCGAAAGTTACTTGGGAAGATTTAATGAAATACTTTTCGATATTTGCCTTGTGTACGCATCAAATTCATTTAATGTTACTAAGTGAATCGCTTATTTGAAAAACCCCATATGTCATGATTTTACCAAAATCGTTTTTTCACTAAAATACACTTTTAAACTGTAAATACACATTTTTGTAAAGAAACGTCTTCAGTCAGTGCATTCGTAACCTATCTACAGTAACCTATAAATGGAATTAGTTCAGTTTTTAACATGTAGAAATCTTCGTGTTTTCCGAAAGTCTTAGATTTGTGACTTATGGGATTAAGTGACTTAGTGGTTCTAAGTGGAATGTATCCGACTTTATGATATTGTAACGATTTCGGACCTAAACCGTGATTCATTTAACGTTAATCTAACCCTAGCTGGGCGAGACATTAAATAATCTCCATGGAATAAAGTAGCATTGTCTATGACTTTCTGGAAATAACTTTTTACGTGTAAGACCGGTTGTTTTTATGTATCAATACTTATTAATGAGAATAGTTGTAGATAGTGTAACAATACTTGAAAAAATGGGACCGACCGGGCTAACAGCCAGTCAGCCACTGATCTGACGGATGGCAGTCTTCATTGTATATGAGAGTGGATGGGCATGGTCTAAGGCTACGTTCATAGCGGAGACCATCAAATTGTATCCTCACCTAGAGCATGTGGCTATATCGGAGAGTACTTAAAATCCTTTGGACTGACCAAGTCACAAATGAGGAAGTCTTCAAAATAATGAAGAAGAACCGAGAAGTACTGATAGTTACAGTACTTTGGACACATTATGCGAAATAAATCAAGATATGCCCTCCCTCCTACAAGTCAGCTTGCAAAGAAAAATATTTGGAAAGCGAGGTACAGGAAGAAAAAGAACATACTGGTTCAACACAACATCTGTGCAGCTTTTCCACGATGCTGCAGATAAGCATTTATTTTATCTGCCGATCGATAATATGGTACGATCGTATGGTCGGAGCGAGGGTTCGTTGTGAGCAGTGTCGGCGCTTCGTTGTGAACACCCACTAATTCAATTCTTGAGCCCAAACGTGTGTTATTATTGTTTTAGTTTATAAATAAGGCATAATTGTTTAAACTGGATACAGAAACAATGGTGCCGCAGTTTGCTTGTACACCGAGCGAGAAGATGAAAAATGATCTTTTAAACGACAAACGTGTATTTAATAGTTAACGTTTAGTTAACCAAATTCTTTATCACGTATGTTAACAACTATCCCTTTATACTCCCCCACTATTCTTCCAGAGGCTCACTTAATAAACCTTCACGTTTAAAGCTACCAAGGATTTATTTTAAAAAGAATCTAAAAGGAAGCCACTTTAAAAGTCTTTAAATTAAATCGATTATAAGAAGCAACTTTGAAAGAACTATAGTTCCCGATTTTACTTAACATGATTTATGACAGATTTAGAAAAAGTGCGCACCTAGATTTGCAGATGTATCTGTGAAGAAAGTTTGTAGTACCACTGTATATCCTCGCATATGCATATTAATATATTTTTGTCTATTACTTTTATTTATGAGCAATATATTTACAAAGTATCCCAACTTGTAAAACTCATAATTGAATTTTTTTAAATGACGCTGAAAACGCATTTTTTTATTGAAAATTAACGTGCTTGGCAACAAAAGTCACTTACACGAAAACGGTTACAAATGTAAAACTGTTACAATAAATTACAAAAATATATTATAGAGTTACTGTTATAATAAAATCAAAATTATTTTTTATAATATAACTGAACGTCTCTGAGGAATTTTAGACTTGAGGTTATTTGATCCAAGTTATTGAGTATGCCTTTTAGATCACTTTTAAGGCAATAAAATGGTCTTTTTGCTGAATATTGATGACACTCGGTGAGAATATGTTTAACTGTGAGATGTTAGAATGTGATTGACATGTCTGACAAGTGGGTCGGTTGCTGGATGACATCAGGTATCCATGTGTCAATCTTGTATGTCCTATTCGAAGTCTTCGTGTTACAATTGCGTCTCGTCTGGACATACCGGCAGAGATCAAATCAAGGGGGCTATCGACTAACTGTTGGATTTGATGTAATGCTGAGTTATTGGTATCCCAGTGTTGTTGCCATCGGTTTCTTGCTCGTTTCTTAATGTGAGACTTTAAATCTTTACTAATTTGCATATTAACCCTATTATCAGATGATGTTGAGGCAAGTTTTGTGTAGCTGTCTGCAAGTTCGTTGCCTGTATACCAATATGGGATGGTAATGTAACTGTTATTTTTTGAGTAGCGATTAGTTGGTAACAATCAAGGATCTATTGCACAATAGGATGATCAGTGAATATATTTTGGATAGATGAATGCTAATTGAACGCTACAAAACGAGGGGATACAAGATGATGTGATAAGGTTATCTGACGTGGTAACAGAACAGCCTACTCCTGTATCATTCTTTGAGGCATCAGTGTAGAGTACTATGTCGTATTTATTTGTAAATATAATTTCTTTAAAAGATTTTTTAATGAGTTCCCTGAGTGTTGTAAGTTTATCGAATCTTGTAAGCGATGTGTTAAACTGTGGGATGATTATAGACCAAGGAGGATATGGAGGTAGGGGTCGTGGGATCGTTTGTGATAGAGAGATGTTATTAAGTAATTGTGTTAAAATTAGTGGAATGAGTTTTATTGATGGTGATTTAAAATAGCAATGCTGGTTGTTAGTTGATGAAGTAAGAAGAGGATAAACTGAATTTAGGTATTTGATGAAACGGAGGCAGCATAGGAAAGTAATAATTGTTCACGTATAATCCAAAGTGCAGGCTCATTGGCTTCGCAATATAGACTTTCTATGGGGCTAGATCCAAAGGCTCCTAAACAAATTCGTAAGGCTGTGTGATGTATCGCATTTAAAATGTTAATGTGTGTTTTAGAGGCAGAGATATATATGTAACAACCATAATCCAGTTTGGAACGGATGATAGACCTATATATCTTAAGCGGGGAGTTCTCATCTACACCCCAATGATAGTTTGAAAGAGTTTTGATAATGTTTAGCCTCTTGTTTGATTCACCTTTTATTTCTAGTATATGTTGTTTCCAGGTGAGTCGTGAATCAAACGTTACACTGAGAATTTTGCATTCCCTGACTACTGGAAGATTCGCTCTCTCAATCATAATATTAGGGGATAGGGAGGGTGATAGTCTACTAAATTTTATTATTTTTGATTTTTTATATGATAAAGACAGGCCTATGCAGCTTGTTTTATTAACTACCTAGTGTATCTACTGCAGATTGAATAAGTTTGGAAGTTGTAGAGATACATCGTCCGTGGCAGTAAATTATCAGGTCATCTACGTATAGGGTTCATAGGACATGCCTAATAGGGGTTATTATATCAGAGCACAAGTCGCTTATTGCTAGGTTAAACAGAATTGGGCTTAATATTGAACCTTGTGGTACGCCGTCAGTTTAATGGTGAAGTTATGAAAAAATGCCATTGACAGAGACTCTAAATGTTCGTGAAGTTAAGAAATTTTGTATAAAATTAAATATGTTACTTTTAATATTATAATGAGAAAGTTTCTTCAGTATAGTGCCTGCTAATTGTATCAAATGCACCTTCAATATCAAACACTGCTGCAATGACTTCTTGTCTTCTGTTGAAGGCATCGGAAATATGGCTTTGGAGTAGTACTAGGTTATCTTGAGTAGAGCGTTTTCGTCGAAACCCCAAGTGTTTTTTTTAGTTATATTATATTTGTTAAAAAACCACGTAAGACGTTTGTTGATCATTTTTTCAAAGATTTTGCAGATGGTACATGTTAGAGATATTGGTCGATAAGCGCTGGGTAATGAGCGTGATATGTTAGGCTTTTTAATAGGTATTACAATTGAGGTTTACCAGTGATTAGGAAACTTGTTAGATGACAAGATTAAGTTAAACATTTCAAGAGTCTAAACTAGATAGTTTTTTTTTTTTATAAAAATGCAAGGAATATCCTCGGGGCTGGAAGTAGTGTTCTTAAGAGTTTTAATAACCGAAGTAAGTTCTATGCAAGAGAATTGGGAATTTAAGTAATCGATATCTTTGACAGTTGCCGAAGAACTTGGGAAGGGAGTATCGACTATTGGTTCGACTTGAGAGCAATTTATTTTGCTTTTAAATTTTTTGTCTAAATGACTGGCTAGGGTCTCACCAATTTCTTGATTGTTACTGATTACATTATCATTTGATTGATATCGTATTGAAATTGCCAGGTCTATCTTTATAAAAATGAAAAAATTATTTATCATCTACGAACTAGAATGTTAAAATGCTATGTATTAAGTACTTTGCTTTACGGTGTTGAGGCATGGACTCTTAAACAGAGGAATATTAAAAATCTTGAAAGGTTTAAGATGTGGTGCTACCGCCGTATACTAAGAATAAGTTGGGTGGATAAAATTACAAACGAAGAGGTAATACGCAGAATAAATAATAACGATTCAGAAGTTATCATGAATATAAAAAAGACAAAACTTGAATACTTAGACCACCTGATTAGAGGACAAAAGTACACATTATTACAAAATATAAAGCAACTCAGTTGCTTTCATAAAGTTCTCGTAGACACACCTGTCTCAGGACTATCAACTTCACGTGGATATGTCCCATGTTCCCAAACATGTACATGTCACCATGTTACCAAATCTACCGGTAACTTTAACATTATAATAATTAATAACACATAATGTAAACTAAATTTAAACACACAATTTTTAACGGGTTTTTACCCACATATTTAGTGGCTGCATACATGTATACCTAGACACTGATGATGATGGAATATGGATTCCGAAAACGTTTTGTGATATAGCCCGATTGGGATTTTAAATTATATACCTTTTATAAAGGATTTTTAATAAAAATTGTTTGATATATGGTATACAGCCAACTACAGGAACTTCGATTCCTTGTGGAAATGTTGAATAATCATAATTTTAAGAAGTTACCATTGAAAACGCCGAGATTGTGTTTTCCTAATGTGTATTTGCCTCTTTTTAGTGGATTTCCTTTCAACTCCTTAATCTTCAAGTTGTATGACTTTATTAGCGTTTAAAAACTCGTCTCTCGGTTTACTTTAAATATGTTACGTACTGTTAAATTCCTCATCCATCTTCCCTTAACCTTTCTTAATCAAGTCACCACTTGATTTTCCACTTGGTAAACCTAATTTCCTCATTTAATCCTGAAGCACTACTGCCAAAAGTTCATCCTCTTCAAATCAAATTAGAAGCTATGAAACTTTTATAAAAACTTAAAATTTTCGCACTTTTTATCAATCAAATCATATTTTTTAGTACTTTGTATTTATTAACAAAATATGCAACTCACATTAATTTTATTATTGAGTAGTTCGTAATTCACATAGAAAATCGTTTAAACAAACAAAAAAAATTCATGTTCCATTTCACACTAACGCACTTATGAGTAAAGACACTTTATAAATTCAATTTTGGGACACTTTGTAGTATTAATTATCTCAAAAATTGTAAATTCATTTCATCTTTCTCCCTTTCTTTCTATTCTTTTTTTTTTAATTGATTCCACTGAAATCTATACACGTGTCCGAAGCGCTAACTTCTTTTTCCGCGAATTTTCACAAGGATCAAATTGTGTTATTCGATTTGCTTTAATGTAGCGTACTATGTTTTCATCTCCATATACTGTCTGTAGTTCATCATTGTGTCTTCTCCATTCTTTATCTTTCTTTCCAGTATCAGTAAATTTGTCGTTTCCCGCTGGTTCAGAGTCCATGTCTCGCTTCCATACGTTATTGTGGGACGAATTATTGTCTTATACGCTCATATTTTTGATGGTATTGAGAGTATTTTTGATTTAAGTGCGCTCATTAAAAAGTAATATGCCCTGTTTCCTGCAATGATCCTAACTGCTACATCCTTTTCATATTTATTTTCAGATGTTATGATCGCTCCCAGGTACTTGAATTCTTTGACGACATCAAAGTTGTATTCATTGATTGTTACGTTTTGTCTAATCCTTGGCCTTGGGTTCTTCGTGACCACCATGTACTTGTCCTCCTTGACCTTCAGACCAACTTCCTTGTCTCCGTTTTCGAATTGAGTGAAGACTTCTTTTGCATCTCTGGTGGATTGTGCAAATGTTTCCATGTCCTCGGCAAACGCCAATAGTATTTTCATCCTTGGGCGACAAATCCGTTTGTCAGTTGTGATTGAGCTTTCCTTACCGCATGTTCCAGTGCAAAATTAAATAACAGGGGGGCGAGAGGATCTCCTTGCCTAAGACCGGTGCCAATGAGGAGTTCCTCTGACGTGGTGGTGCTAATTCTGATCCGTGCGGAAGCGTTCTCTGTGCTTACCTGTGCTAATCGTACCAGCTTTCTAGGTACTCCCATTTCTACCATGGTCTCCCACAATGCTTCTCTCCTAACAGAATCGTAAACTTGTGTAAAGTCCACGAAGATTTGGTTTACATTGTGATTAAATTCCCAGTTTTTTTTTCCAGCACGTGGCGTAGAATATCTGGTCTATGGTTGACCTTCCCGGCCTGAATCCGCTTTGGTAGTCGCCTATTATTTCTTCTGAGTATGGAGTTAATCTTTTAGATAGCATTATGGACATAATTTTATACATTGTATTGATTAACGATATTCCTCTATAGTTCCGACATATTTGTTTGTCTCTCTTCTTGTGGATAGGTACTATATGGCTTTCATGCCAGTTTTTCGGTATATTCAATGGTAGGATAGTGCAAACACTCCTGACCAGGGAGCTACGTGAAGGCGCAGTCAAAATTCACGTAAAGGCAGAAAGGTTCTATTGTAAACCAAACTTCGTCTACTGCGCCGTGGTCAGGAGTGTTTGCACTATCTCTACTTCTGATACTTGTATGTTGTACAGTAGATGTGTCGCATGTAATACTCGTACTCTGTTACAGGAGTTTTTTACAAGTCTATGAAACTTTTATTGTATTCTAATAATTTCTCAGCTGTTGACTTACCGGGTCGCATCGCTACAGGATCTTCTGTTTCTGAATCTTTTTTTTACTTACGGAATATAGTCGGGAAAATCGGATACTATTCATTATTTATTTATTCACCCTTTATTTTTGATAGTTTAAGTCGATTCATTAGTTAATTTTACGTTTTGTTCGTTTATAAATACATTTTTTACTGTCAGTCCTGCCTGTTTATATTATTTTACATTTTATTTAATGCATTTCCATAGCTATGTATAAAAATACATTTAAAGACATTCATAAATGTTGTAAATAAAAGGATGAAATGATAATATTTGTATATTGTATTGCATCTATGTACACAATGTCCAGTGCATGAGAAGCCATTTTTAATTCTTTTTGTGTTCACTAAAAGAATGATTAAGTGGAAGTTAGGTTAGTCATCACTAGTATTTTTATTCAGTACCTAATTAAGAAAGAATAAATTGACCGAATGATCGAAGACTTTGTAATACGATAATAAAGCATTAATTTTAAACGCAAGATTAATTTTGCTGAAAAGAAAAAGAGATATGTATTATCGAATGTCAATAATACGAGAACTATCAATTTTCCTGAATGGATCTTTTGAAAATATTAAGATCATGATTTTGTCCATTGTCAGGTCAGAAGGCGTTTTAACCAATAGGTTTTATATTTTTTTAGAGCATCGGGGAAATTTTTGACAGGCCACAACTATAAAAATGGACAAATAGAAAAAATGGAAGAAAATTTCAAAAACATCGAAATAAAAAAGGTAAAAAAGTGGGTATAAAGCTCAAACAAGTCTATGTAAAGATTAAAGTGGGCAAATGATCAGTGACCAACAAAAAGTCACAGAAACCTGGAAGGATTATTTTCAGACCCTGCTTGGTACACATATAGACATGGAAGATGAAATGGGTACGAACTAGGTAAAGAGAATGGAGTAGAAGCTAAAACCATAGAGGAAGTTCTCGAAGCTATTAAGACCCAAAAGAAAAACAATTGCCTCGGGAGTTGATGAAATACTACACAGGAAACATACGCAGAGTTAAAAACGCAAACAAAAATGCCAGGTCTGGCAATTAACACAGAAAAAACACAAATAATGTTACAGGCGAGAAGAAATATAGTCCCACAAAACATTACACATGAAGATGACATTGAAACGGTTGGAAAGTTTACATACCTGGGAGTAGAAATATATGCCGACGGATCAGAAGATGGAGAAATGCCGAAGAGAATAACGCAGGCAAACAGAGCTTATTTTGCCCTCTCCCATATATTTTGGTCTAAAAATGTCCACCGTAATACAAAGATGAGAATCTATAAAACCTTAATTCGACCAATAGCACGCTATGGCAGTGACGCATGGGCCTTGAAAGAAACATCCAAAAGCAAACTCGAGACATTCGAAAGGAAAGTACTAAGGAGAATACTAGGACCTGTGAGTGAAAACGGAATCATCAGAAGTCGATACAACAACGAGCTCTTTATCACCTTTATAAGGAAGCACCACTGTCAGACTTCATTAGAATACAAATATTGCAATGGGCCGGACATATGATAAGAATGGGAGAGGATAGGCTACCAAAAAGAGCACTGAATGCTAGAACGCAGGGAAAGAGACCGGTTGGAAAACCAATAAAGCGCTAGAAAGACACAGCGACGCAGTTTATGGAGAAGATCAGCCACAGACAAGCTAGGATAGAAATGTCCCGTTTTGTATTAAACGCGCACACTTGACGTAACACTTGTCATGATAAAATTTCTTTATCTCCAGGTGATCAATTCATTGAATAAACATAATAAACCATCAGGTATTGCTGATGAGCCCAACTCATGAATCTCGTCAGATCGTTCAATTGATTTTCGTTCATTTTGGAATCAATGATTTTCTGCTTCTGAAACGATAGAAAAAGTCGTTGATCAGTTAAAAATAACTCAAATGGAAAAATTACTATAATCAATCATTAATATGGACTAAAATGTACGAATAATCGCGTCTTTTTACTCAAAAAATAAATTTGCACTCTGATTCGCTTATTAGATATACATTATTCTTTTTAAGTAACTAACCTATGTTCTGCTTCGTATCTGTGCATTGTCGATCGTGTATATTCGTTAATAAAATTAAGTTTTATTACTTTACCAATCAGTTATGATTTTATAGCTCCCTCCGGTCCACCTGTTGGCTTCGTGGGATCGGCTAGGAGCTCTTCAGAGATAATAACCCAGTGGCAACCGCCGTTGGAAGAACACCGAAACGGTCAAATTCTTGGATACATTATACGATACAGGCTGTACGGGTACAAAGAAAGTCCTTGGACTATCAGGAATATTACAAATGAGGTAAGTGGGAATTTTCGCACATTTTTATATAGGAATTTTGAGATATTTAAGGTAGCAAAAAGACGTTTAACAACCAAGGAGCAGTTTAACAGGAACCTATATTTTCCAAGTGGTTGTTTTCTATTTTCCTAAGTTGGAAAACACATTTTAACTATCCTTACATTAAAAAATCAAGGCGAGTAATAGATTATGCGAATAGACATTTCAAAACACGCAAACTCAGTAAAAATTAATCTTTTATACTACGCCACTGACTCGCGTTGTAAAGCAGCAGCTATAGTTTTGCCCAGATATATTACGCATCGTTTTGTCGATGACTAACCACAATTTCAATTTAAATTACGTTTATCATAATAATCCTAGTTGATGTCGGTGACGTAAGTGAGCATTTCGAACAACAAGGAACATAACATATATGTATATATATATATATATATATATATATATATATATATATATATATATATATCTACACTACGATTAAGCAAGATGATACGAGCTTTTGGAAGGCCACGCTAAGTGGAAACTAGCCTGTCTCATATTCTCACTAAAGATCCGGAACTACAGGTATAGATAGTTCAAGCACTCTTGACCATGGAGCTGCGCGAAGATGGAGCCCAATTCAGGTAATGGCAGAAAGGTTCTATTGTAAGTGGAATTATACAGTGCGTAGTACAATACGTTTCGCACGGAAGTGGGGACTAAGCCAAATTTCGTCTACTGCGCCGTGGTCAAGAGTGCTTGCACGCACTATACCTCTTTGATAGAAGCTCCCTAGGATCATATCTACCAGTACTGAAGACCATTTCAATGCAGGTTTGGATCCCAGAGGAAGAGAAGACGATGTCTGGTACACAGATTGGATTAAATTTTTTCACGAATTTTCTTGTGGATATTAAATATGACATTCTTTTTTTCTAATTCTTCCATTTCAGAACCTCACATTTTTGTTTTATTTCTCTTTGTTTTCTTCTGTAATCTTATGCTTTGTATTACTAATATTATTTATTAATTGAAATACCAATGATTTTGATACCTCTTTCGTTGTGTGATGCAAGCTGAAATATCTTTTAAATGTTAAACAAAAGTGGAGATAATGCAACTCTGTCACTCTCTTAAGGTCTGATTTTTGATTCCACTATAGTTAGATCATCCTCAGGTATTTGTCATCGAACCTAATTTCGTTTAAAGTTGATACCTTACATTGTCAAATACTTTTTGGTAATCAATGAAGAGCTTCTTTCTTTGATCATAACATTTAGAACCAGCAGCTTTCTGAATCCAAATTGATCATCATCATCATCCAGCCTCAAGAGTTCACTGCTGAATATAGGCCTCTTCCTCGTGTTTCCAACCCCGTCTACCTTGCGCCGCTCTCATCCAGTTTTTATTGAGTCTCTTCAAATCGTCAGTCCATATTGTAGGTGGTCGACCGACGCTTCTCTTGTCTTCCCTTGGCCTCCATTCTAATAACCTCTTTGTCCATCGTCGCCCATCTGTCATTCTGGCTATGTGTCCTGCCCATCTCCATTTTAGTCTGGCTATCTTCTCGATGATGTCAGTCACTCCGGTTCTTCTCCTGATGTCTTCGTTGGTTATTCTGTCTCGCAGAGTTATTCCTAACATGGATCGCTCCATTCTTCTCTGCGTGACTCTCAGTTTGGTAGCTGCGGCTTTTGTTAAGGTAAGTGTTTCTGCTTCATACGTCAAGACTGGGAGGACGCACTGATCAAATATCTTTCTCTTTAGGCATATGGGCAACACATTTTTAAAAGTTTCTCTCAGTTTTCCAAAGGCTGCCCACCCAAGGCCGATTCTTCTCTTCAGTTCATGAGTCTGGTTATCCCTGCCAATCATAATTTCATGTCCCAGGTATTTATATCTATCTACGAGTTCTATTTCTTTCCCACCAATACTGATGTTCTGGTTGGGTACCAAATTGGTCATGATTTTTGTTTTCGAGATATTTATATTTAAACCTACATTTTCTGTAGCCACAACGAGTTCCTGTACCATCTCTCTTGCCATACCTAGATCTTCAGCTATTATAAGTATATCATCGGCGAAACGTAAGTTGTTTAGATATTCTCCATCTATTTTTATTCCCTTTGTCATCCAATCCAAATTCTTAACAGCATGTTCTAGCACCGTATTAAAAAGTTTAGGTGACATTGGGTCTCCTTGTCTAAGCCCCCGTTCTATTTTTATACGATTACTGTTAGTATGTAATCTGACAGTGGTTGTTGCCTGCAGGTATATTTTTTATAATAATTTAGTATATCTATAATCTAGCCAGCCTGCATTCTTTAAGCGCCTGTAATATTTTGCTTAGCTCAACTGTGTCAAAGGCTTTGTGAAAATCGATAAATATTAGAACTAGAGGTTTATTGTATTCCACTGCTTTCTCTATTAGGGTTTTTATACTTATTGATAGACGTTCTTATTCAAATTTTGTTTTAGATGCGCTTATATCTTTAGGAATTCCTTTAATGCGTGGCTCATTAAACCTATTAGCCGGCGGTTTTCGTAACTACTGGCATTATGTTTCTTTGGTATTGCAACGAAGGTTGATTTTCGCCAATCTGCTGATATTTTCCCATTTTGTATGTGTACTTAAACAGTTTGCATAATCGTTTAGGCATCCAGAGAACAAAAATTTACGTCTAAATCTATTTCAACCACCTTATGATTTTTTTCTGCTTCTGATTCTAATATTGTTGGTCCTGTTAAGTCTGTTTCCGTCATAAGCGAATAGTAATTAGAACAAAACTTTTTTTAATTAACTCCTATTTTGTTATTTATTTTTTAGGCCCAGCGAAACTATCTCATCACTGATTTAATAACCTGGAAAGACTACGTAGTACAAATCGCAGCTTACAACAACAAAGGTGTTGGAGTTTTCACGGACGGAGCCAAAATCAAAACCAAAGAAGGTAAAATGACTTTTAAAGATTTATATCGATTCATTTAATTTTCAATGTAATTTGTTGTAGGAGTACCTGAAGCGCCCCCTATAATAAAGAAAGTTAAAGCTTTGAATTCGACGTCTATACAAATATGGTGGACGCCTCCGGATCCACAGAAGATAAACGGCATAAACCAGGGCTACAAAATCCAATCGTGGCAGTGGCATCCAACCAGAGGCAACATCGAAACGAACATGATGACTGTACATCCAAATCTTCTAGATCCATATGCCGAACAAACAGCTGTTATGACTCATCTCGAAAAGTTCAAAGCTTACAATATCACTGTACTTTGTTTTACTGATCCTGGTGATGGACAGATGAGCGAGATGCATCACGTAAAAACCAAAGAAGACGGTAAACTATAACACATACTTTTCTTTCTTACATAAAAATTACGAGTATCTATTAATTCCTTTTATGTATCGTTCTAAATTGTAGTAACTGATACGGATATTTTAAACAATAGAATAGTAATTTATTAAATTATAAGTAAAAATTGTTTATTGTATTTTCTTTTCAGTTCCAAATGAAGTTTCCAACTTACAATTCGACGAAATCAGCGACAGAGCGGTCAAAGTGCTGTGGAAACCCCCTAAAAAGATTAACGGTATTCTAAAAGGTTACCAGCTAACATACCAAATAAAAGACGAACCTAGCACACTTCGCGTCAAAAATTTGACAGCTGACACTTTGAGCATAAAGGTCAATGATCTTCAAGCCACTACACATTATCGTTTTGAAGTAACAGCTTGGACGGCCGTTGGACCAGGTCCATCTAAGATAGCGATCATACAGTCCGGTGTGGAACCTGTACTGCCACATCCGCCTTCTAAGCTAGCTTTGTCCAACATCGAAGCGTTTTCTGTGGTATTACAATTTACTCCAGGTTTCGATGGGAATTCTTCGATCACGAAATGGACCGTAGAAGCCCAAACGTCAAGAAATGCCTCTTGGTTTGTTGTCTATGAAATTTCTGATCCGGATGCGACTACCATCGCTGTAACAGGTCTTGTACCTTTTACAGTTTATAAATTAAGACTGATCGCGAATAATGTTGTCGGAGCTTCCATACCAAGTGAGTCTACTAAGGAATTTCAAACTATTCAGGCCCCACCGGCATTTCCTCCGAGAAATGTCACAGTTAGAGCAATGAGTGCCACAGAATTGAGAGTTAGATGGATCGTAAGTATTTTTTTGTTGTTATTGTTGTTTGGTTAACACTCTCTTTTAATTTACAGCCTCTACAGCAAATAGAATGGTTTGGAAATCCAAGAGGTTACAATATTACATATACGGAAATTCGTACTGGGTTTGCTCACAGCTCCAATATCGAAGATCATACAGCAAATTCACATGTAATTATCGGATTGGAGGAGTATGCTTTGTATGAAGTAAAGATGCAAGCTTGCAATGACGTAGGATGTTCACCATCAGGACCTACAGCTCTTGAAAGAACCAGAGAAGATGGTAGGCAGTTCGTGGTATAAATAATGCTTGTTGTAATTAACTTTATTTTTTCTTTATAGTTCCTTCTTTTGGTCCCATGAACGTAGAAGCTAATGCCACATCTTCGACAACCATAGTGGTAAGATGGGGTGACGTCCCGAAGGAACACCAAAATGGTCTTATAGAAGGCTTCAAAGTGTTTTATGCTGCTGAAAATAAGGCTCCCGTACATCACAAACAAATAGCGAGCAATTCAACATTTACTGCCACACTTACCGAACTGAAGAAATTTGTGGTATATCACATTCAAGTTCTGGCGTACACGAGGTTGGGAGATGGTGAGCCCAGTGCACCTGCTGTTCGAGTTAGAACATATGAAGATGGTAAGTTCTGTTTCCAACTATTTTCTGAACTAAGGTATTAAGCGCGTGATAAATTATTGTACATTGGCAATTACAAGCCATAATATCAATAAAAAATTGTTTAGCTCTCACGAAAAAATCAAATTTTTTGGCCAAAGACATCATAAACGTATATCTGAGCCATTGTACAAGTATAATTGTTGAGTTGAAACTACCAGACCCGATATCTTTTGATAATCTACATCGAATATTATGTTTTCTTACAGTTCCGGGAGCTCCATCAAACGTTTCCTTTCCAGACGTGTCGTTAAGTTCAGCTCGTATAATTTGGGACGTTCCTGAAGAACCGAACGGCGAAATTGTAGCCTACAAAGTAACTTACCATCTGGACAACGTAAAAACCAACAATAAGTTCTCAAAGGAGTTTCCACCTTCTGAGAGAACTTTCAGATTTACTCAGTTAGAGCCGGAGAAATACTACTTGTTCTCGGTGACAGCTCAAACTAGACTCGGTTGGGGAAAGACGGCGCATGCCTCGGTTTATACGACAAATAACCGAGATATACCACAACCTCCTTCTATGCCACAGATCAGTAAGAGCCAGATCCAAAGCCATCACATCACTTTCAGTTGGACATCAGGTATGTAACAAAGTATTCAAAAGATTTTATAATTCTTTTCATTCCTGTTTTTATAATCACTAACGTATTAATAACTTTAGGTCGGGATGGTTTTGGCCCTCTCAGATACTATACTGTCCAGAAAATGGAGAATTTAGGCCCATGGCAATCGTTACCTGAAAGAGTTGATCCTCAACTTAATTCCTATACAGTCTCTGGTTTAAAACCGTTTACATTGTATCGGTTTCGAATAAGAGCAACGAACGATATCGGACCGAGTCAGTTCAGTCCAGAATCGATAGAAGTCCGCACTTATCCAGCGGCTCCAAGCAAAGGTAAGTAAATATGTCATTATTATACAATATCCTGCTACGACACTACACACTTTTGCTAACCTACTAGTAATTTGACTTGTTTTACAGTTATTCGTATGTTTACATCCAGATTCTTATTATGCTGCTATTTCCGTTTGATTTTTTCTAGAATTATCTATTATACGAGTGTTTGTACATGTTTTTATTCAGATGTTTTCTATCCGCTGACATTGTTTTTAATATTTTTTCATTAGTGACTCAGTATATGGTATTTCTTTTATTACAACTCAAATACTTTCAGATCTTTTATGCATACTTTCGATTACTGCTTTTATTTCGTGGGGAAGAATTGAACATATGAATTTTGGATTTGACAGCTCTGGCGCCACCATATATCCGTCGTGTGGCATTTGCCAATTCTTTTTTTTTTATATTTGTTATTAATTCTGTGTCATTTGTCGTCTGTTATAGCTCGTGCTATTAGTTGTAGAGGTAATGGATTTTGGGAACAGCTATGACCTTGAACATTTCACATAAACTTGTGTACTAAATAGGCATAATGCATAGCTCTTGTTAAAATCCAATACATTAATAATATAATTACATATCTTCGATTCTAAAATATTGTAAGACTTTAAAGAGTCTGGGTAAGAAAAAAGATTTAGTTATATTCTTTGTGGCATTTTCAAGGTCATAGCTGTTCCCAAAATCCATTAACTCTAAATACAAACTATAAATCTGCCATGTGTCATTTGTCATTTTATCTGTCATGAGTTCTATGTCATTTGTCAATTCGTTAGTATAGTCCGATATGAAGAAGAAAGATAGGAAGGCCTCGAATATCGTTTAGAGATGAAGTAGCAATTGAAAGAAGAACCCTGCGAGATGTAGATTGGTAACATAGAAAGAGCTGGATATTACGGTTTAGAGAAATCCTGGAAATCCTTGTAGTTGTAGTTTACTTGTATGTTTAAAAATCAATGACAAGGGAGCCTAAGTATGTTGCTGTGATAAAATATTAACAGTTTTGCCTTGTTTTTTAGGAGTTAGTGGTTTAAAGGTAATCCCCATCACTACCACTAGCGTTGAGGTATTCTGGGAAGCCATAGATGAGCAGTACTGGTGCGGTGATAGTAAAAGTGGTGGGTACCGAGTTGTATTTCAACCTGTCTCCGATTTTCCAACTGCTCTTCAAGCAACGCCTAAAGAAGAAGTTATGGGTATCAATGTAAGTAATGAAATAATATCAGTATATGTAAAAATAATGTAAATATATAGAAATGATATAGCAAATCAAGTAATAAACAAAACTATTTGGACAAAGTGAGAAATTCTTAACGAAGGAATAGAAAAATTTAGCATTTATTCAATAACTTAATATAAAATAGCAAATTGATCGCTAATAATATCACTTCATTTATACCAATATGTATTCCAGGCACAAATTTGACAAGAATTGAAAGACTGATGAAGCCAAATCTGGTTAATAGTAAAGCTGCTCCTAGAATCTATATTTCAAATCACCAAATTTTTCAATTGGGTTAATAAACATTATAAAAATCTCAATTTCAGGCTAACAAAATGGTCCTCACCGAACTTCTTCAAGACAGAAACTACGAGATCGTCGTCATTCCATTTAATGCGCAAGGAGAAGGTCCTATCAGTCCGCCGGTGACTGTGTATGTGGGCGAGGCGGTACCAACTGGGGAACCACGAGGTCTTCAAGGAGAACCGGTGTCTTCTACCGAAGTTAGACTTAGGTGGAAACCACCACAACACCAGATGCAGAATGGAGAACTTCTAGGATATAAAGTAAGTTGTCTATTTACATCAATATATTGTACTTAGCATCGGAAATAACAACAAAAAGTATTATAAAAATATAAAACGGATTACAGAATAATATGAAATATATTTAAATAAATATAAATACCAATATTTATGCTGTCAAACCATGAAAAAATAAAAAACATTACAAAAAGGCATAATTTGTTCAAATTGTAAAAAGAACTTCCTCGAATTTTCGTACTAATTAGAATTTAATATACATTTACAATGTTGCCACATTTACAATTGGTTTTTACGGATTGAAAATGTAAAAAAAATATATTTGAAATAATAAATAAGAATTTGAAATAATTCTCAAGTTCTTAACATTCCTTGGTGACTAAACCATAACTTGGCCAAAACTAACTCAATGTAATCGAAACTAATATAAACCCAATTAATGAAAGACCAGATAAAAACAAAATATTTATTTTTATTTATATTTTTACACAATTTTGCAAAAAACAATACTTTTTGTAAGTATGGCAACATTGGTTGAAAAGTGACATGACATTTAAGACAGCACAATGGATAGATGATATATTTGAAAATTGATGTCAAAACAGAAATTTTTTAAATGAGAAGAAAATGTAATTTCCTAGTAAGACCATCCTTCCTTAGCTTTACATTTTATTTGAGCTTTTCGTAGAAAATTCTTTTTCTCGGAGTACCAGGTTTCTCTGAACCTGTTGCTTTTACGCTTATAAGTATGTTACATACTTATACATTATATACAATAATTTTACTAATTTAAAATTGTGTTATTCTGTTTTTTACTATATTTGTTTTTGTTTTATACTTTTTGTACTATTTGACTGATTTATTTTTTAGCTTTGTCCATAAAATTGTTCAATAATTTTCAGTGACAATAAAGCATATTTCTATTCTATTCTATGTTAGTGACTTGACTTAAGAATTATGGGCTTAGAGTGATGCTGGATTTAATTCGGTCGACAGAACATTATTTATCAAATGGGAATTACCATGGAAAAGTGAGTTTGTCAGAAACGTAGAACACTTTGTACGACGTATGTCTATTCCATTAAACTGCTGTGAAAAAAAAACAATATCGAAATTATCAAGAAAAAACCTTGTCCACAAGCTTAAATGTAGAAACCTACCCTGTTCGCTACTTAACTTCTGCCAAGCTTTTGACTACCTCATTGGAGTCATCTCAACAACAATAAGTTTTCTTGGTTTTATTAATAGATTTTTGTAGTATTCTATAGAACTTTTCTTTTTCTTCTTTTGTCTCTGAGGTAACCAGAAAATTTCAAGGCTTCCTCTTTTTATGTATTTCTTTTTCCATTTTCAGAGCTTTATTTTGTTTTATTGAATCATAAATAAATTTTTTACAGATATTTTATTTGGTCCTAAACTCACCGCAAAAATTGGACGAAGGCAAAAAATGGGAAGAAGAAATAGAAGTGGTACCAGCATCGACCACCACTCACAGCTTGGTATTCCTCGACAAATATACCGAATATAAAATTCAAGTATTGGCGTTTAATCCAGCTGGTGACGGGCCCAGATCTCAACCGGTTCGAGTAAAAACGTTGCAAGATTTGCCTAGTGCGCCGACGAATTTGACTTTTTCCGAAATTACGATGAACAGTTTGACCGTGTCGTGGGATCCACCTAGGAAGAGAAATGGTGATATCGTTAGTTATATCGTTACATATGAAACCACTGAAGAAAATGAACGTAAGTTTCCTTTAATTTCATTTTAATAAATGTATTTTTTCTTAAAAGTTTGATACACATCAATGATATTGTTATATCGACCACTACAAAAACTTGCTCAGAATTTTCCTAAGCTTACATTTTAAAATCTATACGAACTTTCAGAAGTATTCATATATTTTTTACTACAAAGCAAACTTCTTGAGCTTTCCTAACTTCCTACCCTTTTCTTCGTAATCTATTTTTTCCTCAATCCTTTTTTCTTCTTGTGTCTTTTGTTTTCTAACCCTTCTCCTGATTTCTCGAGCCTTTTTATACTTTTTTGCATATTCTAGATTTCGACATTTTTTATCCTCTTTTATCTTTTATTTTTTCTTATGCTTCTTTTCGCTTCCTACCACGTTCTTGATTTCACGTTTTCTAACCATTTTCCTGAGCTGTCTTGCTCCCTTAAGCATTTTTGCTAATTCCTAATTCCCAGATTCTTTTTTATCGTCCTTCCTTTATTTTCCATTTATTTCCCCTTCCTTTTGCTTCTTGTTTCTTCCAGTTTCTGTTTTCTAGAATTATTTTGTCTCTTCTAACTATGTAATTAGTTACTCATTAAAAATGGATTGGTTTCCTTTGTAGGTTTTAGCAAGCAGGTGAAGCAAAAAGTAACGACGACCTATCTCCAAGTTCCTAGCTTGGAGGAAGAAGTAACATACACGTTTAAAGTGAAAGCACAGACAATCGATTACGGTCCTCCTATCGCGAGCAACGTCACTACCGGACCACAAGAAGGTTCGCCTAGTACACCGAAGGAACTTAGCTTGGTGAAAACTTTAACTAGTATCGAGTTGAGGTGGTTCAATGGAGCCACAGGCAAGGGGCCTATATTGGGGTACTACATTGAATCCCGGAAAAAAGGTACGTAAAAGATATAATTGATTCTTATGATTACGATAGATAATAGACATAAATGACATATTCTTAACACATTTTTGTTATACAATCTTATGTAAAAACCATTTTACTTACCTCACACCTAAATACCATTAAAATAATGTATATTGAGTTAACATTTAACATTATTTTGTTTTTTTTTAGACGACATTAGGTGGCAAACAGTAGCAAAAACCACCAACGGTCCTCTACAAGAGTTCACCGTACTGTACCAGAGCCTGTTACCTTCGACTTCGTACAAATTTAGGGTAATCCCCTACAACAAATTCGGAATAAGCTACCCCGCATATTCCGATGAATCAGTCCTGACCCCTTCGAAGCTATATATGGAATACGGACTTCTGCAACTTACTCCGTTCTACAGACAGACCTGGTTCATGGTCGCTTTGGCAGCTATGTCCATTATCATAATCATCATGATAATAGCTATATTATGTGTGAAAAGCAAAAGTTATAAATACAAACGTAAGTATGATTACATTTTTAAGATAACGGGCTTTAAGTAATTGTAGATCCAGCTGTTGTTGTCCAGCTTTGCAGATTCCCCTTTTATATATATTCGATACTTGACATGTACCAAGAAATACTAATTATTGATCGAAGGATCTTGGAATTTGTGCTCTACGTCTTATTATTATTGGAGTCTCGTTAGTTCTTGTGAAAAATACCCTTTTAAAGTTTTCTCCGGTGACAAAACTTTACACATTTTTAAAGAATGCGATTTTATTTTTGTCTCACCTACATTCTAATATATACAAACTATTGAGTTAGGTTAGACCAGTATTTCCCAAAGTGGGGGTCGCCATGAGGTACTAGGGGGGTCGCCGAACATTTCCAAAATAAGACAAAATCACCACTTTGTTAGATCATGTATTTTTATTTTAACAACGCCGTAAATAGAAATGAACAATTAGTTATCAGACGAAATATAAAACTAAATATTAAAGTCCGTAAAAATAAAAGAGTAAAACAAAGTCAAATATTATAATCTTAATGAGAGCTATGCGCCTGTTTCTGTGAAACTAATCTTTCAAATCTAGGCTGTGTATTGAGACACACACAATTATATCAATTTTAAGTACGAGACGATTTCTAACTCTTGTTTTAATGGCAGTCATAGACGAGAAACTTAACTCACACAAATATGATGTTAGAAATGGAACCAAACATTTTACAGCTTCACTCGCCAACTGGGGGTATTCCTGCATCTTTTCGGTCCAAAATTGGTCCGAGTTCTGGGAAAAAAATTGGATCTTCAATATTCCATCACTTGATATTTCAATAAGTTTTTCTTTTATGTTTATTGGTATTTCAACATGCTGAAAAGAATCGGCTAAAAACGGATTTAGTATCCATCTGCAACTGTCGTAACTGTTTTGAATTTCTTCGGGGAAATAATCACAGAGCTGTTTTTTTTTAAATTGAGCAAAGTAACATGCATGTCAGCAAAAACTTGTTCAAAATTTGTAGCACTGTAATTGGATACATTTTCCATAATTTCCTGAAGGCACTGGAATGAATCGAGTTGTTTTTTGCCAAGTGAGGTCGACCATAAATCGATTTTTCTTAGAATCGCCTTAATTTTATCTGTGGCTGTAATTATATTAATGTCGCGACCTTGTAAATTACTGTTCAAAATATTTAATTGCTCGAAAAAATCAGCAACGAAACCTAGTTTCAAAAGCCAAATAGGATCGGAAAATTGATTTTCATATGGGGACTTCTCATCTTTCGAAATCATTAAAAGCTCTGCTCTTAAGTGAAATACTCTCTTAGACGTTGCCCCTTGAAAGTTACCTTACTTCGGTGTGATAGAGAAGATTTTCAAATAAAGCACCTATGTCTTCGCAAATTTTTCTAAAAATACGGGTCTGCAAAGCTTTTCCTTTAATGGAATTTACAACTGTAATGATGGTTTTCATAACACAGTCCATTTCAGGCGGTAAAGCTTTGGACGCAAGAGCTTCTCGATGTAAAAAACAATGTCTCCATTTGGCATTCGGCATTATTTCTTGTAATTTGACGACAAGACCAGATTTATGTCCTGTCATAGCTTTAGCGCCATCTGTGCATATAGCAACACATTTACCCCAGTCAATATCATATTTACTTGTACGTTTCACAAACGTGTCGAGTAAACATTTTCTAGTGGCATTGGTCTCCAATGGAGAACAAAATAAAATATCTTCTTGAATGTCATTATTTGTATCATATCTTACAAACGTAATGAATTGGGCACAGTTAGATATATCTGTGGATTCGTCCATTTGAAGAGAGAAGTACGTGCATTTATTAAGATTTTCCACAACTTGCGCTTGAATATCTTCTGCCATATCACTAATTCTTCTTTGGATAGTATTGTTTGACAGAGGTATTGTATTTAATTTTGCAGCATCTCTTTCCCCACACATTATATGTACCATTTCAACAGCTGCTGGAAAAATCAGATTTTCAGCAATTGTGTGCGGATTACTAGTTTTGGCAACAGGATAAGCAACTTTATAACTTGCTAATAGTGCTTTTTCATTAGTAGTGGTTGCCAAGGGAAAACTGTCTTGCTGTTTGTGAAGGACGTTCAGCTATCTTTCAAAGAATTCTACGGAAGGCTTGTCTTTTTTATCTGGATGTTTGCTATTTAAATGTCGAAGTAACTTTGATGGCTTCATGCTTTCTTTTGACAAGACTTGTCCACAAATAACATATTGTGGTTTATTGGAAATAACGGTAAAACCATATTTAAGATATTCATCAATGTAGAATCTGTTTTTCTTTTTATTGCTGCTACTGCCACTTTCAGACGTAGATGGTTCTGCACTTCTTTTTAAAAACTTATCCATAATTTATAATTTATTGTAGACGTAAATACGTAAACGGGAATACGTAAGTCGTAAAATATTTACTCATTACTCAACACCGCGTTCGCCATCATAGGCTATTTGGATTCGAACTGAGGTTTCGTTGCGCATCGCCGCTTATATAAAGCCAAAACGAGGCTACGAGAACGTTCCAGAGTGCCATCTAGTAGGGAGCGCTTTCGCTGTTATCATGGAAGAGTTTTGCGATGTAGACACAAGCTAATATGTCGCGGTGTACAATGTGCAGTCGACTTCTTATATTTATTAATGTAAATGCTATTCTGGCAAAAGTACCTACTACTAATTACTAGTGGGACAGATCGCAATCATTAAAATAATTGTATTAACATAAAATAATTGTTTTTGATTTAAACTTAAACAGTAAAGTAAAATTAAATTTGAGAAACCATCAGATAATTGTAAATTGGGCACGCTATTTCTGTCAAATAATATTGAATAAATGAGTGGGGGGAAATTGGGGGGTCGCGATCAAATCTTTTAGCAAAAAGGGGTCGCGGTTTAGATAAGTTTGGGAAACTCTGGGTTAGACCACCTAACTGACTCGACAAACCTAAAAATATAATTATTGTTCCCATCGAACGCAAATGTTTAATTTATATCCTTATGGGTCAGGGTCTGGTATATATGTTTTGTCGAGGTTTAATTATGTATATTGTGTGTTTTGTAGAAAGTGGCTTAACACAATTATTTCTAACAAGATAATAATGTAAAATTCCTTGTTCTCGGTAAGGGAGAGGCGCGTGCATACTTCACACTCATGCTCAATCAGAGATCGAAGCTTTTTTTCCTCACTACGTGTTAGTAGACACCATGTAAGATTGCAAGTCATTCCAGGGCTGCAGGCAACAGTTGACGATAAGTTGATGTTGAAAGAGTGATGTTGAAAATGAAAACATTCTAGTATCGTGCAGTGATTAAATTCCTTTTAAAAAATAGTTTTAACAACGACTGAAAAAGCTACTTGCAGTTTCTAAATCTATGAGGCGACTCTTTATCTTTAATTTTAACCGTGAAGAGATGGCTGATTGCGTTTAAACGTGATCTTGAAAATGTTTATTATGATCTAGGTAAAGAACGTCCAAAAGAAAAACAAACCGGAAATCATCGTAAAGTCCAAGACATGAAGTGAATTGGCAGATTGACTTTTAAAGGTCCAAGATATTGCTGGGGTAGTCTATTCATATCGTAGAAACTACTATGCTTATTGTGGATCAGAAATGCACAAGCAATAAACAATTATCCAATATTAAATGTAAATTAAATTTATTTAAATATTAATTTATACAGCACTTTGTTAACTTTGAACAATATTTGTAGAAGAAGCTCAAAAAACCCTAGAAGAATCCATGGCGATGTCGGTCGGCGATCACCAGGACCTGGCGCTGGACTACTATCGTTCCCGAAACGGTAACGCTAGCACCAACAGCCTGTCCAATCTCAATAAGAAGGGAACGTTGTCTCGGAAGCCCCCTTCCCATCAGCCGCCGCCGGTGGTAGGTAAATCTCCGCCGAGGCCGTCTCCGGCCTCTGTGCCCTACAACTCGGACGAAGAAAGCTTAAAGGGCTACGACGAGAACCCGGACGATAGTAGCGTCACCGAGAAACCTTCCGAAATGAGTTCCTCTGATTCTCAAGTAAGTATTTTGTTGACATACTTTATTTTTGGTTTTGGTTTTTATGATAGAGTATTCTACACTAAGTATTACTTTTTAATAAGAGAAATTGTATGTAAGTGCTTGAAATGAAACTTATTTTGTATGAATAATCTACAAGATTAAGAAAACCAAAGACCTATGCAGATAAAAAGCTTTTAACGTGACTTGGAGAAAGAAATATATGAGATAATATTAACTCTTATAAAAGCAAAGATTATCCGACATAGCGATCACCATAGTAGAAGGTTTCATAATCTCCTCTCATGTATATTGCTCAACCAAGATCTTTTTCCTGCGTATGAGATCGTTGCGTCTTCAATTCGACCAACAATAATGGCTCTTTTCACTGTCATCACAGGAAAAGAAGGTCTTGGAATGCAACATCCTATCTTTTCCTCGACATCTCTCATGGGCCTTTAACCGTCTGTGATGAAGGATCCTCTGCATTGATTCAATCTTTGGGTGCAATTTTTATTTTATTATTCTTTTATTGGCGAAGAAATTAAATACATTTTTACGTAAAAAAGTACAGCCAAGTGTCTAGGATGTATACAGGAGGACCAGAGCCACTTCAGAAGGCTTCCAGGGAGTGTTCAGTTGAAACCGCTCATATCGGACTTATAATTACATGTGATTTTCATCTGGTGGCACGTTTCATCTCATAAGAATATGAATTTATTGACTTCTCTAATAGTTTTGGTTTTCAAAATTCCTTATCTTGGAAATATAGACTTAAACTGAATGGATCATGTAAAACAGGATGTACCCTAAAAAAGTCGTACAGAAAATAAACGAAGTCTCCCCCGTTAAATGAAAAATCAAGAAAAACAATTACATCAAAAATTGATGCAATGAAAAAGGCAAATACGTAAGATTTCTTGTTTGCAAGCAAGACAGTAAATCTGTAAGAAGTAAAAACTAATAAAAAATGACGTTGTTATTGTATAGAGTTTCATTAAACAGGATAAATCTTTAAAAATTTATGTTTTGGTAATTATTACAAGTTTTAATACAGTAATTGTGTATTTTTTGTACATTATGATATCGTAGTAGTAACTATGCAGTTTTAGTTGGGTTATATCACTTTTTTCACTCTGTATATCATATAAATTTCCTAAGGATTTATTTAATCAAAACTTAAAGAATTGCGTCTTAAAATTTTAAACGAGAATGAGCATAATCTAAATGTTTATTTATATAGCCCGCTTAAGATCCAACGTTAAAGAAAATTGCGTTTGAATTAAATTTTTACCGCCGAAAGCGACCCGCGTGTCGTCTTCGGGAGATTCGTTGGAATGATCCTGGTACAATGCGATGCCTCACTTGTGAAAGATCATCGCTTTGCTGACCTCTGTGTTTCTTTGATAAAGTTTGTGCGTTTATTTTTAAGAAAGCTTTTATGAATTTCACCTCTTATGAACCTCTTTCACGATTTATGAGGATCATTAGGCTGATACTCATAAAGGTTCGAGGTATAATTACAGTATAGTGTAGTACAGACATCCCACAATAATGGGGGGGGATAATCGATGGACTAAGAAAATTATACATTGGGGATGTCTTTTGACATTCGGGACTCATATACAAAGTGTATACAAGTACGTACAGAGGAGACATACACATAAACTGGATTAAAAGTGCATAAGATCCCTGGGAAACATTTAAGAAAGGTTTGCACCCACCATTGGACAAATTTATCAGCTGAATGGTGATCTTAACCTATTCTGATCCAACCTAACCGAAGTTAACCTGATTTGATCTTCAGTATAAAGAGATTTACATACCTAATACTCAAAACACCTATATTTACACTCATATAAATTATTTAGGGGATCACTGTTACAACCAGCTGACAACACTGCCAGCTGTGTTTTTCCCTTTTATATAAAGATACCAAATAATTTTCGATTTTTCAAAATACACAAGGTTGCTTGTTTTAAACGACTTTTAAAAACAAACTAGTTTTTGTTTTGATTGAAATTTTGGCAGACCGTGTGCGTTGGATCTATTACGTCAAAATCGAGAGTAGTTCGCTCTCACGTATCACAAACCACTCTTGAATATCTATTAAAAATATTTATGCAAAATTAAAAACTCATTACCAATAATAGCTGCATAGTTACTATTATCTGCAACCTGTAACAAAATAAAGGTGGAAGATTTGCAAATTATTATATTCTAAAAAAACTATAACTCGCCAATCCTTTTCAGTGTACCCAAATTCAAGTGGAATGTGGTTTGTATCGAAAAGTTTAGTCAAAATTCCTAAATAAAAGTGTTAAAAGACGTAAAATCATTTTTGCACTATTTTTATTTTTAATTTTTCTCAGTAACTTCAATGTGAGGCCGACGATGTATTTGCGACAAAAATGCGCGTTTTTATCTCGACAATAAAAACACGATAATATCCATAATAATTTTGCTAGATAATCTACTCCATGGTGGCCAACAATTTTGGGAGAGAATGCCAGTATAAATTTTTACAAATAAGAATGTTTTTTAGGTTCTAAATATTAAGGTGTTGTACAAAAAGTAAGAATTTATGAAAATATAAACACATTTTGTGATATAAAGCCTGAATACTTGTCATTTACAAGACTTTATGTTTAGTTTTGTGCAATCTTAGATTGTAGCTGACGTAACAATCAAATGGTCTTGTCCTCTGGTTGTTGCCCATCCTCTATCACTTTCGTGTCTTATATTAACTCCTAGCTTCCTGAACCTAGCTCTAAATCCAATTTTTCACACTCTGAGAAACGTTGAACATTTAGATCATTAGTAGCATACTCTGGTAATTATTTTTCCTATAATTGCCATACTAGTTGGTGCGTTTTGGTTTGGTTTGAGTCTTCTTACAAGTCTCTCTGATGACGGGTAGACCCAGAAACACGTGTTAGAGAATGGTAAGAGACTCAACTTAGATCGAAACTCAACTGTCTACGTATATTAATTTAGATCATTCTTCATGAGTGCCTGCCTATTTTGCAAAAAGATACTGTGGCAGCTAAATTTTCTGTAGAAAAGCTTAATTTTCATTTTCTGTAGTTGGCAGTGGTCATTATACAACACTAGACACTAGATAATATCGCAATGTAATAATGCACTAGATTCTGTATGACCTTTAGCCATATAACCTTCATGCGATGAATTTGTATTTTTTTTGCGAAAGCTCTAATGCGGTACCACACTTCGCTATGTATTATGCGGCTTCGTTGCGACAGAAATCTCATTCCATTTTCATTTTTCCATTCCATTTCACAGTAGGTACTCCACAAATCAAAGAGTAAATATAGTTGTATATAAACACACAAATTTGTCGAATTGATGGTTCAAGAATAACTGAGCAACTAAGAGCAACTGTGAGACAACCACCGGTGCAAGCGAATTGTGGAAAGCTGGCACATACATTGGGCAAGCATTCGGCTTATTCGTGTTCTTTTAAGTGTGTCAAAAAACCGACAAATGGACGTATTATGTATATGTAGTGGACGTAGCGTATTTGCTATTCGGGTACTGGCTTATGCGTGCGAATAAACCAAATAATTGACGAATGGACCCTCCAAACCACGTCTTACGCTCATTGCTTACATTCGCGTTTTCTAGAGAGGTATATAATTTGATTTTTTTATTTTGATGGTTGCTTCCATTAATCAAAGATCACTGCCGATGTCAAATCTATAACACGGTATATAGTCAATTTTATTCTTAATTTAATAATAATCATAATTCGAGTGGTAATACTGGATGCACATATAGGTCATACAAACTTGGCAGCAATGTCGCTGCGAACTAGCCGCGTTACCTTGTCGCAAATACGTCGCCAGCCTAAGACTGGCTTAAATACAACGCAGTAAATAGTAGATGTGCTTGATACTTTTAAAATAAAAAACGATAAATAGACAGTTAATGACTTTTTGATTGCATGATTGTTTAATTTACTATTATTTTCTTGTTATATTCTGTTAAGCATGGGAATTGCACATCTTCAACTTAAGATATATAAATGACAGCGATAATTATAATGTTTTTATAAGTTAAAACGCTAGAATTTTTGATGATTTATTTTTTCAATATTGTTATGTATCTGTTAAGGTAAATGAACGATCAGGTGAAAGATGGTTCAATAAATATATTAAACATGCATTTTATAGTATTCGATTAAATAAATATTTCGAATGTTTTTAGTTTTTTTTTTAAGAATAATTCATCAAAAATGGAAAAATTACGTGCTTTATTTGTGCTGGTTAGCTATTAAGTAACCGAAACATGTTTTTACTAGAAGTATTCTTAATAAAATCAAATTTTTCTGCAAAAATCAGATACCAAAAGTAATTTATCATCATCGTTAATGCTATGTCTCTATGTTTATTACATTAATTAATTGAAGATCTTAAAAGATATTTATCATCATCGGTGGTGCTATTAGCCCAAGTTGAGCTTATATATTCGTCATATTACTCCATTCAGTCCTATCTCTTGCAGCTTAATGGTAGTTAGCAACATTGATTTTCCTGACATTCTCATCTACGCCATTCTTGATTTGGATAGATACATATCTATCCAGAGCTAACTTGCTTTGGATAGATACAGTGCTCATCGCAGGCGTCTTATTTTTACTGCAGTGAATATATCTTTGGCTTAAATTATTTCTGTGTAGGATTTTTTGGTTATATCGACGAGGCCAGGTTTCATATACTGGTGGTGATCACGAGGGTAAGTTGATCACCACCTTTTTTATACATTTCTGAACAGATTTCATCGATTCCTGGAGCTTTATCGTCTTTAAGTTTTAGGATGGCATTTGACACTTCTTCTCTTGTTGGGTCTTCACTGTGTAGTTGACGTTGTAGATTTTGTTGATTGTCTATGTTGTATCCTCCTTCGATATCGTTTATATTTACATGTTCACTGAAATCCACTCTCCTAAGACGTCTATACTCTTCTTTTTTTTTCTCCGTGTACAACCTGCTTCGATGGTATTTTGATACGCTGCGTTCTTTTTATTTGTGGCCATTTCGCGCTCATGATCAAACCAATGATTTCTTTTTTCTGACTTGGTTTTGCCCAATATTTTAACCGATTTCTTTAACACAAGAATTTTGTTGTAAACACTATAAATCCCTGAGAAACTAACTTAACTACATACATACTAAATCATTTTTTTTTTTCCAAAATTTTGTATTGAACATTTTATTTTTTAAGCTATTTTCTAAAGAGTATGGAATATTCATCGAGATATCGAGATTAGATAAATATTATGGAAGATTTAATGGAAATACGGTTTCACTGAATATATAATTACTCCCCACTTCAATCATTGATCTTGCTTTAAACTAAAGACTCATTTTTAATTTACCTCACTTGTTTTTTAACCTCTTCTTCGCCTTCTTCCTTTTTAGAAGCAGTTCTGCTTATTTATTGTCCGATACTTCTTCTGCCGATTGGTGACTTATTTATCTCTTAGTATTTTAACGACACGGGTCTCCCCTATTCTACTTATTGTATTTCTTTTTTTTTCTATTTAGTTACTTACTTATACTTATATAATCATACTTATTCCATTCGTTTATTGTATTTTGACATAATTAACTTAATGACTGAAATCTCACCAACCAGTTTCTTTGCTCAACGTTCTACTTTAATAATACATACATTAATACATTTTCAAAAAGCTAAACAGAATTCATTAGTTTTTGCTGTTATTCAAATTGCACACTTTAATTGCTTCTAGTAAAAATGATTTCGGCGAGAGGCAGGTGAGATAACTATATTACACAGTAATAAATAGTTGTCAAAATTAAGACCTTTAGTTTTAAGCTTAAAAATAGTTAAAATGAGCTCAACTTTGGGTAAAAGAATGGGCTTGAAGAAGTTTTAAGTCAAACACTAACCTAAATCAACTTTAAAATTATTTTGATTCATTTAAAACTCGAACAGCCCTGCCTATACTCACTACGATATTTACAGGTTGTGCTATAATCCAGAGAAATTCCTAAGAAGTTGAAATACATGTTGATTTGTGACAAATTAGTGTAAGGGTTAGCTAGGATATATGAGTTAAACATGCCAGTTTCTGAAACCAATGTAGTTTCTTAAAACAAGAATAGAAGAAAACTAAATAGGTAGATGTCAGTGGCAACAACAATTGGGTTGCCACATTTTTTATAGTGCAATAACGATAAATCCTTTAAATTGCCGTTTAAAAACATCACCTCTGTCACCAACAGTTGTAAACAAATGCTAAAACGATGAATTTCTAAATTCTTCGGATTCATTTTTAAGTTTTATTTAAAATGTCCTTAATGGTACACACATGCATAAACATAACCAGTTTTGAATAATGGCTTCTAACAGTTCTCTCTTGTTACTTGGGTTTCGGCGTGATACTAACACTTTCAACCTTGACCATAAATTTTCTATTGGATTTAGATCGGGACTATTTTCAGGCCAAATCAGGACAGTAATGTCATGATTTCTCAACCATTCCATGGAAGTCTTAACCGTATGGTAAGGCGCTCAATCCTGCTAGAAGATTCATTGTTGGAGTTTGGCTTGCAGTATCTCTTCCTGATATTTTTTTTTGTATTAATATTGCCCTCTACTACTGCTAAACGTCTAACTCATGTGATGCTTCATAGTGACCGTAGTACACTGAGGCTGTCGGCGGCAAACAAACTTCACTCCGTCACTCCCAAAGATCGAGATTCTAGTTTCATCACTCCAAATTACCTTACTCCACTGTTCTTCTGTCCACTCTCTGTGTGCCAAATCCCAATCAATGCGTTTTCATTCAGGATTGACTTCTTTCTAGGAGTTCCTGTTGCTCGCAATCCATTTTCACACAACTTTCTTCTGATAGTGTGATCTGATATTTGTAATTCAGTTGATTTGACTAGCAATAATTTCTTTTTTCATGAAAGTTAAATTAATATTTTTTGCACTAGAAACTGTCAACAGAACTATAACTTACGTTTTTTATTGTCAAATTCTTGTCAGTTCGTGAAGTTTCTCTTTTAGTTTTTGTTTTGTGGCATTCAAACACAACAATTTCAATTTAACAAAAATCATTTTTACTAATGAGGAATATGCTGATATACATTTAATTTATTGGTAATATTTCGGACTAGGTGAATTGGGTTAAATCGTCTTAAAATATCTGAGGAATCTCTATCTTAAAATATCTGAAAAATCTTCGGTTTTCGTTTCTCAGGAGAGTTTCTGGACACCCTGTATACACTCAACCTAGGGGTCTATAAAAAAAGAAAATTTTTCGAAAAGCCTAAAAAAAATAACGAAAAATTTAATTTTTTTGTGGAAGGGGGAGGAGGAGGGGTAGCGTACTAAAATTGCGCTGAGCCTTATTTTTAATCATATAGAACGTAAAAAAAGTGAAAAAAATTGAATTCTAGGAGTAAAGGCATTTTGCCTATCTTAATGGGGGGTATCATTTGTCTCCTTTAGACATTCAGATAGGGGTTCAGATATCGTACGACAATCTATCTAAGTGTGTACAAGCCTTTACGTTTCATAGGATAATATTTAGACTATTTTGTCCTTTACTCACCTGCCTCACAGTATTTGTTTTGCTGCTTATAATTAAACTTATCATAAGCATCGATAGTAACGATTATTTTTTGCAGGGTTCAGAGAGTGAAAATGAGAGCGTTCGATCCGACCCCCACTCGTTCGTCAATCACTACGCCAACGTCAACGACACCTTACGACAATCGTGGAAACGTCAGAAACCCGTTCGGAACTATTCGAGTTACACCGATTCGGAACCCGAAGGCAGTGCCGTCGTCAGTCTCAACGGGGGGCAAATCATTATGAACAACATGGCGAGATCGAGGGCGCCTCTACCGGGTTTCTCGTCGTTTGTATAATATAAGGAATTTATTAAGAGTAAAAGCGTGTGTCATAATAAAGCGGTAGATGAAAATTTGATGATATTTTTGTGTAATTTGGAAACGACGACACGTTTGTAGGATTTTGACGAAATAGGAATGTTTTGTCGATTCTATTTGAGATAGAATCAAAACGTTTACATAGTCCTAATAGTATTCTTTATTTTTATGAAATTAATTTGATATCTAAACATTTTGTTGTTAAAAAAAAGTTTTTGGTTGATTTAAAAAATTTTCATTCATTAGTAATGCTCTTACTATGCTTTGTTACCTATGGTAGGTATATACAGATATGTATATTTTTCTTTTCTAATATAAGACGAATCAAAAGTAGTTTTAAATAACGACAGACTGATTCTGTAGTTCAAATTATACAAATGTGTCGTGGTAAGTCTGTACGATTTGATACATTTTGACAACTCTACTTATAGAAATATGAAAATTAGCATTGGTTTGATTTAAAATATTTTTTAGGTTATGTCTAGGTCTGTATGTCAAGTGTCAATTATTTTCGCATCGCTCCGGCCGGTTATAGTTTCATACCAATTGTGACGATTCTACAATGTAACTTCTGCGATGGGGCTTTACTACAATATTTTGCAATGGGAAATTTCATTTTAATGAAATCATCATTGATTAATCTGTATGGAGAAGCCTATATCATCATTCTTTCCACAATATCGCTACTCTTTTGTCAGAGATGTACAATGATGCCTTCAATCTCCTCATTATGTGTGTAAACTATTATTCTTTCATATATTTTTAATTTTGCCATCATTTTTACATTTCTAGAACGTTTTTCTGTAATGATATGGTAGACAGTAGAGTTTCTTGAGTGTTTTTTGGTTGTTCTGGGTATTGATTACTGGAGCTTCAGCTGATGCTTTTCATGTTGGATGGAGGTAGTTTCTTTTGAATAAATTACTTTTTCTAAATAAATAATTTTCTAATAAATTTCTTTGAATAAAGTTTTTTTTAAATAGCGTTCATAGCTGTTATATTGTGTTAAAAAGAAGATGGTATATTCCTAAATAGACGTAGATGCATATTCTTATATGCATGGATGTCATTTTGTACAAATAGTATAGACAAACAATATCTTTAGTATCTTCTTACAATGTGATCTACTTATTTAGTTTTTTTAGGTTTTAAATATGCGGTACTAGTGTATATAGGTATGAGTGAAAAGATAACACCGTTGAGTAGAATAAGTTTAACAAACGCGATTGCTAAAATTTGCTTGGGTTTTTATTTATTTATATCTCTTTTATATTATACATCTTTAGACATATTTACAACTGACTTATTTTCTTGTATATCATCGTGGCGTATATCTTCACAAAACCTTAATTACTTCAATGTAAATTCGACCAAATACTCCTATAATTATTTTATATTTACACAATCAAATAAACTTTGAAACAGTACTTTATACAGATTTTACACGGTAAAAAAATATGTAGGTTTATTATACATTGGTTAAATACTTTTTAACTATTTCGTCTGTACTTTCAATTATTTCATTCTACTCGCTCAGAATATTAGTTCTTGGTTAAATTTTCTGATCCAAACCATTTATTTTCAAACTCTGTAGTCATGGTTTATGCATAAATTGAATATTCTATTGGAGTTAGTTAGCCACACAATTACTTAGGCTTTTCCCTCTTTTCACTGGGTTCTTCAATTTCGTATATGACTATTGATACATTATATTAATTTATGTTATTATTTTAGTCAGTTGCAGTTTTTTAGTCATATTTATAATGTGTTTATGCTAATTTTTCAGTTATTAATGCGTTTTCGAATGGATTTTGTGTGAGAAATTAAAATAGGTCTTCCAACTTTAATATTTGAGAAAATGATCCACGCTACAGTGAATATATATGTGCTACTTGCAGTTTCATAGTCCTCCATTAGTTTTTTTTGAAGATTGAATACATTAGTAAGGTAGTACTCTTATCATATCACAACAAAACTCCATGTACATGAACAATCAGGGAGCTAACCTCTTAGATGTTTAGACTACACTGATGCTGCATGCTTCTGACAATTTCCTCTATAAAGAACTAATAGATCTAATACGTATTTCAACAATGTAATTGTTGATACTCAGTTAATTCGATTACATTTGTGAGATTAGCTTGTATGCAGTCCTTTGTATAAATAACTGATCCATCTGATACTTATCCTTTCAACAAAGTAGTACTACTATTATCCCAAATCACTAATGCAGAAATGTCAATCATTTAAATAACTGTTAATCTAGTTGCACTATATTTGTACTATTAGCATTGTCCAATGCTAGTTCTTTTACAGAGAACTGATAGATATCAAGTACTACTTTTATATATAAATTCAGAATCATGATCCATTTCGGAGTCTTATAACTGAGATACTTAACCTGATTGTTTGCTTCTACATATTCCTCTGTATAAAGAACTGACGTATACAACATTTATATCATCAGGTCGGTACGACTTTTAGAATTTCATATCAACAAGTCCAATATACGCTCTACTTTGAATGGGGTAGTACTATTATTTCACATTAGTAATCTAGAGACATAATCCATTAAATTAATTAATAACTAAGCTATTTAGACTGTATTTGTAATACTAGTATCTCTATGTACTACTATTATCTCTAAGAACAGGTTGTTTTTACAGAAAACTGTGAGATTTATTATTTATATCAAAGGTCAAGTATAGCTATAACATCTTGTATAGACAGACTTAATACCTATTTCTTTAGTGCGGTGCTAGTTTTAGCATCTAGTACAGCAATCCAGTGGTACGATCCGTGATCCTTGTACAGATGAATTTAGACTGAATTTGTGATGGTACCATCTATACAGTTTTCTTTATAGAGAACTGACCAACGCAGTAATTATTTCTTTAGTCCGGTACTACTTTCAGCGTCTCATCCAACAAACAAGAGGTATGATCCTTGTAGAAACGCTACCATAGAGCTACTTAGACTGAATTTGTGCTGGTAACATCTACTATACAGTTCTATCAAGGAACTGACAGATAGCGTACTTATTTTTTTTTCAGTTCAGTACTTGTTTTCAGAGCAATCCAAAGACACGTAGGGATGGAATCACAGAGAATTTACTTTTAGCACATCAAGTACTTACTTTTAGCAATCGAGACGTGATCAATGTAAGAAAGGAACCATAGAGCTGTTTATATTGAAAGCTGTTCATGCTGTTAGCATATTTATAGTTCTCTCCATAGAGAACTAACAGATATAGTGATCATTTCTATGCTCTGGTACTACTTATTTTATTACCAGTACTACTAAAAAACTAGGTGGTTTAGAATGAATATATGCTGGTACCACCTACATAGTTCTGTCAAAGAACATAACAGCTACGGTACTTATTTTTTCAATTGGGTACTAGTTTTAGCATGTAATAGAGCAATTCAAAGGTATGGAGGGAAGGAACCACAGTGTCATTTGGCCTCTATTTGAAATGATAGCATCAGTACGACTCTCTCGACAATAAACAGATACAGTGCTGATTTCTTTATTCAAGTACTAGTTTTAGCAATTGAAATATGATCAATGTAAGCAAGGAACCATACACATGTTTATATTTTTATAGTTCTCCCTATAAAGAACTAAAAAATATAGCGATTATTTGTACAGCCAGGTACTACTTTTTACTACCGGTACTACAAAAAAACTCGGCTATTTAGACTGAGTTTGTGCTGATAGCACCTACACATTTCTACAACTGATTTTTATAGCACTAATTTTTTCTGTTAAGTACTCCTTTTAGCTAGAAGTTAATCAGTAACATGTGCAATACTTTTGTATTCCGTCTGGTACTACTTTTAGAATCTTAAATCAATCAGCAACGATTCATTTTGCAACTCAAAACTGGATAATTTAGACTGCATTTGTGCTGCTAGCATTTACACAGTTCGCATTATACAAAGAAGGGACAGATGCAAAACTTATTTCTTCTGATATGTAGTACTTGTGATATCATAGGGATATTCTTCTTCTTTGGGTGCCGTCTTCAATGAAGGTAGGCGATAACATTAACAAAATCATTTCTGTCCCTGGCTTTTCTTATTAAAGATTGAGAATCCAAACCAGTCCACTCACGAATGTTCTTCAACCAGGACGCCTGCCGTCTACCAGGACCACGTTTTCCTTCTACCTTCCCCTCTATAAGAAGCTGCAGTAGCTGGTATTTCTCATTTCTGTATATGTGTCCCAAATATGAGGTTTTCCGTGTTTTCATTATTTTTAAGAGTTCTCTGTCGGTACCCATCTTGTGTAGGACCTGCTCGTTGCTCATATGCGCTGTCCAGGGGACTTTCAGCATCCTTCGAAATAACCACATTTCAAAACTTTCCAAACGCCTTAGTGAGTTGATTTTGAAGGTCCAGGCCTCCATTCCATATAATAAGGTGCTGTAAACGTAACATTTCAGCATTCGGTATCGGATTTTGAGATTGAGTGTTTGGGACGTAAACATTTGTTTCATTTTTAAAAAGACATTTCTTGCTTGTTCAATTCGCGATTTTATTTCTATGTCTGGATCTATATCTTTCGTTATCCAGCACCCTAGATATCGAAATTTCTCGACATTTTCGATAATGTTACCATTCACGTTTAAAGCCATGGGTGGATGGATGGATGTTTTGGAGACAATCATTGTTTTTGTTTTCTTGACGTTAATGCTGAGGCCGTATTGTTCTCCAGTCGATCTGACGCGATCTAAGAGTGTCTGGAGATCCTGTGCGCTCTCTGCAATTAGGACCGTGTCGTCGGCGTATCGTATAGGGATATTACCGTGAGATAATCAACTTAGGGACTAAAATTTGCTATTTCTCTCTACAAAAAACTGACAGGGTACAATACTTTTGTCTTCAGTCTGGTACTACTTTTTCCATGTCATATCAGCAGTCTCTAGGCACGATTTCCTCTGACAATAAAAATTCAATTTCTTAGACTGCATTTGTGCTGCTAGTATCTACACAGTTCTTATTATATAAAGAAGGGTCAGATGCAAAACTTATTTCTTCTGATATGTAGTACTTGTGATATCATAGGGACATTTCAGTGAGACAATCCACTTGGGGACTAAAAACTCTGCTATTTCTCTCTCTAAAAAACTGACAGGTACAATACTTTTGTCTTCAGTATGGTACTACTTTTTCCATCTCATATCAGCACGATTCCCCTTGGCTCTAAAAACTCAGTTTTTAGACTGCATTTCTGCTATACAAAGAACTGACAGATGCAGTACTAGTATTTCTCTCTACAAACAACTGACATTTACAATACTTTTGTTTTTAGTCAGGTACTTAGCATCTCATATTTATAGTTCGGAGACATGATCTATTTTGGAACTAAAAATTCAGCTGTTTAGACTACATTTGACCTATTATCATATACACAGACGTGTCTGCTTATAAAGTATTGATATATTCAGAACTTTATGTCTACACTTCATTACATTAGCACCAATGCACGACAATCTCAATGAATAATTCATACATAACAAGTTATTTTATTCTCCATTTTGCTACTTGAAGCTATAAAGTTCTTTATAAAAAGTACTGGCAAATACATTAATACACTGATTTAGTCTTTTTGGCTGCTGCTAAATATTGTATTTTCTTTGACAACTGATATTATCTTTTTATTTTTAATTGATGTATTTATCTTAATTTAACGAATATTTTTTGCTCTAGTTTTTAATGTTTACTAAGACTGAAGAATCAAAAACCCGCAAATTTTGGCAATCTATGTTTTGGAAAACGATGATTCGAAACCGGTGTTTGATTTAGCGAATTATGTAATTTTTGGACCAAATGTAGGTATTTAATAAACGACGACGATCTCGGTAGTTTTCGTTCGAGATACTTTATTTTTTAGTCTGCTAGAAGTATTGTCAAATTTTCAATATTTATTTAGTAATTCCACAAGACTTGAATGTTAACTGAAAATTTTAGGAACTAATTATACGGTGTACATATGATTTTTATCGATAGGAGATAAAATTGTTACTCTTTTTACGACTTTCAAAAATTTAGATCGACAAAGTGTATTGTAAATATATCACCAATCTATTATACGCCAGTCGTTTTGGACATTTTTTACATTATTATTAAAGAAAAACTGACATCTTAAAGATATAACAATAATCTGTCAATTGCTTTTGCATTTGGTGTTGATATTAATAGTGTTAAAAGATTTTTTTCTTTATTAATTTACACAAACCATACACTCATTAGTGTATGGTCTTAATCAGCAATGGGAGTTTCAACTAATCTTGGGACACGTAAGGTAAAAACAATTTTCTAAATGAAAGTAAATAAAACATATCGTATTTTACGTAGTAAACCTCATTTTAAATGAACTACTGCGGAATATAAAAAATAATGCATTAGAGCCTCACGATTTAACCTAATCTAACCTCAAAAATAGCGGCATGACGTCATATAAATATGGCGTACAGTTTGTGCTACATTTCTGTGATTTTTGGCAACCGATATTTAGTCCATATATTTTTATTATGTCAGTTTTACTTTTATATGTACATATATATTGGAAGACGTTGATATTTTGTGATTAGGTTCTTTATTTTGGCAGTTAAAAGAGTACTTATTTAATGGCAGCTGCGTCTGTGTTTTCATTCCAAGTTTGTTATAAAGACAATACAAAAATGTTATTATATACAGCAAAGAGAATTGTTTTTTTACAGATATTAATATTTCTGGTGAACTATAGGAATAATACGGGCGACTTGAAGGTTAAAGTGTTTTAGGCAGCTGTTTTGAGAATTATATTTTTTATTTATTGACATATACAACATATTTTACATAGTTGATGTGTAAATTATAATAAAACGTTGTTTAGAAGATTTATTTTGTCAAAAACGACTGGTTCTCTTGTGATCGCTCATCACGATTTCATTTTCATGAATGCATTTAGGAAATCACTGCTCAATATTGTATATTTTTATAAAATCTTGGCTATTAGAGTAGGTGTACTTCAAATCTAAGAGAGTTTTTACAAAAATTTATATTTAATCCTTCATCATATTTTGTAAAAACGATGACATAAATCAGTGAATAGTATTTCAGTGTATCGGTGCATAATTAATAGGAACATATATTACATATAAAAGATGAAATGGTGAGGCAGTTGATGTTGCATTATTATTTTAATTAAATATTTACTATTTGTATATTGCATATAGCGGAGTATGCGGTACTTGGGCGAGACAGTGTGACGTCAGTGTAGGTAAGCGTTGAATTCGCATTACCGGCCGAGCATGAACCTTAGCCAAGACCGGAACCATTTGTTAACTGTCAGTCAGTCAATTCATCTTCGTCTGTCAACTGTCAATTTTTCTTTTTTACCGTAGCTGCATACTATATTTTATCTACGACGAACAAGTAATTCATTTTTAAAGTTGTTATTGGACTTCCGGTCTCTGGTAAGAAATATGTAGGTCATAGACGGTTCTTCGATAGCCATCGGGCAACAATTTGCCTTGATGATGTTTATAAAATATACGGAGTGAGCTGTATATCCGACTTCAATGACATATTTCTTTTCGGAGTATATTATATTTCATAATACTAATGTCATTTCGCAAGTGTGGATTATTTGAAACGTGAGAACACCCAAAAGTTAGAGGAAGCTAAATCTGGCGAATTGGTTGGATGGTGCAGCAATCTGTAGTTTATTGCTTTTCACAATGTGTCAGAGAGTGCGTTGGCTTGATGAAATATTATTTTTTCTCTAAACTCGACAATTTTTGCATTCAGCTGATCTAAAAAGTAATAATAATAGTCTGAGTACCAGTTATAAGCTAATTCGTGAGTAAAATTTCTTTTATATTTCAAAAAAATATATAATTTGGCCAATTTCTGGACGCTAACTTCGTAGTAGAAGTAGCAAGTTTACATCATGATTTGCCTCTTGTCCTGATGTTGAATCATGTTGGTAGACCTGTCTTTTCCCTAGTAATGAAACTAAACAGCAAATCCATTTTATCGTTTCCAAAATGTTCCAAATGTGGCTGAGAAAGTAACGAATGCGGCAACCACTATGTTCATAGCTGCTTAAAACCTTAAACTTTTGGCAAAATATTGTTGATACTATCTAATGCGATACCTGGGCTTCTACATACACTTTTTGGTGGAGGCCCTCAAGACCTTTAGAACATTTAAAGACTCTTTTATTTTTTCAGTATCAAAGGAAACAGCAGTTTTTGTTAAAATTTTTGTAAAAACGTCCCTTTCAGATAGAAGTATCTACGCTTAAATCGTTACATTTGTATACACCCACGCATATAAATTTAGGCGTGCAATGTAATTATATAAAACATTACTTTTTGTTACGTACATACTTTAAGAATTTGTAGTCGAATCAATTTCGTTCTATACATTTTTTTGATGGATTATATATATTCTTTCAATACAGAGTGCCAAAATGAAATGCGAACTTACAGATTCAACTCTATTGGTCATGAAACATGAAGATTTTGATTCGAAAGTTTCCAAAAATTGACAAATAATTCTATTACAAGAAAAAATTTATTTGTATTGAGTACAATAAAAAAATTATGACAGTACAAAATTTCAAGTGGAGAATTTTGGCAAATTAAGCTCAAAAATTTTACTCATCAATGTTTGCCTGGCTTTTTTGCATTATTATCTTCCGATCAGACATAAAATAAAATGCTGCTAACACGATTTATTCCGGCCATAGCCAAATTAACCTTTTCACAACATCTCAAAGCTCTGTTTCATTTATTCCGACCATAAACATTGTCTTTCGCGACATTGTATTGAATCCCATTGCAACTGAGTCCAATCAATATGCCCTTTTGACCATTTTTCTCTATTTTTCTTTTGTTGTACTGTAAAAAGTGTCTTTTCCTTAGCCTAAAATAAAAGTTATTAAAAACAATTTGTACTAATTTTTCAACTATTAAACTTACTTTATAAATACCAAGTCTTAATTTGTGGGTCTCTCGGTGACATGTTGATCTAGAAAGGTGTCTTCCAATAACGTCACTCCATAAAACGCTTAACTCCATATAATTTGATCGTCGATTTTTCACTATAATTCGTCTTAATGCCCTTCGGCCTGCTTCGGTTATTTTACTTTATCGTATATTTCTAGATTTTGTGACAACCGAACCTGTAGTTTTGTATCTTCTGACTATACTTCTTACACTTCTTCTTCTTGTAGTTCCTTCTCTTGTTGGAGGTTGGCTATCATTACAGCTACCCTTACCTTATTGGTATTTATTATATATATATATATATATATATATATATATATATATATATATATATATATATATATATTTCTTACACTATAGCGTGTCAATTGCAACATATTCGCGATTTCCAAATTGGATTTTCCAGAATTAAAAAATCTAATAATGATTGAACAAATTTTCTCATCGATAACTTTACCTTGACCCATTGTACAATCCACAAACGGCAAAAAGCTTTACAATACTACAAAATACATTTTTTGACATTAACTGACAATATTATTGTTTTGATGTAATTTTTCCATAGCTACCTCTGGATTCAACATATTTATGAAACTACAAATTCCAGAGGGGGGCCAACTGATATGAGAAATGGCTCGTAATCCCGAGCTCCGTACTTATCTACTATTCCTAGGGTTTCTCTCACAATAAAACCACAACAATGACTACTGTACCCAAATCCAAAAATCCAGAGAATTTTGTCCTGAAATGATTTATGAGAAATGAAATAGATTAATAAATAAATAGACAATTATTTTTAAATAATCACAGTTTAACAATTTGCGCCAAACATATGCAACTTACATTATTTACCGATTTTTAATGCTGACTATAAGTTTAAGTTGTTTCCCTAACAATAAGTATACTTTTATCAAACTTGCCTACAAACGTTTTCACCTCCCATTTTCTTTAATATAAAATGTACATGACTTACTTTTTGAATTGTATCTGTAAGTTTTTAGAACAAAAATTCTTTTTCCATTTTTGTGACATTTTGACGAAATGTGATTATTTGTAAACATATTGATTTTTTTAAAATAATATTTAAAAGGTAGCAGTTTCAAACTTGTACACACAAGAGCACACTGAATAATATTTTCGAATATGTTTTTGTATCATAGACAGTAATGAATAGTTTTGGTCTTCATTCTCCTAAAAGTTTGCCTACAAAATATGTTTATTATATTATTAAACATCTGATTGTACAAGAGTACCGTCAGATTTAATCGTGATCGACACAGCTAAAACAAAAACACAGAGGTGCTGTAAAATTGCAACTGAAACTCCCGGAGACAGAATTAGAATTACAAATGAGTCGCCTTTTATCAAAGTCGCCAATCTCCACTTTAACCAATTTTACAGGAACCGCGAAATTCTGTGGTAGCTTTGTTTTGGTTACGATTTGCCTAATTATTATAATTTGTTGTAAATATGTAATGAGGATTTTGTTTCACGCACATTTTTCATAGTCTGTCAAGTATACTGAGAAAATTCAAAAAGAAAAATGAAAATTGGCGATTATGATAGTAATACTGTAACTTTGGTTATTTTGATTCAAATTTCGGTGCCTCAAAGTCATTTGAAATGGGAGTAGTTAAATCAAAAGTCATTTTTGTCAAAATTAATTTTTTAATGAATTTAAACAGACAGCCCAGTAAGCTCAAGTACGTACATAAGACAAACTACGTACTGGTGGGACATAAAGTATGTACAATGTACGTACTTTACTGTACGAATTACGTACTTAATACGTACATTTTCCAATTGATGGTACATACCTAGTACATACTGAAGGTACGTACCTAGTACATATTGAAGGTATGTACCTAATACATACTATATATACATATTATGTACATACTATACACACTTATGATTTATGTAAATAAAATTAAATATAAGTAAATACATCTTTATTATTTTTTTAAAAAATAAATTCAATTTTTATTCTGATTCCTTTTCCTTGAAAGTTTTTAAGCGATCCCCGGCTCTCCTCAACTATCGTCCAATTTCTTGCTCCGCAACCTTCTTATCACTACATTTTTGACTAAGAAACGCTCTACTGAATAAGATAATAGGAAACCACACTATAAGCACCAACACCAAAAATAACCAAAAAAAAAATATAAACGAAACTGTCTTGCAATGAATTATCACATCAAAACTGTACTCGAGGTGGAAAATTCCTAACCAAATAAATTAGGTTAGGTTAACATAATAAATATGCTTTACTTTCCTTTCTCATGGTACATACTTAAGACGTAATAGTACATACTCTTCTGTACGTACTGGTATGCACCCTAGTGTACGTACTTAAAACATACATTTTACATCATGTACGTACAGTACCAAAATTGAGTGTACTCAAAACGTACTGTGCTGTTTGGGAGTGCTATATTTTCTTCACTTTGTAGATGACAGAATGAGTCTTTGTCGTTAGATCCATGTTCTGTAAAAGTGCTTTGTAGTATTCCAACCTTCAATTTTGGAGCTAAGTTTCTTCAAAATGAATTTCAAGCAAATTCTTGACATCTTTCAACTTCTTCCGACTGACATTTTGTATATTGTTGGCTTCAAGTATGGTAGGAGTGATACAAGATAACCTTTCTTAAGCTTCGAAACACTCCAATTGAAACGTTGAAATTTGGATCACCCTTCACCAAAATGTCTTCAGGTTTTTTGATGGATCGTTTCAGATAAATTCGTTTACATTCGGTAATTTTAAAATGCCACTGCCTTGTAGCTTTAATGAAGCTATCAGCCTCGGTCTTCCAGTCGAAAAAGTTGGTCAGCTATCAAAACAGTGGTATAATCTTTCATTTCATTATAATATTCTGCAGGATTTGCTACAACTTCAAGTTTTTTTCTCTTGCAATCAGTCCAAATATCCTATCCGGAGAGATAAATTAGTGCCATCTAACAGGGAAGAATAGCTCCATTGTCTTTATATTCACTGGAGCTCGTTTGCATAACCATGTCAAGCACATAGTAAGTACAATACTGTTCTTATTTTGACCGCCACATCCACACAAAAGTCTCACAGTAGTTACCTTTGACATATCTGGCATAAAGGGTGCCAGATTGCAGAGAACCGTATTGGTCCTCGGTCCAGCAATAGCCGAATGAATTGTGAGGCCCAAGTGAAGCTTTTGGGTATCCCTGAACGACAGTGAGATTATGTAAATAAATCTGCCTGCTGGTGTGCCACTTTTGGTAAGGACTTCTGCAAGTTCACTTAGTTTAAATTGTCTACACTCAAAAGCTGTTGGAAGCTGTATCTGAAATAGAAAGAAAACTGTTTTCAGATCTCCTGAAAAATTGGTCGGTCAAAAACAAGAGATTTTAAATTTAAATCGAGGTTTAAGCCATACTGTTACAAATAGTGCACTTACCTGAGACGTTTCTTAATATTACATTTCATTTTTCAGGTTGTCTAATTCTTTTTCGGAATTTAATTGGTGTTATCGTAACAGAATAAAACATAAAAATGGATGGGTTCAAAATGGGAGTGTTGTGAGAATTGGGAGATAAGAATATATCTTTATAGATTTGTAATCTTATTTTCAACATGTACAAGTTTAGATCAATTTAAAAGTAGTACAAAAATTTAAGCCACATTTATAACGTTTAGTAATTATTTTGAAGAAAAGTGATTATAGAATCAATAAATCAACACGTTTTGTAGGCAAACAACTCATAATAAGCCATAGGGTATCTTTAGTGCCATTATAGAATAGTTATATTAAAAATTCAACGGGAATTTATGATACAATAACATTTTTTAATACCATTTAGGATTGCGTCTGTTAATGATCATATTATCAAGCACCGTGAACTAATTTAAGCATTTACAAAAGTACCATTCTACATAGACCAATTGCCAATTTTCGTTGATATTCCTTTTAATATAAGTGCCATTTAAATCATCATTTTAAATATTTTTTAGTTTCCCACGGCAAGATTGTAAATAGTATTGAATTTTAATGCTTAGAAGTATTACAATGCACCTAAAATTTTGCACTTTTATTATTATCAGACGCAATCACTTTTAATTTTGATTATTCTTGGAACAGTAAAAGATGTGTCTACAATTAGTTTAATATATTGATTTGTCTAAACTAATTGTTGCTTAAACATTATTCAATATTTTTATGGGCATATCTTTTGCATTTCCTATAACTATCTAGCAAATGTACTGATTCTTCTGCAGTTTTCACTGCCTGTTTATTTGTAATGTAACATGGAACTGTTTGTAAAATAAATCTGTGATTCTATTGTAATTATTTTTTCGTCCTTTTATAAAAAAACATTTTGAAGCGAAGCTTTTTTTGTATTTTACTTGATTCTCTATAGTGAAATGCTGAGGCGAGCGTCATAAGATGGTGTCGTCACGAGTAGCGTCATACGATAGCCGATCATCACATCGATTCACTACTCTCGATCAATTCGTTTCTAATCATCATATATTTACTCTAAGAAGGTTTAAATTAAATACTACATGAAACAAATAGACGACATCGAAGATATAAACGCGAGCTGGGAGAAAATTAAAAACAACATTGAAGAAGTAGCAACAGAAGCTCTAGGAAAACGTAAAGTCATACTAAACAAAAGAAACAATAATACACCATGGTTCAGAAAAGAAATAAAAGAGAAATGTAAAGAAAAACGAGAGACCTACACAAAGTACAAAACATCAAATACTCCAGAATCCAGAGACACCTATAGAAGAATACGAAATGAAACAAAGTAGTTGGTAAGAAGAACAAAAACTGAACACTGGGAACAGTTTACAAAAATGATGGAATGCGACTTACAATGCGAAAAACATGCGAAAAACAAATATAGAGATTTATAAGAAACCAATTGAAAGAAATGGCAGAATTGAAGGAATACAATAACATACCAGCAAACGAATGGGAAAGATACCTGACGGAACTGTTTAAAGAAAAGGAAAACAATAATCAACACAATAACTTACCTGAAATAAGACATGAAATAGAAATCTGTATTCAGGAAGTAGATATAGCCATAAACTCCAGGCGGAATAACCAACGAGCTAAATATTATTTACAAGTATTTTATTATGGTTTACAATTTACATATTATGTTTAAAATTTAACATAAAATAAAAAATCAATGGGATATTTGAGGCAAGAGGTTATCCTCTACTAACTTTTGCACATCTATATCTATGCTAATCGTAGTGAGTCTAATACACGCTTCCAGAGAATCGTTTTCCATGCGATTAGGTGTTTTAGATTTAATATGCTCCAAAGCAGAAAATGTACTTTCACATATATACGTACTACTAAACATTTAATATACACATTCAAAATTTTTGGCCATCTTTTTATCTCCAAAGGATCGCGCCATTTTAACGGCACACCGCTTGATCATTTCTCCATCTCTAAATGCTTTTTTACTTTTGACGAGCTCTAAACATACTTCACATGATGCTGCTAAGCTTGATGATTGAACAGCTGTCGGTTTTGTAAATAGAGATTTTTGTTTATTCAATTTAGCTTTAAGTTCTTTTACAAGAGTATTGCGAGCTTCACCTTGATATTTGTCGTATTTTGTTTTGTACCGAGTTTCATAATGCCTACTAATATTGTATTCTTTTGATACCGCGAGTACTTGACAATAAATAATAGACTGAGGTTTGACTTTTAATTCGATGAAGAAATATTGATTTTCCCATTTTTGGCACTACTCACTCTGAATTTAACATTCAATTTAATCGCCACTGTTAATTTAACACGACAGGTGCAGCTGATTAAAGCTAGCTGCCTGCTCATCAGGAGTGGGTGTTCAAGGTTAACTACTTTCTTACGATTACGGAAAGTTTGACAGGGTTGGAACAGGTGATGTTTCAGAATGTCGTGGACCTCGTAAATACGCATGCCCGAAAAAATAAATGGATCCTAAAAACATGCACCATTTTAATTTCATAAGAAATTGGGCGACAGGGTAGGATTTGCACGTGCTAATAATGTCGAGTATTTCCAATAAACATGACATATTATGTTTCTCTAATCTTAAACATTCCAGTTAGTCATCGTATTTTTATTTTAGCTATAAAAATTTACGACTTCCCATCTTCACAGCCGATAAGAATTGCTGTGTAAACATGTAAAATATTTACATTGCACTAATTTGGCTTGTAAATAAACCTTTTAAGAATTGAAAAAAATCCAGAGAACAAATAAATAAATAACAAATGTATGATAGAAAAATAATAGGATTTTGGATTTAAATTCAGCAAAATATGTTTATATACGAGACGAAAACAACAAATTCCTTGGGAAAAATATTCGCATGAGATTTTTGCCGCATGAAATTTTTTGCATAATCACTTTCATAAAAACTGCAGAATAATGTTCAAGATGTCGCCCATATAAAAAGTGGTCCTAATTTATTGAATAGTTTTGTATAAATTCATTTTTACATTGGGATAAGGGCCTCAAACTAAAAACAATGTTTTAAAATCAAATAAGCCCAAACTAAAGTATCAGGAACTGATAAAACAAGGTTTGGTTAATTCAAAAATAATTGTGTTTTAGAGCCTCAAAAATCATGATTTTTCGTTTTTGTTTTCAGTTTTAAATTGTTTGAAAGTTGAAAACGATCAACTTTTGAGAAAAATTACAATTAACTTTTTTTATTGAGAATGATCCAAAATCTGTGTAATTAAATTGTCTGCGTATTTAAATTAAATGTACACTACCTTCAATAATGAAGGTTATATCTCTCTTCTTTCTTCAGCGCGCTGGACTGAAAACTGGAATTTCGTTCTTGCACTTGGATGGAGGGTGATAAACTATTTACTTTTATGGGGTTATATGACACTCTCTAGATGGTACTGATATTATATACTCAATTTGACTGTGCAACCGGAATAGTCTCTAAGTATTTAAGAATATTAATGCGGCATCTACATGGAGACGGAGTGTTAGGTTACGCACGATAAGACACACACACACACACACACACACACACACATACACGTTAATTAAAACTAAATAAGAAATGAAATAATTAATAAAATGTTAAAAGAACTAAAAAATATACATGGAGGGACGGAATGGGGAGGACCGAGCTTGCCACCTTGATAAGTTTGTATTCATAGGTCATTGTTGTAGCCGTCGTCGTCGTCGCTATCAGAGAGTTCTGTTTCAGATGATTCGCTATCATCATCTAAATTTATAATGATCTCATGCGCTTCATCCAGAATGTATTCTCGGCTGAAGTACTCTTCTTCTACTTTATCAACATGCCTGCAAGTATTTGCCCATATTTCTGGCGTGATTTCATTTAGCCTAATTTTTGCTAGTTCTAAAACATCTGCTAATTTAAAAGTCGTGTTTCTTGCTGCAACTTCATTTTTTAAAATGGCCCATATCTTTTCAATTGGGTTAAGTTCCGGATGATATGGTGGTAAACGTAAAACCGAGTGGCCGTGCTGTGCTAATAATTGGTCTACAGCATATACTGGGTTTTAAGGTTTAGCAATGAGTATCTTACTGTAGAGCTTGTTTTGTTTCGCTTTCATCGAAAAATATATTTCTTTTTGTCAACCATTTTTTTATGATTTTTTTTTTTTTCGAAGCCGATGTATAAGATTTTTCAAGAGTCACATTATGATATGAGGCGTTGTCTATTACTAAAACTGACTTGGAAGGTAAATTGGGAAGAAGTTTGTCTTTCAACCACTTCATATAATTCTGGTGATTCATGTCATCATGATAATCACCAGTTTTTTGTCCGGATTTGAAAATAAAAGCGGCATTTTCGACAAATCCATTTTTACCACCACAATGTAAGATGATCAGTCGTTGCCCTTTAGATACCGGAGATGTTATGTACTTGTTTCGTCCATCATCCCAACCCTTTGGAACTGTGTGGGAACTATGTATATAAGTTTCGTCACTATATACAATATTTCTATCTAAAAAAAATTGTGAATTACTTTAAAATTAGTTATAATGTAAATAAATAAATATCTTACTTTCAGATTTGTATTTTTTCAGTTTTCTTAGAAATTCTGTTTATTTGGCTCTTATGTCAGTTTTTTCAATTAAAATTTTTCTATTGTCTTCCACTTTTCTCCACCTAAATCCTAATTTTTTCACAATTTTTCTGAAAGAAGATAGTTTACCAGTTACAATTCCTGAGTTTCTAACAGATTCGTAAACAGTTTTCATGGTAGGTCTTCTTTTGTAGATGGTAGCAAACGTGTAAATGGTATTTCTTATGACGTGTTCCTCAAATGGATTGACTGATGACTTGGGGCTGGGCTTGCAAATACTTGTTCTGGGTGATACAACTTGTGAAGTTGCTGGTTTGTTTTTACCTTCCTTAGTTATCCTTTTTACCGTACTTTCTGAGGTACCAGCTGCTTGAGCCACTCGCACTATTAGGGATAAAGGAGTTGTGCAATATTCCAAATCTTTTTCCCGTTTCATAAATGAATAAATGTTAAAAATAATTTGCCTCCTTTATCTATGGACCACTTTTCTATTGTTACTTTCCCTGTAAAATCGGTAGGTTTTAGATAATAGATAAAATGTTAACTATTGGTTAAGTTTAAGAAAAACATTAAAAAAAATGAATTGAAAAGAAAAGTACTTTAAAAGTTTGTAAAGCATTTAATTTCTAGCTAAGATCCTTTGGCTTTATACATTCTAGAAACTAAATGCTTTACACACTTTTAAACCACTTTTCATTTTAATTTATTAATTTATGACAAGCTTTTACAATACATATCAATCTTTTGCAAAAAATATTAAAATAAACAATAAAGTTATCAGATTTTACACACTTTTAAAAGTGATTTTTTTTAATTCATTAATTTGTCATAAGTGTACAAAACATAAAAATTATTTTAAAATAAACATAATTTAACTTACATTTTTAGGATCTCACTGTAAAATGTTAAAAACGACTTGAAACGCACTGAACATAAATAGTATCTCACTATAAAATAATAAAAACGATTGATCACAAAAATACAAAAATATTAAAGCTATTTCACTAACGCAAAAAACTAGTTCGTCTCTGTCTCGCTAAGATAACGCACCGAAGAGAACTCAATGTTTTTAGCAATGCCTGATTTCGTTGTTTTATCCGTAGATCGACGTCACTAAATAATGACGTCAGGTCCACGACATTATGAATTATCTTTAAAAGTTATCAATGACAATACTTTTGAAATGTGTTTGTGGGGCCGCATGCGGCCCGCGTGCCTGAGGTTGGACCACACTGATATAAAGCATAAGGTAAATTCGTTTTATTGACCTGAAGAAGGCATCTGAGTTCATAAAATTTTAAAAATAAAATAAGCACATAAAAGAGAGTATATTGTACAATGTAAAGGACTTGCAAAGTAACCAAAATTTAAATTCCTTACTTCGTTTTGATCATTTATTCGCCTTAAAATATTCCTCGACAAATATTAAAATTACCTAAATTATCAAAAATACAAATACAAAAATAACAGTAAGTTCTATTTTTTATATATAAAAGTAATAGGTTCATATTTATGACAATGTGAGCTAACAAAGTTAACTATAAACTACTGTTTTCCTCTTTTATTTCCAGTGGGAGGTTTTTGCAACTGAAAACTATTCGTAGTTTGTCCTAGAGATGGCGCGGCAAACAACTGTGACGAATTCCCGCCCAATTGGCTTACAAAACAACTTGTGCCAAATGTCATACTTCCGAAGCCTGACGCTGCAGTCGTAGGCGTCGAGAAAGACATCGTACTTTGATTTTGTTGTCCAGCAAATAGTGGTGTACTACCTAAAAACGATCTTTATTTAGAAAATCTGCTATTACTACCTAATATTTTACAGAGAAACAATAATTCGATTTGAAAGTTAAACTTAAAATTTCGTTTAATCGAAAACGAAGATTTTGTAGTTAGCCACTTTTAGAACCAGGTCAGCGATATATATTTTAGTAGCAAATTATTTCTGAATTTGCCGCCAAATGTTAGTTCATGGCCCGACCACCTGTGGCGCTAGTAACTCTTTCCCTAGAAACTATAGGAGATATCATGCTATACTTTGTCTCAAAGTGACTAGTCTGTACAGGGTAAGATATGCAATGCTAACCTTATGGGAATTTCGCCAAGACGTTGCCAGTTTTATGCAGTGAGCGATGACATTCTTTATTGTCTATCTTTCAAAATAAATGGAATAAACCAGGAGTTCTCAACAAGTCCTCGCGTACAATTTTATGTAATTTACAAATATCGTTTGCTAATAATTTTACATAATACTATACAATACTTGTTTCTGATAGTAACTTATCAACTTTTATTAGTAGCAGTAGTCTAATAAAATGAGCATTAAATAAATATTTGTTTCAAAGTTTTTCAAATACTTTTTTCTAAGTTAGTCAATAATTAAGAAGCAATTAGAGTAATTATTGTACAGAATATGTTTAAAAGCTTGATACATCCAGGACCTTGATTAGTCTTTATTTGTTCTTCGGAGCGCGTAAACATATTCGAGTTACGATTATTTGTACCATCTTGGATGTAATGTTACTGTTTTGTTATTGTTATTATTAGTTGGTGGCTGTTGTTGTGATTTGCTGTTGACAATTATTGTTATTTTCTGTTGTTGGCTATTGTTATATTTGACGCAGAATATTTACCGCAAATGGAGGAAATTGTTGAATGGAAATGTGGAAAAGCTCTGAAACTTTCAGAGAAGCATTATCATATCAGGATAATAACGATTTTGTATCAAGTGTAACTAGGAAAGTGTCAGAAATGAGTGGTGTTTGCGAAAAGACTCTGTTTCGCATACGACAGGAATATTCATCACCTGCTGGATTACAATCTCCAAAGAGCAGGCCAAAGAAACGAAAGGTTGGTAATTCTCGTGACAACACGTACGATAAAGGTGTCAGGGGCAAAATTCGTAGAATAGTTTATCAATTTTTTCGTGACAATATACCACCAACAATAAACACCATATTAGCTGTGGTAAATATCGAAGAAACTTTGCATAACTTTTCACGGGCCACGCTATATCCCTTGCTGAGTGATATGGATTTTGTGTCTATAAAACGTGACAGAAATTCAATTTTGATTGAAAAAACAGAAATCATCTCGTGGAGTCATCGTTATTTACGCACAATTCGTAAAGACCGTGCACAAGGATACAACATAGTGTATTTGGATGAATTATGGGTAAATATCGAACACAGTGTGAAAAAATAATGGGTTGATAAAACAATTACATTTCATCGCGATCCTTTTGTTCGTGGTCTGACAACAGGATTAAAAGCTCCAACAGCTCCAGGTGCACCGTTCGTTTTATTGCACTCAGGATCGACTAGTGGATTTGTTGATGAAGCGGAACTCACGTTTTTGGCAAAGAAAAATACTCAGGACTACCACAACGAAATGAATGGATCGACCTTCGAAGATTGGTTCGAAAATAACTTAATGCTAAATTTGTCAGAAAAAACTGTTGTGGTAATGGACAATGCCTCCTATCACAGCAGAAAGTCAGAACAAATTTCCAACAGTTCAACACTAAAAAGAGATATTCAGAATGGCTTCTGTCAAAGGACCTATTTTTTGAAGAAGACTACCTAAAATGCGAGTTACTTGATGTAGTCAAGGCCTTCAAAGCAAAATATGACAGGTACATAATAAAAATATTGCCAAAAAGTACAATGTGAAGATTCTGAGGCTCCCACCCTATCACTGTGAACTCAATCCCATGAAATGGTTTGGAGTGAAGTGAAACGGTATATAGCTGGACGCAACGCGAATTTTAAAGAAGCTAAAATGCGAAATTTAATTACAGCAGCGTACTAGGTCATTACGCCAGAGAAATGGAAAAACTATGTACGTAAACCACGTAATAGCAACAGAAAAAAAATGTTGGAAATTGACAATTTGTTGGATGATATCGAACCAATTATTATAAATATAAATAACGGAGATAGTGATTACAGTGACGATAATAATGATGATGATGATAGTTGACAGCGATTGACAAAAAAAGGAACTAAATATATAATGGCGTACAGTTACTATTACTTACACACGAAATTAAATACAATGACTTCTTTTATTTTCAACTTATTTATTAGTTTTATTTTCGGATATTTCTATGTTTTGTTACTGCCAATATATACAGTGCGGTTTTTAAAAGTCCTTCCCCCCTTAACTTTTGAACGGAACAATATATAAATAAAATGTTTCTTTATATTTTAGTTTTATTTTATTCGATTTTATTTAAATCTATGAACAAATGGTTTGTATCGCTAGCACATACTGTAGAATTAAAAAACAAACTGATTGTGTGACATAAACAAAAGGCATTTCTTAATTTCTATTTTATTTTAATTGAACCCAAGTATGTTGTAGCAAATATTATTTATGTTTGAGAACCACTGACAGAAGGAAGCCAGACAGAGTGGGCATTAGTACAAGTTTGCAAAGAAGTATGGCATCGATGTTGTGCATTTACCCTGTACAGATTAGTCACTTTGAGACAATCTATAGAAAGGTATGGATTGAGTGTGCATCAGTAGTTTTTAGGAAAATATTTTATTGTAAGCTGTTTTGTAAATTTGTAAATTTTCTTCAATACACTTAATAATTAATCGATAAATAAGTGTGCTTTCAAAAACTGGTATGCACCAAGCTCTATAGTATTGACTATTCTCACTTTTACAAAATATATTTAATCATTAGAAACATAGTTTATTGCTTTAATTTAAAATATACTTTAAATAATACACAAATGTCGTAAACTTACCTAAAGACAAATTACTGAAAGGTGTTGGTCCAGTAGCGATTTTCGGCAAAGGATAATTGAAAATATGGCTGAGGTTTCCTTCGTGACTGTCGAAAGGATTGGAATTGTCGTTGTATAACTGTTTTCGCATCTGCAGATACGCTTCTTTCTGCGATTCTACTTGAGAGTGAACCGAGTGTAGACGACCCGCTAGAGCGACGAAAGATTCGTGGAGTCTGCGCATTCCCAACGCCATATCCTGAGACGTCACGGGGTTTGGATTTCTGTGATTTTTGACGTAACTTTCGGCTCCTTCTATTTGAGATTTTAATGCCTGTAATTGAATATAATTTTAATTATATTATATATAATTCTAATATAAACATCATTCACATCTACGCACCGACATCAGAATCCACTGAAGAAGAAATAGAAAATTTCTATCTAGACTTTAGAAGACTCTCTAAAATTGAGCAAAAAACAAGAACCTACCAAAATATCGTGGGGTCATATGAGAGTAGAGTAGAGTAGAGTAAATTTTTATTTGCATAAATGTTTAAACATAATTGAGTAAATAACGTCACATTATTAATTACAGATTAAAAAAATATATATATTGACATCACACATTTAAAATATATTAACATTACAAATTGAATATGCTGATCAAGGAGAAGGATAGGCCAAGCATTCCGCCACAGTATACGGCTCAATGTCAACTAGGTGTTGAAAAACCTTTCTTTTAAAAGCTCTATAGTGTGTTTCCTGTTTAATGTCAGATGGTAGACTATTATAAAATTTAACACACGCATACATGATTGGGAAGCAGGTGATAAAACAAACAATTTTTTTTTTTAAAGGAACATAATACATTCAAATATATAGATGGCTGAGAAAGTGAGTATATTGAGTGACTTGAATCGGCCTCTACAGGATTCTCCTGCCTTTAGTCCTAAGATCACCCGGACTGCCTTTTTTTGAACTATAAAGACAGTTGAGCTATCTACTGTAAAACCCCAGAAGATTACTACATATCGTATA